>JBCNJP010000027.1:114490386-114826202 GCA_039602395.1 Deinandra increscens subsp. villosa | reverse complement strand
GGAGTTTGTTGATACCTGAAATGTGCGTCGTGTGAAGTATCGAACGAAGACCAAGTTCAAGCCAATATAGGGTTGGCCGAACCTGGTCCGAACCTGAAGTTCGGACCGGCCGAACCTGGGGTTCGGAAGAAGTTCGGCCAGTCGGGTATATATAGTAGTTTGGTCTTTGTGTTTAGGAGTTCTGAGCGTGTGAGCGAATCTTAAGTGTGTGTTTCTGAGTGTGTAATCTCTGTGTCAATTCTCTGTGTTTACACTGGTTGTAATTGTTCGTTTTGATCAATAAAACAATCGGTTAATTACGTTTCGATGTCCGGATAGCTAGATTGAGTAGACGATCCGATGCTCACGAATTTTCATTGGGTTAAACGGTTTGAGGCATATGTCGATACAAATGACATTGATATGTGGTTAGCGTTCACTGAGCAATATGTTTACCCTAAAGATGAAACTGGTGAACCTATTCTTCAAAGAAAAATGTCTTCTGAACAAAAGAAAGCTTATCAAGATGAGAAAAAGGCATATGGTACTTTAACGATGGCATTGCCTAAAGAGTTACTTCATCAATTTGCTGGTAACTACACATCAAAAAGTCTATGGGATGCTTTGGAGAAACGATGTGAAGGCAATGACCAATACAAGAAAAGTCGACAAAAGGTTTTGAAGAAAGAGTTTGACAGCTTTAAGCATTATCAGAATGAAACGATTCCCAATCTGATTGCAAGATTTGCTCATCTAATGAGTGAAATGTGTTTGGTGAATCTTACTAAAGAAGAGGCTGATATGAAAGAAAAGATTTTGGAAGCATTGCCTGAAAAATGGGAGAATTATGTGATGATGATTACTCATGATAAAGATTTTTCCGGATTGTCTTTCAATGATTTGGTTCAAAGAATCCAGGCTCGAGATATGGAACTAATGGTGAATAAATCACTTCCTACACAAATTCAGAATCCTGCAGTGTATCATGGTGAAAATGACTCTACAATGAATGCTGGGAAGTCTACTAGTCTTAGTTCTGCTCCTCCTACAGCATTTCTAGCAGGTAAATCTGAAATTCCAAGTTATTCTTCTGCTGGTTGTACTGTGTCATTTCCAAGTTCTTCGGCTCAAAGTGCATTGTCTGTTCAAACTATTGATGATTATAATGCATTGATGTCTGCATTGGTATCTTCATATTTTGGTGTTATCACTAGTGCTGTGAGTAATGCTGAGTTAGCAAATGAAGATTACGATCAGATTGATTATGATCATTTGGAGGAAATGGATCTGAATTGTCAATATGCTATGTTAGTTCGTAGAACGAAGAAATTTTTTAATAGAACTGGTAAGAAGAGACTTAATCAGGAAGGAAAAAATGGATTGGACAAATCTAAGGTGAAATGTTATAAGTGTTCAGTTTATGGTCACGTTGCTCGAGAACGTTCAAGTTCTACAGAAAGTAAATTGAAGACTGGTCAGCATGCACATTTAGTTTTTCATCCATCAAATGATGCTGAGAAGGTTGAGAAGAAATCTGCTACTCTTGTTCATGATTGGACCAATACTTTTCCACATTCAAGTGAATTTGCATGGAATGCAGATACTGAAGCTAAGAAGAATCATACTCCAATTTCAATTGCTTTAACTGTTCGTCATGATGATGATGATAGTCTTCTGACTGATTCTGATTCTTATTCAAGTGCATCTTTGGTTCACGAAGATCAACCTAAAGTTTCTGATAGTTCAAAGGTTGAAGAGTTTGAATGTCTTAAATGTAAGAAATTGCTTCAGAAGATTGAAAGTTTTGAACAACGTAGTCAAATTTCAACTGAAGAAATCGTTGTGTTAAAGAAAGAGTTGGAAGATTTTCAAAAGAAGTATTATGAGTTGGTTCATGTTCATGAAGATGTTTTGAAAGAGAAAGCAAAATTGGCTGAAGAGTTTGAGAAAGCCAAAGCTGAAGCGTTAGACGCAGCTCAAGATTTTGAAAATTTGTTTGAGAAGAGTTATCCGGTTCAGCAAAAATATGAGGAGGCTACTGCTCTTATTGCTACAACTGCTGTTACTGTTGAAAAACTTCAAAACAAGATCTCTATGCTTCAAGATGAGAATACTCTCTATCGTGACAAGAATGAGGTATTGACTAAAGATGTTGCGATTTACAAGAAAAAGAGAGAAAGTGTTCTTGAAGAGTTATTTGCTGAATGTGAGATCAGAAAGTTACAAACTTATGAGTATGATCATCTCAATGCAAAGTTCATCAAGTCACAGAAAGAAGTTTTTGAAGCTCAAAAAAAGATCAATGACTTGAAATTGGAAATTTTGGAACTGAAAAGGCAAGTGAAGAACTGCAATTTGTCACCGACAATGCTCAACTTCCTATGCAAGCAGGATCAGAGTTCAGAAAGTTCTAAGAAGGATGATGTTCATTTGGTTCCTCAACCAGTGGATTTGGTTGAAGTTACTTCTGCTCCGATTGATCCAAAAGATGATTTGCATGATTATTCCAAGTTTGCTACTCCATCCAAGAAGAACAAGTCCAAGTCTAAGAAGAAGGAGAAGCCTTTGGGTGATGCTCCTACATTTGTTACTAAGTCTGTTTTATTGGAGAATGAAAAAGTTTTTGATAAGGTTGCTTCAAGTTCTTCCTCCGCAACTGAAGAAGAAAAAGGGTTGATTGAGAAGAAGAAGCTGAAAGATATCAAAGCCAAATTTACTAGTGAAGCTATGGCAAGAGATGTTTCTGGTTCTTCTTCAAGTTTTTCAAAGATTCCAGGTTACAAACACAAAGGTTTGGGTTATGAAGTGAAGGAAGAATTAATTCAAGTTAAGAAACCAGTGAAAGTTGCAAAGGTTCCTAAAGCAAAAGTTGCAAAGAAATCTCCATCTCAGAAAGAATTTTCTTATTATTCTGGAAGGTCATCATCTTTAAGGAGTCCATCTCCTAGGTATGATTCTTCTGATGGTTTCTTTGATAACTTTGATTCTGAACATTCATCTGGTTTTTCAAAATCAAAACAATTTTCAAATGTGCTTAGAGAAAGACTTTGTTATGTATGTCGTCAACCAGGACATCTCGCTGCTGAGTGTCCGATGACTGCATATATCCACAAAACTGCAAAATATGTAGATAACAAAGGTCACATTTTTGATGAACCATGGTCCCCAAAGCTTAAGTCCACTCGTAAATCGTCTTGGTCTAAATCAAGTACGTCGGTTGAATCTGATTCCGGTTCTGATCAAAAATTAAAACTTTTACAAATCTGAAAACCAAAAGTTGTTTCCAAGGCCAACAAGGACTTTGTGGAAGACACCGGGCGACCCGACGCTATTGATTCGGGTCGACCCCAATGTGACTAATGTTTTATTTGGTGTCAAGCAGGTGTTTCAGGAAGACCTTCGGTGATTGAAAAATTGCTGATTGTGAAATATCTATTCTAATTAAATTGAATTTCAAAATTAATTTTGTTTTTCAAAAGGCTAAACTGCTAGTTTTTCGTGTTGGTTGATCATTTTTTCTTGTTTTTTCACTCCGTCTCTTTCTGAGGGGGAGTTTGTTTTTGCAAAAATACAAAAATAGTGTTTTGTTTTTCAGATCATAAAAATGAAAATCAATAAATAGAGTTGTCATTTTTAGGGGGAGAAATTTCAAAAAGTCAAAAATATTGAAAAATGAGAAATTGTATCCGACATGTTTGGGAAATGATGGTACATTGGCTGACAATGTCTGACTCATGGATAAAGAAGATGAAAAAGCCATAAGACCATTTGATCGATGTGCAAGGTAGGCTCGGCAAATCAGAAAGTATACAAATGTGATATATACTAAATCTGATGCTTGACCTAGTGGACAACATCTTGATGCATATCTCATGATATATCAAGAAAAAGATATGTGAAAAATAAAATGAGAAGTCACTGTGTATACATGTGTTCATTTTGCAAAGATTTAAACTTGTTTGATTTTCTTTATTTTGTCAAACGATCGGACTTTCTCTGCATGTCGAAAGAGCGACCTGATTGTTGTTCGTTTGACGTTCTGCTTTATTTTCTTTGGTGTTTCGTATAACTCATCGGACTTTCTCTGCGTGTACGGGAGTACCGACCTGATTGTTGTTGAGTTATACAACTTCAACTTGTTTTATTTTCTTATTTTGTTAAATCCGAGGCCTTATCTGCGTATCGAAAGATCGACCTTAAGGTAGACGATTTAACGTTCTTATTTCTTTTTGCATGGAACACAGTTGACTATATCATGGTTACAATCATTATGTGATTTAATTCACAAATGAAATCACAAAATGTGATAAGCAAAACATATCTGAGTATGTCTGATAGTGTGAGGTACACTGGTCAATGCAAATCTAATAAATACCTTAACATATCTAGATGTTATGAGTATGATTGTGCCAGAGTTTAAAGTTGGACAAATTATATTTGCAATTGGCATGGCTTATGTGCTTCAATAATTAAAATTGAAATGTAGTTCAGCATGTTATGACCAATATGATTCCAAGTTGTGATCTTTCTCTCAAAAGACAAAAATAGTGTCTGATTCTGTAATGTCGTTAGTTTTCTTATCAGAAAATACCAAAAAGATTTTAGGTGTGTTTTGATATAAAGTTTCCAAAAGCCAAAAAGATTTTGTTTCTTATTTGTTTTCGATTGATCAACACGAAATATGAAATCATTTTCAAAATCAAAATATCTTGGAGTCTCGAAGAGACTTTTTGCGCCAAGATTATTTATGTTGGTAGGTTTCTAAGTGGGAAGAGAACATCACAACTTCAAGTCTTCTGAAGTTTGTTGATAAGGAGAATACACACGATGCAATATCAAGTATTCAAGTTTGAACTCATCGTCAAGATCGAGGAAGAGTTTGGTTGAAGATACAAGATACAAGTTTGAATAGAGAAGATGATACTGCACATGCCGAGGGGGAGTTTGTTGATACATAGTCCTGATCGTCATGTGAAGTATCGAATACAAGATGGATCACACAAGATAGCTGAGGTCCGAACTCCCAGCGAACCTGGAGTTCGGACAGCTCCGAGCTTGTGGCCGAACCTGAGGTTCGGCCAGTCGTATTTCAACTTGTTTAAATAGTTCATTTTGTATAGAATTAAATAGCTTCCGTGTCATATTCTCTAAGTGTACTCTGTGGTTTTCTTAGTGATTAATACAAGTCTTTTGTATTTACTCTCTGCGTTTTACTTTTTTACATTGATTTCATATCGACTAAGTAGAAGATCTATACGTTCACGCACTTTCAAGCTTGTTACCAGTCTCTGCGGGGCTCAGTCCGTCGAAGCTCTCCAGGAATACAGTACCCTCCGAGCCCTTCCTCTTCTTGCTGGAGGAAGCTGTCTTGGCCCTGGTAGTAGGAGGTCGGATGCTGGCCAGGGGCTCGGGCTTCTCCTCTTTCATCTCCAGGTAGGAGGTCAGGTCATCCAGGGAGAATCCAGTTGCAGGTTTGGGAGCTGCTAGTATGAAATAATGAAAGCAGTCAGGATTAGGAAGCCTAATTCAAAACATATGTTCGAGAAGCTCAACTACGTACTAGACATGACGGCTTCTGAATGATCGATTGAGAAACTTTGTTCGCTGTTGGCGCTCTCGATAGCGAAGGTTCTGTCAGCAGGCGGGATCTCCAGAAAAGAGGCAGTCCTCTCCACAGCTTCTTCAGTCACTTCAACAAGATCAGAAAATTTGGGAGCTGCAAGGAACAGTAAAAGTTCATTAGCAAAATTCAAAGAAACTCAAATACAATGCCTAAATCAGTTTCCTACCCTTCAGAACCCACTTCATCGGCAACGAATCACCCCCAACAATGGATTCACGTTTGACAAAAAAGAACTTTCTCTTCCAATCGTGATCATTGTGTGATGCACTAGGAATCAATTGGGAGTAGGAAGAGCGGGCTTGAAGAACGAAGCGACTGAACCCATGGGTTCTCAGGTTGTAAGCGGCACAAACTTCGGGAATCCCCATCTCAAGCTTCTGGGAATTGTTCAGGTTATCAAGAGAGAAAAGAATCCTCCATACCTTCGGCATTGTTTGGGAGTAGGAAAGGCCGGTGATTTTGAAGAATTCGTTTACGATGGCCGGAAAGGGATAGGACATTCCAAGAAGGAAAGGATAGTAGAGAAAACAAACCCAGGTTTTGGACACGCAATCAGCTTTCAGCCGAGAATCAAAACTCCGAATGACGGCCGACGGCGGAAAGAGACCGGATTCCTTCAACTGGCGGATGTCGTCGTCGCTGAAATTGCAGGTTTCTTCTTCATTGTAGGGAAGAATCCCCTGATCAATGAAGTCCTCGATGTTCAACGAGGAGGAAGGAGTGGCAGAACAAGTGTTCTTCTTCACCATGACCGGAATAAAGAAAAACGAAAAGAAGTCGGAGAAGAAGAGAAGAAACCGACCTGAAACGTCGAAGAAGCTCGAAAGGGTTTTTAGGAGAAGATGGTGAAGATATGATCTCAGAATCTTGTATTTAAAGAAAAGTAATGATGGTTATCCCATCAATCGGACGCCGTAAAAAACGTCACATCCAACTGCATTTACCGTAATAACGGCGTGAAATATTGGGTTAAGCGAATCTCGCCAGCTGTAAATCTTATCCACAGGCAGCCGAGATTCGGGGGCAATTGTTAGGGGTCGATTTCAGGATGCTCATAGGAAAGCTGCATAAGACCAGGAATCTCGTTACGATTTGGGAATCTCGTCCAGTCAGGTATCCTGAATATTTGTTATCGACTAACCTTTATTTTTGCCATGTGCTTTATTTGTTTTCAGGAACGTTGTGGAGCTTAACCGCCTCCTGAAGACTCAGTCTTAACTAACTGGCACGTGGGAAAGTGGGTCGCATCTCCTTCAACGGTCGAGAGAGGTGGAGAAAGAGGATCCCGAGAATCCCGGATAGTTAGTTAGTTGTTAGTTTATTATATAAATCGAGGATTCGATCAGTAGCTTACGATTTCTGTAACACTTAGCCTGATCGATCAAACCTCCAAAACACTTGTAATTTTCAGTTTCCTATCAATAAAATTGTGTGGTAGCGGGCTCTTCAGGCCGGCTCCCGAGGTTTTTTTGCTAGGATTCCTAGAGGCAACTCAAAGAATCCTGGATTTTTCCCTCGTTACATCCTTGTGTTCATTTTTACATTTCGAACATATTAGCAAGCACACTACCTCACTTTCTAAGTTTGGAATACGAGATTCCTTCGTGAATTTTTGACCAAAACAAAAATCAAGAGTACACTGACCGTTTCTATGAACTGGAGATTTTGGTGCCTGATGTTGTCACCACTGAGATCCGAGCTATTAAAAGGTACATTGGTGGACTTCCTTTGGCTATTCGTGATTCTATATGGGCGAGTAGCCCTAAGACTCTCGCAGATGCCGCCCGTCTGACAGATAACCATGTGAGGGATGGTGATCTGAAAAGAAGGAGTTCTAAAAAGGAATCTGTGACTGAAAAGACTGAAGCTATAACTGAAAAGAGACTAAAGCAGAACCCTCCTCTAACAAAAAGAAGCGGAAGGGGTAAGAATTTTGCAGTAACCGCCACTCTTGCAGGTCTAGCAGCACCTATTGTCACTACTCCTCCCATGGCTCAGTGGACTCCCGCCGCACCACCTGCTAAGAAGCCCTACAATGACCCTTATCCTCTGTGCAATCGAAGTGCTCATCACCACCTCACTCATACCCCTTGCTGGCATTGCAACAATTGTGGTCGCCTTGGTCACCGCGCGAATGTTTGTCGCCAACCTATTCAAGCTCAGCCATTGCAGGCTCAACCCATGGTGCAACAGCCTGCCAAGCCTCTGATTGCTCAAGCCCCGAATGTTCAAGTGCAAGTTCGTGCCTGTTATCACTGTGGATCTCCTGGACATCTCAGCAATGCATGCCCAAGACTCGCGATTGTCAACCCTCCTGCCACAAATGCCAACCATGGTGCATCAGCTTGAAGTTTTCAACCAGGATTCCGTTGAAGAATAATCGTACTGTCATCTAGTAGTCGTTTAAGACTTTTGTTATATCTCAAATAAAAGTTACGGGATTACATGTACATATATAGACAAATGGACACATTTGCAAGTTACGAACCTACGAGCACATGACTCCTTGTATCTTAGAAATTTCAAGTTGTTTGTTATGAATGTCCTCGTTTTGGGTTCACTTGCGTATCTTCTAAGTATGTGTAACACCTCGCACAAAACTAGGTCAACCCCATTACTTTGACTTTAATTAGTAATAATTAATACATGCTTAATCGTTATTATGTGTTAATTATGTGTTTTTTTGTATATATATATATATATATATATATCGGTACATATATATATATATTAATTTCATCCGTAGAATAATTCCCGAGTTTGTAGTTCCATCGTCCAAACTTTTTGCAATCAAGAAAATCCATTTAGTGATAGATGGAATTTTAATAACAAGAAATTTATATAAAAATTTAACTTTTTATATATTTTAGCTAGCATCGTCACGACATTCTGGAAGTTCGTGAGCGTACGGATCTTCTACTTAGTCGTAATGAAATCAATGAAATACGAGATGAAACACAAAGAGTAAATACAAATGAGCTTTGTATTAACCACAGAGATCACAGAGTACACAGAGAATATATGACACGGAAGCTTCAACTGTTACTGGATACAACACAAGACGCAACTATTTATAAGGCTGAAATACGACTGGCCGAACCTCAGGTTCGGCCACACGTTCGGCCATGTCCGAACTCCAGGTTCGGCCTGAGTTTGGACCTCAGCATTCTTGTGTGAATCCGTCTTGTATCCGATACTTCACATGACGATCAAGGACCATGTATCAACAAACTCCCCCTTTGCATGTGCAGTATCATTTACTCTATTCAAACTTGTATCATGTATCTTCAATCAAACTCTTCCTCGATCTTGACGATGAGTTCAATCTTGAATACTTGACATTGCATCGTGTGAAATCTCTTTATCAACAACCTTCAGAAGACTTGAAGTTGTGACGTTCTCTTCCCACTTAGAAACCTGCCAACATAAATAATCTTGGTGCAAAATGTCTCTTCGAGACTCCAAGATATTTTGATTTTGAAAATGATTTCGTATTTCGTGTTGATCAATCGAAAACAAATAAGAAACAAAATCTTTTTGACTTTTAGAAACTTTATATCAAAACACACCTAAAATCTTTTTGGTATTTTCTGATAAGAAAAGTAAAACAATACCGAATTAGACACTATTTATGTCTTTTGTGAGAAAGATCACAACTTGGGATCATATTGGTCATAACATGCTGAACTACATTTCAATTTCGATTATTGGAGCACATAAGCCATGCCGATTGCAGATATAGTTTGTCCAACTTTAAACTCCAGCACAATCATACTCATAACATCTGGATATGTTGAGGTATTGATTAAATTTGCATTGACCAGCGTACCCCACACTATCAGACATACTCAGATATGCTTTTGCTTATCACATTTTGTGATCTCATTTGTGATTTTAATCACACAATGATTATTATCATAATATAGTCAACTGTGTTCCATGCAAAAAGAAATAAGAACGTTAAATCGTCTACCTTAAGGTCGATCTTTCGATACGCAGATAAGGCCTCGTAACAAAATAAGAAAATAAAACAAGTTGAAATGGTATAACCCAACAACAATCAGGTCGGTACTCCCGTACACGCAGAGAAAGTCCGATGAGTTATACGAAACACCAAAGAAAATAAAGCAGAACGTCAAACGAACAACGATCAGGTCGCTCTTTCGACACGTAGAGAAAGTCCGATCGTTTGACAAAATAAAGAAAATCAAACAAGTTTAAATCTTTGCAAATTGAGCACATGTATACACAGTGACTTCTCATTTTATTTTACACATATCTTTTCTTTTTCTTGATATATCATGAGATATGCATCAAGATGTTATCCACTAGGTCAAGCATCAGATTTAGTGTATATCATATTTGTATACTTTCTGATTTGCCGACCCTACCTTACACATCGATCAAATGGTCTTATGGCCTTTTCATTTACTTTATCCATGAGTCAGACACTGTCAGCCAATGTACCATCATTTCCCAATCATGTCGGATACAATTTCTCATTTTTCAATGTTTTTGGCTTTTTGCATTTTTCAATCTTTTTGTCTTTTCCAAATTTCTCCCCCTAAAAATGACAACTCTATTAATAGATATTCATTTTTACGATTAGAAAAACAAAACACTATTTTTAGTTTTGCAAAAACAAACTCCCCCTCAGAATGAGACGAAGTGAAAGACAAAAAAAATTGATCAACCAACACGAATACTCGCAGTTTAGCCTTTTAAAAAACAAAATTGAAGTTGAATGCAAATTAATTAAAACAGATATTTCACAATCAGCAATTTTCCAATCACCGAAAGGTCTTCCTGAAACACCTGCTGAACACCAAATAAAACATTAAATGCTTTGGGATCGACCCGATTCAACAACGTCGGGTCGTCCAGTGTCTTCCACATAGTCACTGTTGGATTTGGAAACATATTTTGGTTTCCATATCATTGTAGATAAAATTTTTGAATCGAAACCAGAAAAGTTTGCAACTGGCATCTGTGATGTAGAACCAGACGACTTACTAATTGATCTACCCTTTGGAGACCATGGTTCATCAAAAATTTTACCATTATTATCCACATATTTTGCATTTGTATGAACATATGTAGTCGTCGGACAATCTGCAGCCAGATGTCCAGGTCGACGACATGCATAACAAATTCTCTCACGAAACTTTGGTGAGAACTTGGAAAAAGTATTTGGTTTCCAACTATGATTCGTAGCAGGAGAATCATAGTAACCAAAAGAATGATCAGAAGTAAATGAATCAAAGAAATTTGCAGATGAATCATACCTAGGAGAACGTTGTGGTAAAGAATACGAATCACTCGACGAACCTCCAAAATGATAACATCGATTTCTTGATGTAGAAACATGCGGCTTCTTCTGATGAATTTGCTTGTGCTGGGTCTGAATAGATTGTTTCTTTGATTGTTGCTGAAGTCGAGGAACATGCTGAACAACAATTTTCTTTGGTTTCTTCGTAGTCTGTTGCACTAAAACATCCTTGACTTCATAAACCAAACCTTTATGCTTGAATCCAGAACCCTTTGTATATCCAGATGAAGAACCAGAAGCATGTCTCTCTTTAGCTTCTCTAGTGAATTTAACTTTGATGTCCTTTAGTTTGTTCTTTTCAATCCAAACTTTTCCTTCATCAGGTGCAGAAGAAGTACTTGAAACAATTTTATTAAAAATTTGTTCATTTTCCAGAAGAACAGACTTTGAAGTAAACTTTGGAGCTTCACCCAATGGTTTTGGTTTCTTCTTAGACTTAGACTTGTGCTTCTTAGGTGGAGTGGCAAACTTGGAATAATCATGCAAATCGTCCTTAGGATCAAGCGGAGCAGATGTAACTGCAGATAAATCCACCGGTTGAGGAACCATGTGAATATCATCTTTCTTAGAACTATCGTCACCCTGATCCTGTTTATATAAGAAATTTAACAATGTTGGTGACAAATTGCAATTCTTCACTTGCCGTTTTAACTCCAAAATTTCTAACTTCAAATCATTGATATTCTGTTGAGAATCAAACACTTCCTATTGTGATTTAATAAACTTTGCGTTAAGCTCATCATATTCATAAATCTGCACTTTACGAATGTCACATTCAACAAATAATTCTTCAAGCACAATTTCTCTTTTCTTTTTGTAAATCTCAATATCTTTTGTTAAAACTTCATTCTTATCACGATAAAGAACATTTTCATCTTGAAGCATAGAGATCTTATTTTGAAGTTTCTCAATTATCTTTGCCGATTCAGTCACAAAAGAATTTGCCTTTTCATACTTCTGTTGAACAGGATAAGCCTTGTTGAACAATGACTCAAAATCTGCAGCAACATCTTTAGCTTCAGCTTTTGCGTTTTCACATTCAACCAACAATGTATCTTTTTCTTTCATCAAATTCTTGTTAATCTTAGTAAGTTTTGCACACATTGAACATACTAACAAACTTCCATTCTGAACTTCTTCCATGTCACTTTCATCCCCTTTGTCATATATAACACCAGAGCTTGTTTCAGAATCAGAATCAGAATCAGTGATATTACCATCACGTTGCTTATTCTTGAAAACACCATCACAATCCTTTTTGTCTGACAATTTATCATTTCCTGATTCCAAACCACTCGATGCAGAATCATAGGATTTAGAATTAGTAGAATCTGAGTCATCCTTCATAGTCTGAATGATTGCATATATCTTACCTTTTTCTTGCAAATCATTTCATTTATCCTTAGCAGTACAACCCACTGTGAGTTCAAGAAACAACTCTTCTGAAAGACCAGACTTAATAATATCTATGGCTTGGTGTTCAATATTTATGTACTCTCGTTCAGATAAAGAAAGATGTCGATGAAGTTTGACATAGCCATCGACAAAAGTTGGCCATGCAAATTGCTTAGCAACTACTTTCCAGAATTCTTCAAAATGTTCGTTGATGTAAACCTCAAACTCAACTTTCCATTTATTATAATCTTCCCATTTTACCAAGATAGGTATCATAGAAATAGCTTGTGATGCACTCATTTTCGAAAAAACTGGTTACTGTTCACTCCGAACCCCGTCCGAACCTCCTCCGAACTCTCACCGAATCTAGTCCGAACTTGGTTACGCCGAACTCTCTCCGAACCTGACCTTCGGACGAACAAAATAGAAAGAAGTCCGAACTTGTTCCGAAAGATCACCGAACTCTCTCCAAACCTGGACCGATCTCTCACCGAACCTAGATAAAGACCGAGCTTCGTCCGAACCTCGAGTTCGGAGCGGTTACTCCGAAGTTGTCCGAACCTCAAATGAAACAGATTTCACTCGACCTCATTTTCTCGATTTTCGACGTTTTTGACTGAAATTTTCGACAGGAATTCAAGCAAACTCGATAAAAACGATCTAAAAACGGAGTTTTGACGAAAAGCACACTCGAGACGATCAAACGAACTCAAAAATGATTGACATTTTTGCAAAAACGTGAATTTGAACTCAAAACTCTGAAAAACACTGATTTTCGACTAGTAGAACAAACCTAATGCTCTGATACCACTTGAAAGTTCGTGAGCGTACGGATCTTCTACTTAGTCGTAATGAAATCAATGAAATACGAGATGAAACACAAAGAGTAAATACAAATGAGCTTTGTATTAACAACAGAGATCACAGAGTACACAGAGAATATATGACACGGAAGCTTCAACTGTTACTGGATACAACACAAGACGCAACTATTTATAAGGCTGAAATACGACTGGCCGAACCTCAGGTTCGGCCACACGTTCGGCCATGTCCGAACTCTAGGTTCGGCCTGAGTTCGGACCTCAGCATTCTTGTGTGAATCCGTCTTGTATCCGATACTTCACATGACGATCAAGGACCATGTATCAACACATTCTCGTCACGATAAAACTTTTAGAAAATCTGAATTTTATCCTTAATGTTTATTAAGACTTGTCTATCCAAACCCTTTTGTCCGGATACTTTTCCCAAACTGTCCACCGTTAGTCTCGTTAACTAAACGAAAACCTTTATTGGGCCTCGTAAGCCCAACTTTCACATACGAACCCGGATGGTCACTAAATTTCACAGGAACACTCGTGATGTCACTACGAACGTTTCGGTACCACCCATCGACCCATAACCCGCCCTATTTACCGGCCCACTAACCGGCCCATATACCCAAACCACCCCCCCCCCTTGCGGCCCGTTAACCCAACCCACTGCCTGGCCCGCCCGACTGGCCCAACCCGCCACCCGACCCGGCTGCCCAGCCCGCGCCCAGCCCACCCGACCCGCCCGGCCCGCCTGACCTGGCCCGATCTCCTTCTCGGCCCGGAACCAAACTGGCCCACCTCCCTTTCTCTTTGGATTTTGGCCCAACTCTCAAGCCCAAAATTCTTTATGTTTTTAACCCAAATCTTTTATAGATTTTAGCCCACTATTTTTATATAATAAACCCATCACCTTTGTAGTTTTATAAAAATCTCAAGACCCCTTTAACTAGTGATCTTAACTTAACCTTTTATAAAATCCCTTGAACGTTTATAAAAATCTTTTATAAAAGTTGTCATCTTTTTATAAAAACTAGAGATCAACCTACAACTTATTTTCTTGTGATTATTTTTAATCAAAAATGGATGGAGTGTGTAGGTTACCATAAACTAATTAACCAAAGATTATTACACAAATTTGTAAGTATAAAAGAAAGGCTTAGGGTCTCATTTTACCTTGCACCACTCTTACTATCAAGAGAATATCCTCCCATCTCCTCCCCTCACTCCCAAAGCCGGCACCCTTGCTCCTTCCTTGGACCGCCGGCCGGCCACCGCCGGACCACCCTCCCACCACCGTGAAGCCGCCGTCCGGAACCCCCAAGACCACCGATCTCCTCCTCTATTCCTCCCCTCCTCAAGGTTCATCTCCTACTCTCCATTGTGAGTCTTTTGAACCCTTTTTTCCATATGATATTCACCCAAAGTCACCAACACGTCTTGATATGAAAAACCTATCTTTCTTTTCTATTTTATGCAAGACACTTGGTCCTTCAAGAGTCTAGACCAACCATTCATTCTCTAATCCTCTAATCATCAATACTTGGGTGGAATAATACAAGTGACTTGATCTAACAAGTCTTAGTGTTCTTGAAGAACTTTAACTAGCCAACACTTGGGGTTTTACATTTAGAGAAACCTTATGGAAGTATCATGTGAAACCTAGATCATTTTAACCATCAACGATCTATTTATGTTTACTTACTTGTTCTTTACTTTAATGCAATTTAAATACTTGTTATTTACTTTCCTTGCATTTACATTTATGTTATTTATGTTATTTTGTCCTAACAACTAAGTTGTTAGTGGATTTGTTCAAAATATTTGAACATAAATGTCCTAGCTTTGCTAGTTGATGATCTATATTTACTTATGTTTATTTTGCTTAACATATGTTAACAAACTAACTAGTAACCTTTAAACTTGGACAAAGAACTTATGTAGCTAGTTAAAACATAATATCATGATCTTTAAAAAACTTATATATAACAAGGCTTACATTGGACATAATGGATGATCTTGGATCTAAGTTTTATAAAACAAAGACTTATAAAACTTAACTGGTGAGAAACCTTGTAAAAAGACATGGAGCTTTTATAAGTAAAAGTCAATTTGTAAAACAAAGATTCTTGGAAAGTCTTAACCAAAAGTTTATCTCTTAAACTTATCATTTATAAAATATGTCACATTTTATAAAAAGGAAAGTCACCAAAGACCAAGACTTAATGTGTTGGTGAATTTAATTCACCAAGACACAAAAATAGTTTATTTTATTTTTACTAAAACTAGTAAAATTACATTTGATAACCTTCTCCTTTATAGCAATCATTTGGCCTTAAATACTTAGATTTTTATACTTTAAATGACTTGTCATAAATGTTCAAAACATTCCCTAAAAAGACTAGTTATAAACTAGATGATTTTATAAGTTACAACATGTTTCAAGACAAAAGAATTATGGGAAACAAGTCCACGGATCAGATCTGAACCCGTCGACATTTTTCAAAATATTTTCAAGTTTCTAAATGAACCAAAGTGATCTAAACGTTGAAATGTCGCTTAGGGAGAAAACCGGGATCAAAACGGTTAACTACGCGACGAGAAAACGTAGTGTTGGTAACGTTATTTAAAAACCGACCAAGAAAATATTTTCTAAACTTATAAACGACTTAAGAGAAATATATTAACAAAATCTTGAACTTGTAAAAAGTCCAAATGCATTAAAAACTATTTTACAAACTTAAACCGGTGACTACGATCTCTAAAAATTATAAATAAATATTTTGTCTTAAAATATTTATGGACCTTTCCAAGTAATCGTTTTAACTTGAGAAGTTATTGTTTACAATTATTAAACGGGACATTTTTATTAAGACTTGACCGGTGTCGTTGGGTGAAGGAAACGTTACTCAATGATCAAAGACCTTATACATGCAACTTGTTTATTTATACTTATTAGAACGTTACGTGCTTTCGTCCGGACTTTCCATATCACGTGCATTATCATTTCACCTTGCTTGAGGTGAGTCTCACGGCCCCTTTCTTTTAAACTGTTTTAATACATTGGGGGAGAAAATCATGAACTAAACTGTTTTATACTTTATATCTTGGTCGAACTGTACTCTGCCGTATGATTAAATGTTCTTTACTTACACTACAAATGAGTACATTTCGTTACATAACGAATTGTCACAAATCCCACTATTAATTGAATTTGATTAGTTCTGTTCGAAACGGTAATTAGTGAATAGATCTATTTGGGTTAACAACCCTACTTGATTGGTAGCTCCAATCCCGACGTGTGCATTTGTCGAGTAGTACACGCCAGTTATTATTGTTCCATTGCAGTATCTTTAGGGAAGATGCTATGAGTGGGTAAATCTGTTAGTTTCAAATTCAAAGTTCATTGCTAATCATTACATCACGGTGACCATATTATTATCTTGTATATCTTAAACTATTTACAAACTATTTGTAGAGTCTTAAACCTGTGAACTCACCAACGTTATGTTGATCCTTTAAAACTCATGATTTTCTCAGGTAACTAGATGTATCCGCACGTGCAAACGGGGCCATCACTCATAAACGGACCTGCTGCTGATGGAGTCATAGTCCCAATTTATCCACCTAACATTTTCAAGCATTTTAGGAACTATCTTAACTTTTAAGAACTATTTCCATCTTTATTAATAATTATAAGACAACGTCATTTCACCACTATTTTCGCTGCAATCCAAATGACGTTTTATTTATCAATTGTTTTACTATTAATTGTTCTAAGTATCCACGACTACGATTTCATGACGTCACACGCCTCCGTTCCCGAAAGTCCAGGATGTGACAGATTGGTATCAGAGCCGTGGTTATAGAGAACTAGGTTTCATAAATCAAAACGAAAACAAAATCTGGACTATAACCCGCTCTGAAGGTACCGTTTGCACGCAAGGGCAACTCAAGTGGTAACATTTATGATGATTTATGCTTAAGTTTTTATTTCATAACTTTCATTAGATCTATTTACCTTAAATGTTTATATACTTACTTATTCTAACGCTGCTTTCATAAACTGGCACACTTGCCCTACCCCCAGGCCCCCGTTTTTTAGGATGCTTTAGATTTGACCTACCCTGTTGACCCGCCATCTTATAGTAAATCACGATGAAGTAATATTTTTTTGGATTGCACTCCCATTAGCTAGTTATGTACTTACTTTAACTTAACCCCTTTTGTATGATTTATAACTAATATGGCGGTATGGAATGTAACTTATAGTTTATCTTATCGTGTTGAGTGATTGAGTTATTTATTATTGTGATACTTGTGTTACTTGCTCTGGTACTAAATGTATGTCATGGTTGTTATTCTTGAGCTTGCAATAACCCCATCCTCATTGACAAACCTTCATGATCATTGAGTTATGTCTGCTCTGCGACCTAACTCATTGTTTTTCATGCTTCGGTGTTGTTCACCGTTAGCATCTCCGAACTTTTCTCCTCGCATCTCAGCGCACCCTTGAAGTTTTATCTCAATTGTTGTTATGTCAAGGAAATAAGTCGAATCTCGCAACCTTCGACGGTAAACCAGCTGTGGGTTCAAACACATGCTCTGCAATAAACCCACAAATACTTGCGTATGGAGTGCGTGCACCTAGGACACAGATCGTGGAAGTTCATGATAATGAAGAGGTAATCGAAGATATCCGAAGAAATATCGGGTCTTCCTCCCATTCACCGAATAGACTTTCACATCTACCTAACGCATGGTACGACTCCAGTTGCAAGTCACCTTATCGTCTGATCTGCCGAGTTTTACCCCGTTCGTCATGACAAGACTCTTAATCTGTGTATTTCATCCGTTCAGGCTCTCAATTGTTTGAAAAATCACAAGTGTAATCACACAAAATAAAAAGGAAAAAGAAAATGTATGCATAAGTCTGATAGTGTGGGATACACTGGTCAAAGCAAATCTAATCTATACCTTAACATACCCAGATGTTATGAGTATGATTCTGCCTAAGTTTAAGATGGACAAGTTATACCGGCAATCAACATGACTTATGTGCTTCAATTAGTTGAAATTAAAGTATAGTTCAGTGCGTCATGATTAATATGATCCCGGATAATGATCTTTCTCATGCCAAAAATAGAGTTTGATTCTGTATTGCAATTTCTTGTTCTTTCAGAAAAGTACAAAAAGATTTTTGGTGTGTTTTAGCATAAGTTTGAAAAATCAAAAAGATTTTAGGCTTGTTTTGATATAAACTTTCTAAAAGCCAAAAATATTTTGTTTCTGATTTGCTTTCGATCTGCAACACGTGATACAAATCAATTTTTCAAAATCATCTCTTGGAGTCTCAAAGAGACGTTTTGCACCAAGATTATTTAAATTTTAAACAAGTTTCTAAAGTAAAAAATATCACAACTTCAAGTCTTCTGAAGCTGCTGATAGAGACAGAGATACATCAAATATTGTCGAAGTATTCAAGATCACGCTACGATCAACTAGAGGAAGAGTTTTTCCGAAGATTTATTTCATTGGACGAACGGATTCTTCACTTGAGGGGGAGTTTGATTGAAGATACAGATTCGATGATGTTAAGGATATTGCACACGACGGGGGGGGGGGGGAGTTTGTAGATACATGATATGTGTGTCGTGTGAAGTTCAAGGCAAAGAATAGCTGCCAGCTGAACTGTAACATCCCAAAAGTCATTAGATACATGATATATATATTAAATACGTGTTTATATTATAAATACGTAAGCTTGATTGATAAATATGGTAAGACTATACATTGGATAGGTTGCATGTGTTAGAAATATGCATTTGATAGCCAATGTGATAAATTGCGCATAAACGAATGTGTTAAACGTGAAAGAAGGTAAAATATGGGATGAATATGTGTAACATGATGATACATGAATCATTTGATGGATATATACGTGCAAATACATGTGTTAGTAGTTAACGGAAAAGTAGAAGGGCTAAAAGTGCAATTATTGTAAATTTATAAACGTATACAAGTATTATACGTATCTATAATTATTATAAGTATCCTGAGGCTTAGAATGTAGTAAAAATATATCCTAACATGATTCGTAACATAAAATGACAAGTGTTGCAAAGTTTGAGGGGCTAAAACGTAAATTAGCACTTAATAAAGAAAATATATATAAATATATATACATGTTATCGTGCGAATCCCGAGCCTTAGAAACTTTAGAAAATGTTAGAAACATGTCCCTTAATATTTTGGTACATAAAATGAAGAAAGGATAGAAGTATAGGGGGCTAGAATACACCAAACCAAACCACAAGGACCAAAAGAGTAAATTACAAAAATCTGGCCGAAAAACCAGTGGCTCGCGTATCGCGAGCCACTCCCCTCCCTCTTGCGCGATACGCGTAGACCAACATCAGCAGCTGGTCGAAGTTTGGCCACGGTGACGAACTTGGAGCTCAAGATTTCAAAACTACGCGTCGTTTTTCTTCGAATTAGTCATCCTAACACCTGTAGGCACCTCCCAGGACCCTCCCTACTATAAATAGAAGACCCAATCGTTCATAAATCCTCACCAATTCACGAATTACTCACCTAAAAACCCCATTTCTGCCGGAATCTTCGTCGGAGCAATACGAGCAAACGGAGAGGAATTTAGAGTTGAATTTCTGCAGTCAAGCTTGTTATGGTATGATCTAAAATAACCTCTTTCAGTTTTGGTTAATTCGATTTCTAAGTATGGTTTCTAGAAATGTGTTAAAATTAGGGTTCTTGAGCTTGTTTTGCTAAAATCGGGTAATTGGGTGGGAATTAGGCTCTGAATTTTTGTAGGTAATCCTAATTTAATATGTTTTAAGAAAGCCCTAAGTTTATTTCACATTTGGAAAAGATTTGGTAAAGGTTTTATTAACGGGTCAAAATTAGGGTTTTCATAACGTTACTCTGCCCAAATTGACTAAACGATGTTGAACTAAGCTTAGATCTTTTAAAGGATATTATAAAATGTTATAATGAACAACACCCTAAGTTGGTTTGAATTAAAAATGAGTTTTGATTATAAAACGAGAAATTCATGAAATTAGGGTTTCTAAATAAAGATAATTATTATAAAATAATCCGGAGGGTATGGGTACTTGATTTTTGATCTTATAACATGTTTTTATATATAATAAGTATATATGAAGTTAAAATGGATAAATAATAAAGTATTAAAGATACCGAGTTAATCGGATATTAGAGGTTCGCGCGGACCGGAAGGGTAGGCACCTGTACACTGGGGTTTCTGGCAATAGCGGGGGTGTCGCCATCCCATCTGGGCAATGGCATCCCAACACTGGGCGATCCCGGAGTGAGTGTCTACTTATAGGAATGCGCGTCTTCATAATTATCAATAAAAAAGGTTATTATGCCTATAAGGGCATTTTGGTCATTTTGACCTTAAAAGAGATAAACCCTAATAAAATATTATTAGGATAATAAGATATAAATAAACGTAGGTATTATTTATAATAACTTTGCATTAATGCAATCCGATACGCGATTAGGTTAATTGTGGACCATAACGGAGGTTTTGTCTGAATAACTGATTAAAGATATCAGGTGAGTTTCTACAAGCCCACTTTTAAATATTTTAAATGTTTTAAATGTTTTTAAATGTTTTCGGGCTGGTATACATACAGTACTTGTGAAAATATATTCAAGATAATTGTGACTTGATATATACGTGTTATATGATGAAATTGTTGTTGAATTGCTTATATGTGTTATGCAATTATGTTGATTATAATGTGATGTGTATATACTTGCTTGAAATTAGGTGGCCAAGTGACTAGGGAGTTGTTAGTAAACGTTTAGTGAATATGTATGATTATATGAGAACAGGTGATGCATTTGCTTA
Source organism: Deinandra increscens subsp. villosa (assembly GCA_039602395.1). Taxonomy (NCBI): domain Eukaryota; kingdom Viridiplantae; phylum Streptophyta; class Magnoliopsida; order Asterales; family Asteraceae; genus Deinandra; species Deinandra increscens. The sequence goes on along the minus strand of JBCNJP010000027.1, from coordinate 114,805,167 downwards.
TATTAATATGTGGTGGATACGCCGCTGGTACATCCTATATATATACATAGTAGTATAAGTTACCCGGTATATTAAAAGTGTGGAGGATACGCCGCTGGTACATCCTGTATACATACACTAACGGTTAATTGGGGGATGTCCATTTGTTGCAGTATATGAATGCATTATCACTGTTTAATAACAAACCTAAAGCATCTGGTTATTTAACTAGGGGTGGGTAGTATACGTGATCGGAAATTAAGTCATTAAGACGAGAAAATGACCTAATATAGTTATGTATAAAGTTGGTGGATAAAATTGAGGAATCGCTGTTGCTCCAATGGGGGTGCCCTAGAGTACCGTGTACGGACGGCGCTGCTTCTCCAATGGGGGTGCCCTAGAGAAAGTAGTGTCAGGTTTTCTCATAGGAAGAGTCGGTAACCCAGATGATAAGCCTAGGGTTACTGGTAAGAATGAGGAGTCGCTGCTGCTCCAATGGAGGTGCCCTAGAGTACCGTGTACGGACGGCGCTGCTTCTCCAATGGGGGTGCCCTAGAGAATGCAGTGGCAGGTCTGCTCATAATAAAAGAGTCAGATAAATATAGTGACCTAGAAGTTTAGCCTAGGGTCATGGTTAAGATAATAAGATATATTATCATAATAAATACGTGCTAGAATTTATATGTGATTTATAAATGTGTGTTGTGAAAACCAGGTAAACACTTTAACGGTTTTGAACTAAACGGTAGAACTCACCAGCGTAAGCTGACTTTTTAAAAGTATGTATGCTAGGTTCTGCAGAGACGTTTAGAAGTAAAGGCACGGATCTTGTGCGGACGGGATAATCGGGAAAGCTATCAAGGAAGGATTTCTGGCAAGCTGGCTTAGTTATAGATTTCGTATTCATAATTAGTTATAATTATGTACAATATCTCTCTTACTGTAGTACTTGGCTTATATAAATAAAAGTTTTAAATTTCCGCTGCTTAATATCTCTGTTGATACCTTGTGTTCATGAGTAAATCCGATTCGTGACCCCTCCTAGTGCCAAGTCTGGGAGTGGGCGTCACAAGTTGGTATCAGAGCCTTGGTTTAAGAGATTTAGGTACAAGCGCAGTACCTAGACTTAAACTAGGACTCTGGGTAAAGTAAGTTGAGATAGGAAATATAGATGCCAGCCAGGATAGCTTGTGCCAGTAAGGATAAACACATAAGGAACATAATAGGTAGGACTTATGATATTTGGATATGGAAAATACACGATTGCAATTAGCTACTGCAATCGGGTATTCGCCATATAAACAAATTCCAAGTACTAACTATTATGTGGCCAAATGCGGGGTAGGTTAGATAATAACGAACTATCTGGTTAATAACGCGAAGAAGAGCCGAAGGAGATTTTAACTTAGAACATCGACGAGAACGAAGAAGTAAAGTGTGGACACTAAGGATAAGTGCGGTGAAAAGTAACTGGGTTTTGAACGCATCATAATTATAAGTGCACGTATAATTATCATGAATTCAAAATTTGGAGACTCTACATCACATAAGTTCTAAAAATGTCACCCTGAGCACGATACCTGAAGACACGATTGAAGATAGGCGCGATCGCCGTGGAGGAGAACTAAGAGTTGCTACGCAGGAGTAGTGGAAACAACGTTCCAAGCTACGTTGCTATCTTCAGAAGACCATAGGAATTCACTATAGGCAATAGGCCGGAAGCAGTTGAAGTTAGGAATAGTTCAAGAAGAATGGCGGAGGCTACCATAAGATGGATCAAGAATCAACGGCGAGCTTAGGAAGCACGAGTGCAAGGAGAATCAATTCAAGAATGCAAGGACGGGAACGACCGACTACTCTAGGTATAGGCCAAGAAAGAACTTACAACCTAGAAGGTGTTATACTTCAACAAATGGCGGGAAGAATCCATATGATGATCAGACGAGCTACATGAGCACAAAATAGGAGAAGCATTGTCAAGGAATCACCGTAATCAAGCTACCTTGGATAACTTAGACTTACGTCTTCCTTAGGACAATTGCAAATCGACAAGCTAGATGATCCCAAGACAAATGATGATACGCGGATGAGCCTGACGATTCAAAATTTGTAGCAATGGCGTTTACACTCAAAGGATGGAGGCATTATACGAGATTATGCAACAGAGGTCTAACTGGTTTATTAGATAAGTAATAGATATTAGGACATGCAGTATGGAGCCGGACGTTTGACGTACGCAAAGGCGGAAGCGGAGTATTAGAAGTCCCACGGAGACGCATCTTCCCGAACAATTGTAGCAGTCCTGGAAGAAATCCCACGAGTAGACGAGTCAGAATAAGAAGGAAGCTCGGAATAAGATAGTTCATACGTCTAGAACTCAATAGGTACGCAGGTAAGTTTCGTATTTACCTAGGAAGGAAAAGGCGAGGTGAGAGATTTCTACCTTGAGTTGATTGCGGGTTAAACAGGTTTCGAGGACGAAACCTTGTTTAAGGGGGGTAGAGTTGTAACATCCCAAAATTCATAGATACATGAATATATATATTAAATACGTGTTTATATTATAAATACGTAAGCTTGATTGATAAATATGGTAAGACTATACATTGGATAGGTTGCATGTGTTAGAAATATGCATTTGATAGCCAATGTGATAAATTGCGCATAAACGAATGTGTTAAACGTGAGAGAAGGTAAAATATGGGATGAATATGTGTTTATATGAATAACATGATGATACATGAATCATTTGATGGATATATACGTGTAAATACATGTGTTAATAGTTAACGGAAAAGTAAAAGGACTAAAAGTGTAATTATTGTAAAGTTATAAACGTATACAAGTATTATACGTATCTATAATTATTATAAGTATCCTGAGGCTTAGAATATAGTAAAAATATATCCTAACTATGATTTATAACATAAAATGATAAGTGTTGTAAAGTTTGAGGGGCTAAAACGTAATTTAGCAATTAATAAAGAAAATATATATAAATGTATATATATGTTAACGTACGAATCCCGAGCCTTAGAAACCTTATAAAATGTTATAAATATGTCCCATAAGGTTTTGGTACATAAAATGATAGAAAGGTTAGAAGTATAGGGGGCTAGAATGCACCAAACCTAAGCCAGAAGGGCCGAAAGTGCCAAATTCCAAAAATCTGGCCGAAAAACCAGTGGCTCGCGTATCGCGAGCCACTCCCCTCCTTCTTGCGCGATACGCGTAGACCAACAGCAGCAGCTGGTCGAATTTTGGCCACGGTGACGAACTTGGAGCTCAAGATTTCAAAGCTACGCGTCGTTTTTCTTCGAATTAGTCATCCTAACACCTGTAGGCACCTCCCACGACCCTCCCTACTATAAATAGAAGCCCCAATCGTTCATAAATCCTCACCAATTCACGAATTACTCACCTAAAAACCCCATTTCTGCCGGAATCTTCGTCGGAGCAATACGAGCAAACGGAGAGGAATTTAGAGTTGAATTTCTGCAGTCAAGCTTGTTATGGTATGATCTAAAATAACCTCTTTCAGTTTTGGTTAATTCGATTTCTAAGTATGGTTTCTAGAAATGTGTTAAAATTAGGGTTCTTGAGCTTGTTTTGCTAAAATCGGGTAATCGGGTGGGAATTAGGCTCTGAATTTTTGTAGGTAATCCTAAATTAATGTATTTTAAGAAAGCCCTAAGTTTATTTCACATTTGGAAAAGGTTTGGTAAAGGTTTTATTAACGGGTCAAAATTAGGGTTTTCATAACGTTACTCTGCCCAAATTGACTAAACGATGTTGAACTAAGCTTAGATCTTTTAAAGGATATTATAAAATGTTATAATGAACAACACCCTAAGTTGGTTTGAATTAAAAATGAGTTTTGATTATAAAACGAGAAATTCATGAAATTAGGGTTTCTAAATAAAGATAATTATTATAAAATAATCCGGAGGGTATGGGTACTTGATTTTTGATCTTATAACATGTTTTTATATATAATAAGTATATATGAAGTTAAAATGGATAAATAATAAAGTATTAAAGATACCGAGTTAATCGGATATTAGAGGTTCGCGCGGACCGGAAGGGTAGGCACCTGTACACTGGGGTTTCTGGCAATAGCGGGGGTGTCGCCATCCCATCTGGGCAATGGCATCCCAACACTGGGCGATCCCGGAGTGAGTGTCTACTTATAGGAATGCGCGTCTTCATAATTATCAATAAAAAAGGTTATTATGCCTATAAGGGCATTTTGGTCATTTTGACCTTAAAAGAGATAAACCCTAATAAAATATTATTAGGATAATAAGATATAAATAAACGTAGGTATTATTTATAATAACTTTGCATTAATGCAATCCGATACGCGATTAGGTTAATTGTGGACCATAACGGAGGTTCTGTCTGAATAACTGATTAAAGATATCAGGTGAGTTTCTACAAGCCCACTTTTAAATATTTTAAATGTTTTAAATGTTTTTAAATGTTTTCGGGCTGGTATACATACAGTACTTGTGAAAATATATTCAAGATAATTGTGACTTGATATATACGTGTTATATGATGAAATTGTTGTTGAATTGCTTATATGTGTTATGCAATTATGTTGATTATAATGTGATGTGTATATACTTGCTTGAAATTAGGTGGCCAAGTGACTAGGGAGTTGTTAGTAAACGTTTCGTGAATATGTATGATTATATGAGAACAGGTGATGCATTTGCTTATATTAATATGTGGTGGATACGCCGCTGGTACATCCTATATATATACATAGTAGTATAAGTTACCCGGTATATTGAAAGTGTGGAGGATACGCCGCTGGTACATCCTGTATACATACACTAACGGTAAATTGGGGGATGTCCATCTGTTGCAGTATATGAATGCATTATCACTGTTTAATAACAAACCTAAAGCATCTGGTTATTTAACTAGGGGTGGGTAGTATACGTGATCGGAAATTAAGTCATTAAGACGAGAAAATGACCTAATATAGTTAAGTATAAAGTTGGTGGATAAAGTTGAGGAATCGCTGTTGCTCCAATGGGGGTGCCCTAGAGTACCGTGTACGGACGGCGCTGCTTCTCCAATGGGGGTGCCCTAGAGAAAGTAGTGTCAGGTTTTCTCATAGGAAGAGTCGGTAACCCAGATGATAAGCCTAGGGTTACTGGTAAGAATGAGGAGTCGCTGCTGCTCCAATGGAGGTGCCCTAGAGTACCGTGTACGGACGGCGCTGCTTCTCTAATGGGGGTGCCCTAGAGAATGCAGTGGCAGGTCTGCTCATAATAAAAGAGTCAGATAAATATAGTGACCTAGAAGTTTAGCCTAGGGTCATGGTTAAGATAATAAGATATATTATCATAATAAATACGTGCTAGAATTTATATGTGATTTATAAATGTGTGTTGTGAAAACCAGGTAAACACTTTAACGGTTTTGAACTAAACGGTAGAACTCACCAGCGTAAGCTGACTTTTTAAAAGTATGTATGCTAGGTTCTGCAGAGACGTTTAGAAGTAAAGGCACGGATCTTGTGCGGACGGGATAATCGGGAAAGCTATCAAGGAAGGATTTCTGGCAAGCTGGCTTAGTTATAGATTTCGTATTCATAATTAGTTATAATTATGTACAATATCTCTCTTACTGTAGTACTTGGCTTATATAAATACAAGTTTTAAATTTCCGCTGCTTAATATCTCTGTTGATACCTTGTGTTCATGAGTAAATCCGATTCGTGACCCCTCCTAGTGCCAAGTCTGGGAGTGGGCGTCACACGAACCTGGTCCGAACCAGAGGTTCGGATCAGAAGAACTTCAGGTTCACCTGGGGTTCGGCCAACAGACTATAAATAGAAGTTTTGTTCTTTGTAATAGGGGACTGAGCGTGTGAGATCAAGTGTTAAGTGTGTGTTTGTTAAGGTGTTTTCTCTGTCTCAGTTCTTTGTGTTACTGGTTGTAATTGTTCTCTTTGATCAATAAAACAATCGGTTAATTACTTGTTTCGTTTCCGATATAGCTAGATTGAGTAGACGATCCGATGCTCACGTGTTTCCAAGGAATATCCTCAATTTATCTCTATATACTCTAACACACTGCAAATTCAACCGTCCTCAACCACCTTATCCAATTACAACTTGCTACACATTCCTATAAATAGCAAGCTGACTTCACCAAAAATTGCAAGACATCAAGCATACAATTTACTATCTTCTCAAAGCAATTACAACTTACTCCCATAGAAAATTTATTTCTGTTGATATATTGTTATACTATAAACTCGTACAACTACATTTGAGATATACAGAAAAACTCTTTTTATGAATTGTTGTCTTCCAATTTGATTTACTTTCCACAACTTGTTTATCTTGTTTAAATTAAATTGTGCCAACATTGTTAAAGAGCCCCTCACGGGACCCAACAGATTAGCTATGGTATGAAAATCTCATGATTCTTTGACCTTTTTTTTGTTTTACTGATTTTCAGGTGGTTGCATCTACGGTGGTTTGTTTGCACGCACACATTGCTTAGTACAAACTTTGCTTTGGTATATGCTTTTCTTTTGTGTGTGCTCTTCATGTTTAGTGAACATATTACTTAAGAATCATGGTCAGGCTATATGATGAATTTTTAGGTATTTAGAATCTTAGGTAGTAAACTAAGTTTTAGGGTGTATGTAAAATTGTAAATGCTTATTTCATTGAATTTTAATTGTTGTATGTTGTTGTAATGAGAATGATTGTTATGGTATGTCATCTCTATATGTTAGAATATTGGTGACTGAGATAGATTATGGTGCACATGTTAATTAAGAGTGATTTTTAAGATGAATTATCTGTATATATATGTTAGGGTGTCGGAAGGTTACTTTGCATAAAAAATTTAATAATGTTAAACATCCCAAGTAGTATGCAATTTAGGATCTAAACATAATCTTTGGTATCCATTAAAAGATGCTCTAAAGTGTTGTTAATGGTTCTTACATCACTTCATAGCTATTAAATTATTGATTTATTATAGCATGAATGATGATTTTTTTTAAGGTCGATGTTATCAGACTTGCCTTCTTTTAGTTGAGATAGTATTGAATATCATATTCAATTTGGTTTATATAAGTGGCTTGAAACTGTTGAAGCATGCTGCAAAATTTAAACTGTTATGGCATAACAGCAGAGGCCAGGCTATTCACTTCTCAACCATACAAAAATATGGTCTTCCTTGAGTTTCAAAAGGTATATTATAAAACTATTGTGCCTTGAATTTTGAATTTGTAGAGTTGTCAAGAAAAGTTAAATTGTATTTATATTCTTTATGAATGGAGCAATTTTGGCTATATATGTATTTCAAATGAATTTCTTAATGTTTTTGGGTACTGATATCGTTTTGTTGTGTAGGTAGAGCTCTTGCCCAAAAGGTTATATACGTCCTAGTTATTGATTAGGTCATCAATTTGAATTGTATGTTCACTTAGAAATTTTCATGGTTCAAGGTTTATGATGGCATTGATTGTAAGTTCTTTTGGGTATACCAGGTGATAGTTCTTCCTCAATTTGCAATACTGAGTCCTCACGCTCATTATTGATTATGTCGTGTACATTATTTCAATATTAGCGTCATCCCTCCACTTCGCGCAACGCGCGAATCTCGGGAGCTAGTACCTATTAATCTATAGTTTGACACCTCAATACAACAGAATACTAGACAATAAGTTACCATACCCGAAATTGTGAAGCCATATGGAAATATGGTTACAGTTTTACAATTCCTCAGGATCTTTTGCAAAGGTGTTTGGCTAACCTTTCCACAAATAATTTCCTGTCAAATATTGAATAGATAAAAAGCAAACTAAATACATTTGAAGGCTATAGACGAAACACACGACATATGAATGATAACACACACTAAATTACTCAAGCATAAGACACTACAATCTAACTACACGTACAAAAAAAAAATAGTAGGGCAATTTAACACACAGAAAGGTTATGTGCTTACAAAGAAGAAGGTGAAGCCATAAAAAACAATCATGATACAATGCACCTGGAAAATAAATTATGTATATCATTCATAGTCTACATACTTGCTTCAAATATCTACAATCAGCAAATTCATAATGTCCATTGCGAATGTAATTTAATTACAAAATGGAATATCAACATAATAGTAAGTACACTTAAGTACCAAGAAATACAATCCCTTGTTTCCAATAATGTCATATTATTGTTTCAAGTTCTGGATTTGTGGTCATTAAAGTTCTTAGATCAAGATACCACCGAGACATTTGTGTGATGGGTCAGGTGACACGCACACGATGTACAATATAAGCTATCAAGGATTGTTATGAAGCATCTAGTGATATCGGACATGAGACAGGTGTAAACTCGGCAGGTAATGTGAAAAGAACGTAAGAATATATATGCATCCTACATGGTGCGCATGTACCCTGACCCATATAAACAAATGTTATATTCAATTTCCCAGAATGACCTTTGCATTTAATTTAAAGGGGCATTTGCATATATCTCCCTCTAAACTTGGAAAATTACATATATCCCGAAATCATGCTTAAAGAACATTGTACATTATGCATTGAGAACTTGTATTTTGGGGAAATATGCAATTTTTTTCCAAAGTAGGGAGAATATACAATTTATGCAATTTCCCCTAATTTAAAATAAATAAAATAACAATCCAGCAGTAGTAAAAAAAACAGAGAAACATGTGGTGACTGTAAGAGAATAAAGATCCCCATTGAAAAGCCAATAAAATAGATTCAATAGACATAAAACCTGCAATACAAAGACCAGAGTTGTATAACAGGTCAAACTGGGTACAGATCAAGATGGGTGATTGGTGCAAGTCAAAATGGTTACGGGTAGGTCAACCAAGAATACTTTGTAAGAGTTTTTTTTGTAAGTCATTAGAGTGTCAATGTAATGACAACTATAATATTCCAATATTTTCTCCTCATTTCTTGACAGTTCTAATTTCTGCAACTTGTTTGAAATTATATATTAGACATTTTTTTAAAGAGCTTGATTTGAATAATGAATGTAAAAATTTAGATATTGATAAACCTGATGGTTGGTGATGATGATGTGGGTTTGCCTGCAACAAAGCACCAATATTTAATAACAATATGTTTGCATAGTGACCACATCTAACTGTTGCAACGCCTATTGACATACTACTTCATAAAAGGCTCATTACACACTCATTACATTTCAACAAAAGTAGTTAGTATATGCATATAACTAATACATCAGAGATGAATTATAAAAATGAAATTTTGGTGATAAAACTATAAGATATTGGAAAATTGGCCACTATTAATCCCAGTTATCACACATTGGCCGATAATAATTCCAGTTTTGTATTTTCCCCACAATAATCATAATTATTAAACCATTAGCCTATATTGAACCGCCGTTAACTATAGACTAACCCAGTTAGTGTGAGGGACTGTTTTTGTAATTCTTTAAAATGAAGGGATTTGTTTTTAAATGTGTTTTTGTTTAAAAAACAAAAACACCAAACTTATAATCAAATCAAAAGAACTTTTTTCTAAAGGAGTTTTTGTTCAAAAAATATTTTAAGACTCTTCCAGTAGGTTTTAAATTCATTCATTCGGATTGTAATATTACTTCATTTGAATTGAATCGCTTACTTATATTTTTTCCCAAATTCATTTATTTGAATTCACGCGACGAAATAGTTATGGACCTCATCTCATTTGAATTGTAATATTACTTTAGAAAAAATAAAATTAGTTAGGACATCATTTAGTGATAACTGAAAAATAGTTATGGACATCTTTCATTCTTCTGGTAGGTTTTAAATTAAGTAAAACTATCATTTGAATTGTAAATCTTGGTCTAGTTCTTAAAATATTACTTCAGCACGTCTGAAGCTAACTTGAGTTGCAATTCACGGTCAAATTCTAGGTCCACTAATAATTGTTGGTCCATGTTGTTTGTTTGTCTTTAATTTCTGTTCGGTCCGGTCCAATACCATCAAACCGAACCAACATTCATGGTTCGGTCTAGATGCGTGATTGTTTAAGTCAGTTCGGTTCCGCTTCTTGTTTTTTCATATTTTGTGGTTTCGGTTCCAATTCGGTTTGGTCCGGTACGGTTCGGATCATCACCGATGCTCACCCCTATTTATATGTTTGGTGTCTTTGTTCTTTAAACAAAAACACATTTAAAAAAAATCACTTCATTTTAAGAAATTACAAAAACAGACTCTCACACTAACTGAGTTAGTCTATAGTTAACAGCGGTTTAATATAGGTCAATGGTTTAATAATTGGGATTATTGTGGAGAAAAAACAAAACTGAGATTATTATCGGCCAATGTGAGATAACCAGGATTAATAGGAGTCAATTTTCCTAAGATATTAATAGATACAGATCTCCACTATAAAAAAATATCATTAAAAAAAACGATTTAGTACACCTCTATTAAAGCGACATTTTTTGATGTTTCAAACTCACATTTTCTTTTATGTTTCGAACTTTCAATTGGCAATAGGCCAAGATTTTTGACACAAATTGATAAATATATATTCAATTATTCAAATAAGTAGGAGTGATAATAGAATAAAGATTTTGACTTCAAATATATTCATGATTGTAATATTAAAAACAAATCTAACCAGAAAAAATAAATAAATAAAAGGCCGGCTAACACAAAAGTGAGAAATCATGTTAAAATACCGTTTCAAATACTGAAATACTAAATCAGTCCTAATAATGGACCAAACGACATTCTCAATCAGCTAACATGCCTCGTTCGTTTAACATGCAAGAAGAAAACACAATCATTTATTTACATATTGCATCATTTGTCTGTGCCTCCCCTGTACTCCGAAGCAGGAGCGGATTTATGTATAGCTTAGCAGGGGGCGAGGACCCCGCTCAGATCCATCATCGTAGTGGAAAATTCGAGCCTCTTTTTGCAGGCCCCTTTAAAAAAAAATCTTTGAAGACCCCTTATTTATCACTAAAATCAAAGAAAGAGAGAGGGAAAAAAAAGAAATAATAAATCATCATGAAATCTATTTTTGTATTTTAGAAAGGAAGCCATAAATGTTCAGAGAGGAAACTTGGAGAAGATGATGTTTTAAAATTAAAATAAGGTTTCTTACATTTTCTCTCATTTGTCTCTCTCCTGGCTATATTAGTGACATAAAGTAAATTCTTATATTTTTATTTGGCTCCCTTAAGAAAAGTATATCTACAACTTATACTTTAAAATTTCAAGACACTTTAAAAATATGTCTTTATTAAAATTGAATACACATTTAATTCATAAAATAAAAAATCCTTAACATAAATATAAGAGATTCAAGGGTAATTCATTTTAACAAAGAGCTGACTTGCGAATTTATTTTTTTTCACTAATTAAAAACCCCGTGCATCACACGGTTAAAATTAAAAAAAAAATAAGTGATAAATACAATATATTATAGAAAACTATTTCCACTAATTGAAATAAAATTAAGAAGAAAATGTTCATATTAAAATAAAAATAAAAAAATTAAAAATACAGATTTACAAATAAGATGTACTGTAGTAAAACAATTTTCATTTTGTTTTAGAAATGTCCTTTGAGAGTTGTGAGGGAAACAGGGAAGGAGGAGAAAGAAATATCCTTATTTAGTTCGTAATTGAGAGGGAGATCGGAAGAGACGGCTGAGAATGTGAGAGAATTAGGTTTACTAAGAAGTCATTTGATTTGAGGATGATGGGTATGAAGCGGATGGGTATCCGAAAAACCCAAGATCTGCGTGTAAGTTTTATGGCCACCATGGCCCTCGAGTTTGGGCCGAATTTTGATTTAAGGGAGATTGTGGGCTTAACATGTGATGTTTTTTTAGACCAAATGGAAGGCCAACTTTTTTTTTATTATATAGTATAGATATAGATTACTGTAATTTATTTATTTTAATCAAAAGATGTTCATTAAATTAGTTATATTATTAGGTAAATAAGTAAAAAAAAATTCAATTTTGTTAAATAAATAAGTAACAATTAGTTTGACCCAACGTCCTAACTATTTCCCCCCGCTCAAAAAAAATTCTGGATCCGTCACTGCTCCGAAGACTAATGAACACACACCTATAATCAAATAGAAATGCTCATGAAGTACACAAGAACCGTAGGTAACAAAAGCAAAAAAAAAAAAAAAAAAAAAAAAAACTCTCTAGAGCATTAAACTAGATCATGTAGTAAACATGTAAAAGAAGGTAAGGTTAATAATAAGCTCTGCACATGATCAATTAATTTCCCAAATCTGAGGTGAAGATTAATATAGAAGGGTCTTATGTTTTCATTGATAAAGAAGCAAAAAATATTAACAAGTATGCTAGATAACATATTTATGTAAGAAATTCAACCACCAACATTTGTCATATTTATTTATGTTCAACCTTTGTAATGGTTAACATGGCCACCTGTACTACATTGAGCCCATAATATATAAAAAATTTGGGGTATCTTTTTTTATGAGAGACATACTTGTCCATTCACTAGGGGCGAATTTAGCAAGGGGAAGCGGGTAGATTGTGCTACTAGTTGTTTGAGCTCATGAAGTGTAAAAGAATTTGGGTCACCATGTTTTTTTTAAATGCATACCATGCTGCTTTATAGTCTGCATTCAGTTGATCATGATCAAAATTTCAAAACTTGTAGATTGTGAATACTGCAACAAAACTGTGTAACCGTCCATAACACACTAACATTCTTGTTGTTCTGGCTAATTACATGATTCTTGGTAATCACAATAAGCACTTTGATAAAAACGTAATTGTAAAAAAAAAAAAAAAAACTCTAAATTTGTTACAATAGTTAGCTATTTATTTATTTGAGAATTATTGTTTATATCTTTAATAGTCTATGTGATTCTGATCATAAACATCACAATATAGTTAGCTATCTATTTATTTGAGAAAGATTGGTGTATATTAGTATGCATATACTATTAAAATTTAACCGAAAAGTAACTAAGCTATAGGCTCACAATTAGCATGGTTGTAACCTGTTTGACTTCCCCCCCCCCCCCCCCCCCCGGATTCACTCAACCCATTTGACTCGTTATAGAAACATAACCAAAACGACCCATTTTTTTATGTTTAGCATAGTTTCAACTTTCAACCCCTTTGATTTTAAAGATCAAAGCATAACACAGGGTCCCATACCAATCTGTATATAAACGGGTCAAAATTGTCACATCTAGTAGTGCTATGTCAAATACATCCTAACTTTGTTTCTTATTAAATCGTTGAAGAACATAGCTAGCAACTTCCATCTTCCCTGGTGGTATCCCAATGCCTACAAATATAAGCTACTCATTACTACATAACATATTAATAACCATAAGATGTAAGGTATAATGAGCAAAAGTGTAGGTCCAGAAAACTCCCAAAACACGATATTGATATCACAAACGAGTGCGGAATCCTCGTAGGTGATTGATTCAAGAATAATGTAGAAGAGAACACAAAAATACGATGAAATAAACAATAAAAACTTGATCTTTGCACACAAGAAAACTTGTCGGGTACAAATCTTTTAAATCGTAAGCAGCTTCTCTCTCTCTCACAGGTTTATGATTACAATCGTAATCACCAAATGGCTGCTCAAAATCGTAAACTCAGCCCCCTCCAATGGAGAACCACATGGGGTTTATATAGGATCCCTAATGGGTTTACTATTAGGCCCCTTGTGGATCATAAACCCAATAGTAAACCCAAACCCAATCATAAACTAGCCTAAATACAATAGCAAACTAGCCTATGATTCTAATGAAACCCTCTAAGCCCAACCCAAACTATTTAATATTACAAGCCTCATAATCTAGCCTCTACAATCTTCCCCTAGGCTTGTGATATTAAATGTCTTCGATCTTTGAACTTCTTCTTCTTGACTGGCTGGCATGGATGTTGATGAAGATTCTTTCCGCAGAAATCTTCAATGGGTTTCATGACGGGCACTTGGGACTTCCTCTTGATCAACATCAGCTTGAACTTCTTGAAATGAACAAGCAATGAAATGGAAGACTCTCATTGACTTGCTTCTTGAAAGAACTGGTTCTTGCTGAACCTTCGGTAACTGTCTTGAATCTTTAAAAATTACAGGGTTGAAATTTTAAAAACCCCTAACTTTGAAGAATTTGATTGTTGAACTTGGATCTTCATGATCTCTGACTGCTCTCTGCATCACTTTCTTCAACGAGACTTGAAGTCTTCTGCTTCCCCTAAGCTTGTGAACATCTTCTTTGATAATCTTTTAGAAGCTTGTAAAGAAACCAACAACTTCCCCTGAACACTTGCTTATTCAGATGGTAGTCTTGTCCGGCTGGTTCTTTAACTTTGAGCAGCAGCAACATCTTTCTATCATCAACCTGTCTGACACACATTTGAAAAAAATATACTCCACCAGACATTTGATGACTGGTCTTTGGGTTAGAGGGTAATTATCATCTGTTCGATTTATTCAAATTAACATTATTTTAACCAAAAACCCTAATATAGATTACGGGTTTTCTATAAAACTTCCCCTAAACCCAAGACCTCTAAAGACTTCCCCTTAGCTGATAACTTCCCCTCAGCTAAGGACTTCCCCTGAGATAATACATATTATCTTCGAGTTCCCTTCAGATACTATGTATTATGGAAGTCTTTTCATCAGATAATAAGTATCATCCTCGAGTTCCCTTCGGGTAATACTTATTATCCTCCCCCCTTCCCGTAAAAATTTGTCAAGATCTGACGGAGGAAATCTTTTTCATTAGATAATAAGTATCATTCTCGAGTTCCCTTCGGATAATACTTATTATCCCATACTCCTTCCCCTAAAAATTTGGCAAGATCTGTCGGGGGCATATTGTCATGCATTAAAACCCATGAAAAACACATTTTGACTTCTCAAATCGACCTGGCCAAGACGAAAACACACCAAAAAGAAATTAACGACTCACACACGAAAGATATAAACTAAACAAATACTTACCAAACCAAACATGAGAAAGTTTACAAGGGATCAAACCGTATGAATCTGACTGAGGAACCCTTTTTAGCTTCAGTTACTCAACTAGTCCAGGTGATTGCCGGTATGTTTGTCCGCTTTAAACTCAAACCCGTTTAATCCCAACCGAATGCGTCATACTTAATATAGTACAATATTACCGTCATGTTTAATTGTCCCCACACCCAAGCGTACACAGCAAAACCTACCCAACCTCAGAGTTTATTGAGGATTCACAAACCCCCAACTTGAGGAACCATGCACCACGGCTATGACTACCACTTATTTTCATTAACCATCAATTGGTGATCAGGTCGGCCGCTAAGCACGCAAAGAAGACCAACTGAGTGATTATTTTTCATTTTCTTTTCTTTTTCATTCATTTTTTTTTCATTTCTTTTTTTATTTTTCATATTATGTGGTGTAGTCACGACAGCAGAGACATGGCGTGTGAGAGAGTGAATACTAGGTAATTACCACTCTCAACCCATTTTTGCCGGGACTCAGTCTTTTAAACCATGCAACCTGGGATGGGAAACTAAACATGTATATCTTTTAAGTTTACTGCACTTTCATTGGTGGTCATACGATTAGGTCGAGCCTACCGAGCATATCACCGTGGAGCTAGCTTTTCACTTCCGCCTTACGCGTGTCAGCCATCTCCAACCCGGACATTCATTTTACTTCCCCTAAACTTCTCAAAAACAAGACACAAACAATTAAAAATTGAAAAACACACTATTTTTGAGGGGTCAACTTTTTCTCCATCTTTACATTTCTTCCCCTTGCTTTTTGATTTTTAATGTCATAATCTTGTGAACATCATTTTTCAGTTTTTTATATATATATATATATATATATTTTTTTTTTAAAATAAAACACACAAACACACTTAAAAGAACAAAACACAAAATTTTGCAGACATCTGGCCAAGCTAACTTTCAAAGTATTGATTTGAAAATTTTGAGAAAATTGGGTTTCATGACATGCACACTTCATTGCATTTGAAGTCAAACACTTCAACAATTAATCACCAAGTGAAAATTTTAGGAAATTTGGTTTGACTCAAAACATCCTTTGCCGCTTCATCAAACAGACAACCAAGTTAAGAACAGTACCTTTCATGCTGATTTTGACCTTTTACCTCTTAATGAGACATACCTTCCATTTATAGATTACTTGACATGACATGAAGATACGTCTCCTAAACTGTGCCTGGAACAATCACTTATCAACAAACAAATTAGTAATAAAAATGTTAGTGATAATCCTCCTTGATCGTTCCTGCACAGAGTGAGAGATTAGTTAGCCATTGGTACCCAGGCCATTGTTTTTCTGGGTACACCTGAGGAATCAATAAAGGATACTTCTTGTAAGAACATCCCCTTTGAGAAATCAGGAAGTTGTGATGGAGCTGCCTTGATTTTTGGTTTCCAAGTTCCAGGTGATTTAACATTTGTTTTAGTCACTTTTGGAGTTGTGACTTTAGGTATTTCAACCTTCTTCGTTTTAGATTCATTTTTCAAAACAGTTTTAGTTACCTTGGGAGGGGTAACCTTGGGTTTTTCAGACTTTGTTTGTTTTGAAAATGGTTTCTTCACCTATTTTTGGAAATTTTGGTAACTTGGAAAGCTGTTGTTTTGATTTAAAGATTTTCTTTCAGCTTTGGCAGCACCCCAATGTTGATCAGAGGGTTTAACCTTAGGAGTAACAGTCTTCATTGCCTTAGGTTTTTCCACCTTCATGGGCTTAGACTTTACAGACTCCTGAGATGAAACCCTTTGACTTTTCGGAAAATAGGGTTTATAGGGGCGATAAAGACAATTCCTAGCAATATGACTAGCGATGCCACAATTAAAGCAAGTCTGCTTCTTTAGATAGAAGTCAGACGTGTACCCATTTGTCTTTGGTGGCTGATATGGAGCTGGTTTGCCTTGTGTGTGCTTCTTTGCTTTGACTACAGCTTCAGATTTGACTTTCTGCTGGTTTGTCGAAGCCTGTGTCGAACCTGTCCTCATCGTCTTTGTGCTCTCTGAATTTCCTGATGAAGAAGCACCATTCTTGCAACTGCACTTACAACTGCATGAAGCAACTGAAGAAATGGGAGACACAGCTACTCCCTTGAGTTTTTCATTCTTCACTCCAGCTGTTGGCTTCATACTCGGATGCTTGATGGTGATCTTTGGCCTCTCAACTTTAGGTTCACTTATCATTCCATCGGTTATTCCCTTGAACTTGGAGGAGAAGGATGGTAGTTCATATCCTACATCTGGTTCTTGGTCAAACATTGATCCAGATGTCATAAAGATCTTCCCCTCAGGCCGTGTCGTCAAGATCACCTTTTCCCTTTCGACTTTGTCAATTACCTTGAAGTATGGGGTTTTAATTTCAGGGTATGGTTTCAACTCTATCTCAGCCTCATCAGACTTAGAGTTGTGACATCTGTTATACTCCTGGCACTCAGCATCATCTCTTGATACGTCCTCTATTCTCTCTTCACCATATGTCATTTTTGTCTCATTGTCAATTTCTTCTTGAGTCATTGGTGTAGTTCCAACCAAGACACTATCAATAGGAGGAGCAGCTTCTTTATAATCAGATTTGGTTCGATCAACTTGATCCTCACTAAGAAGTATTCCTACAATGTCTCTGGGAACTGGTGGAGGAATGATGCTGTTTGCAGACAGAGACTTATCAGACTTTTCTGACCCAAACCCCGTTTTATCTTTCCCAACTTGGCCAGTTACAACAGCAAGTGACAATTCCTTTCCAGCATCGAGCATTCTTTTGCTTCTCATTTGATTCATATCTAGTTTCACTTGTAACTCATTGTTTTTTATGCTTAAGGTCATCTATCTGCTTACTAAGCTCAGCTATTTCTAACTTAGCGTTGTCATACAGATAAGCGTTCTCAGTTGCTAGCTTCCGATATTTCACAATGTCTAGTTTCTGAGCTTTTACCTTCTCCTCATTCTTTTGCCATCTACCCTTGAATGAACTCCTTTCGCATTTTACCTCAAACAGTTCTGACTGAAATTTTTTACAGATTTGCCTGAGTCCAGGAATCAAACGAGCACAAGTAGGATTGGGGCATATCTCAGTTTTGTCAATTTCATCTGTGAAATCATCTTTGTCCTCAACTATATTCTTTTCTTCAACCACTGAACTCATTATGCAGCTTCTGAAAATTTTTGAAAAATCAGCAAAAACGGCAAAATTGGCAAAAATCACTATTCAAAGAATAGTGTCAGAAACTTAAAACGCGAAAACGGAGGCCTTCGGAGTGGAATTTGGGGGTCCAAACGAGCTCCCCTGGACGTTAGTCGGGGGTAATTCTGGGGCTCGGAGTCACGAACGTCGTGTTCAAATTTGAGCTTCTAACTCCAAACGAGTCAAAAGTTACGTCCGTTTCCGTGAAAGTGTGAAAAAATGACTTTTTGCCGCAAACCCTGTTTCCGATCGTAAACCCTGTTTACGATCGTAATCACCTGTTTACGATCGAGAACACAGTGAATCGTAAACACCTTCAGTCGTAAACGATGATTCCGACTGAGGAAATCGTAAACACTGATTACGATTTTAGATTCCGGTAATGCAAAGTCGTAAACGTCGATTACGACCAGGAAATGTCGTAAACACCAGATTCCTGATCGTAAACAGATAAAAAACCAATCTTGAACTCGTAAACTCGTTTTTCTCAATCGTAAACGCAAACTGATGAAGAACACTTGATCGTAAACACCTGAAAAACCCAGAAACTGATCGGAAACTCCAAAAACAGCAGCAGCTCAGTCGTAAACTCGATGAACAGCCTTCAAATCTTCAAAAACTCAATCTTTTTCCAGCAAAAACTTCAATCCAATATCGTGAGAACCTCGAATCTGTGATTCTTGGCTCTGATACCAATTGTAGGTCCAGAAAACTCCCAAAACACGATATTGATATCACAAACGAGTGCAGAATCCTCGTAGGTGATTGATTCAAGAATAATGTAGAAGAGAACACAAAAATACGATGAAATAAACAATAAAAACTTGATCTTTGCACACAAGAAAACTTGTCGGGTACAAATCTTTTAAATCGTAAACAGCTTCTCTCTCTCACAGGTTTATGATTACAATCGTAATCACCAAATGGCTGCTCAAAATCGTAAAGCCCCCTCCAATGGAGAACCACATGGGGTTTATATAGGATCCCTAATGGGTTTACTATTGGGCCCCTTGTGGATCATAAACCCAATAGTAAACCTAAACCCAATCATAAACTAGCCTAAATACAATAGCAAACTAGCCTATGATTCTAATGAAACCCTCTAAGCCCAGCCCAAACTATTTAATATTACAAGCCTCATAATCTAGCCTCTACAATCTTCCCCTAGGCTTGTGATATTAAATGTCTTCGATCTTTGAACTTCTTCTTCTTGTACATTAACAGCCGGAGTTGCTGTTAAGTCTTGGTCTTCAGCCACTATAGCATTCACAACCGGCACGTCAGCTTCAGGCTCAGAATCATCCATCACTTGTTCCCTTGCAACCTCTGGGAACGCACCCCTCTTAGTCCACTCCAGTCTACCTTCAAAAGATTGCTTACCCGGTCTATCTTGGGTTTGCAGGCCAAATACTCCGATGTCCATCACCTTCACATCTAGTTTCTCAATCCTCTCCTCAATCATTGGATACTTCTTCATCACCACCATTTGGACAAACCTTGGTGTCATTAAAAACTGTTCTCTGGCACTTAGTTCTGCATTGCCTATCCAATCAATCAGCATCATCTTTGAAAAGTTAAAATCCCAATCTAAGGCCAATGCAACGAAGGCAGTTCCATGAAGTTGGTTCAACTGATCGAAGCTCGTTCTCTTGCCAAGGAAAGATCAATAACCATAGTGTTGTATCTATTAAAACGTAGAACTAATTAGTAGTAAAATGTAGAACTAATTAGAGTAGTAAAACGCAAAACATAGCTATGTGATTCTACACATCCCTATCAACTTTTTTTCTTTCTATTTTCTTCCATTTTTCAGTACACAACAACCTACTTTTTTAGTATCCACCCCCCCCTGTTTGAGTCAACTATCTCCCAATAAATTATAAGCTTAAGCCCATTTCCATCCGACAAAAGAACACATAGATGCATAAGTAATTCTACTTTCTGACTATGACAACCATCTCTTCTGATGACCCAAATTATCCCATCATTTATGAAGGAAGACAAAAATCTGTAACAAGATCATAATTATATCTTTTAAAGTAAATGGAGAGAGAAAAAAATATTTAAATCAGCAAGGTTCGAATAAGGAATGTTTACATGTGCACTAAGAACATGAACTTCAGTATAATAAGTTTTCAGAAATAATGTACACGGTTGACTTCAGTATTATAAATTTCACATTTATTTCTCTTCGTTTCGCTACTTCAAATTAGAGACCAATGGCAATGAGTGCGTGTTGCTAACTTTCTGTGTGGAATGAGAATGTCAGGTCAACATATAATGGGTTTTCATTGTTCAAAAGTAAAAAAAAGGTTTTATTAAACTTTGATTTTCATGTTTCCTAAAGGGTTAAACCGGTTTTTGGACTGGTACCGGTTAAGATCTAATATAGAACTAAGAACCGACCCTACATAAGATAAACCCAACATAAAATTCTTAATAAATAAGAGTATAAACCTGTGAAACTGTAAGAATGTTGCAGAAAGGAGAGATCACAAAGAAAACCTGCATATCAGAAGATCACATAAGCACCAAATATCATGATACAAACATATGAGCTATAACAGGATGCATTACGACAAACAATTGATGTGCATTACATCATTTAACAAAAACTAACCCAAAACCTAGAAATTATGACCCTAAAAGGCAATTAAAAAAAACCGATTCACATAAGAAAGATATCCCTGTAAAATCAACGACTTAATTCTTTTTTTCATTCCACGGGTTACAAAAAGAAATTAAAATTGCACCTTCTTTTCTTTTGAAGTTGTATGAGCTGCTGCAAAGTGGGTTTAAAATTTGAAGTTGTATGACTGTTGCTAATATTGAAGTTGCTCTTGACTCAATCACGACTGGTGACGTAGTTGTGGAGGTTATGGCAGCTGATCCACATTTGCTCTAAAAAACTAGGTTTATAACCAACATAAAGAAATTATTTACACAAAGAATAATAACCACATTCCTACTATACTTCTAAGCAAAACACATATGAAACCAACAGAGGTTTGTCAAGTACAACTACAAATAGAAAACATACAAAATTATACCTATTAACTAAAATTTAAAGAATCATAAAAATAACCATATCATATATTCTGTCTCATGGATCCATAGTAGTTAACTTACAGAAGGATCTCTTCCACAACCATATTCTGTACCATGGAACCATATAAGTTATTACTTTCCTCTCCTTCATGTCACTTCAAGACCATGTTGCATCATCAAGTCTCTTCAAGACCATCTTCCACAACCATATTATGTATCAGTGGCCTGATTACCTTAAATTCATGATAAAAAATAAAATAACCAAAAACCAACATAGGTAACTGTAATGCATATCTACACTTAAAATATTGCAAATCTCATTAGTCTTATGCATACAATAAAATTTGATATAAACCTGGAGTTGTTTCCATGCCTGCAACATCTTTTCATGAAGTAATGGCAATTATTGATAGGGTAATCAGGAATACCAGTTTACAGGCTCGATCAGATGCTGCAAAAAAAAAAAACAATGTTAAGACAAGTTTTGTATGTCTAATGCTAGGTCTAGGTATTTTATTGTTTGTAATGTAAAGATTGTAAATCTGGTTCCAGCGTATCATGGGGCGAACCAGCTGGTACGCAACAACGTACTAATGGTACATTGAGCTACATGGTACGCTGACCAGTTTAAGTATAAATAGGTTGAGTCATTTTGTTCAGAGTAAGAGAGTGAGTGCTGCTAGCTTAAGTGTGTGTATTTGTGGTGTATCTCTCTTTGATTTCTCTCTGTGTACTCTCCTATTGAATCAATAAACCGAAAGTTTTATTTACGTTGTGATTGTCATCTCGAGCTAATCATGCAGTAGTAAGATCAATTACGTGTTCTTACAACAATTAAATAAGACTGAAACATCGATGCTTGATCTCTTAATCATGAACCTTTTACTGAAGCATCGATTCTATGATTCGATTTGAGCATTTTCGGTGTTTCAAGTTCCTATCGTTGATTCATCTTTTTAGGATTCGAGACTTTTAGAAGGGCGGCTATTGTAACCCGCTAGTTTTGAATTCGCCCTTCGCCGGCGGCGCCTGCTGAATGGTCGAACGGCTACTGAGATAAGCCTTAAAAGGTATGCACCGGTGTTTTAAAGTGGAGAAGAAGCATAGTGACGACGGAGCAGATGCTTCACGATGGTGATGATCGGAGAAGAGGAAACATGGTGACGGTCAGAGCAGATGCTTCACGATGGTGATGATCGTATCTTATTGTTGTAACATGAATGTAATTTTATTACTTTGTTTAATAATTATGAACTGAGCTGCTTAAGAATATCGCAACATTAATAGTGTTGTGTGTATCTGGACAATCATCGCATCCCGAAATCTTTCACCGTCGGTTGGGGTGTGACAGATTGTTATCAGAGCCATGACTATAGGGATCTAGGTTATTAGAACCAGCTTAACCTAGACTATTGCACTAGGTGTCCTGCATGAGTGCCTCATGCATAGTATGCCTATATGAATTGTATGTCCATTATATGCCTCTTAATTATATGCCTCTTAATTATATGCCTCTTAATTGTGCCTATTTCAAATGTTGTAGTGATTCTCTTTGATTAGCACGCACTTATACACAGATCAGTTGAGGCTTCCTAGCCTCCTTCCCTAGAAATGGTGCCTTACGCACCATCTAGGAAATTGATTTTTGATTTACGATCTCGTCGGAAATGACTTTAGTGACTGGCATGTAGTAACTAGAAGGGTGAAAGCACCAGTAGTCGGGGTCTCTATCAAGAAAAGCGTTCCGCATAAATCTGAATTGACGGAACTGAATGCTCATCTAGGACACAACGACAAGAGTGCTTAAACCTATTAGGCCAAAGCATGTCAATCACTAATTCACTAGGACCATACTCTGATTTGTCAAGGTTGTAGTTTCCCAATCGGGAGATGAGGACCACTCCGATGTCTTTTATCTTGATCGCTCGATTTCATATTTTAAGCATTATTAATTTATTATGATTACTATGGTTCTCGATGGATTTTGATGATCCAAGTCACACTATCTCACGGTTCACAAGCGCACATGTTTTTATTCGATCTCTTGTAATTTTGTTTGATTTTCAACCTGATTTCTTATTTTGTGAGTCGGTGATTTTACGATTCTTAACAATTCTCGATATCCTATGATTTTTAATCTGTTATTTCATGATGTTCCGATTCGAATTATTTTGTTTTGTCATTTCATGGTATTCTGATTTGGCTTATTTCATTTCGTGGCATCATGATACTCAGATTCGAGTATCCCATATGGTGTCCTTGTCTCCCTTGGCCTCAAATGGATCTTTCGCGATGTCTTATTTCATAGTTACTTCCTTCATTTTCTTGGTTCGGGTTACATAAATCATTCTACGACTGCGAAATGACCCTCATCCTTGCTCAGTTATGGAGCCTGACCTCAGGCTTCACCCATTTTTGTGCAAGTCATGCCTGCATCACCATTCCTCAATCGGGCTTCAGCTATGTCACACTTATGGTCACTCAAGCCATCGTCTGACCACTCGTTACCAACCGACTCGAGCTCAATCTATAACGGTCCAACCTTGGGCACTAGCGCGTATTCAGTTCGTTATGGTGTATCTGTTTCTCCTTGACCATGCGTTGATTAATATCATTGTGGAAACCTTAGACGTTTTTCCTCACCCATACCCCTGTTAGTCACCGTTAACACCTTTGTCAACGGTGAGGCTAACCTCGATACCTTTGCTTGAGTTTTCGATCCATATGCTGTTTGGGAATACTTATGTTGGCATCCTTTGATCGTTGGGATCTTTGTCAATCATTTACCTCCCTTTTTTGTCGATGTTTAAAACCTATCCATCCATGTTAGCCGTGTTTTATGTTAATGTATATGTCCCTCATGTCCTAAATCATTTTCTCTCATGTCGTTTGTGGCGTCGTGTGTATTTTGGGTGAGTTCTCGTAGATTAGTTCATGAGTTTTTCAAATTGTATGGTTACGGGATTACATGCATACGTGGCAACAAATAGGCACATTAGCAGGTATACAAGCCTAGGTGCACGTAACCGTCTGTTTTAATTAAATTTTCCAAGCTGCCCATTTTAAATGTTCTCGTCTTTAAGACTGCTCGTGTGTTTTCAAGGGACACGTGTCTACGAATATACTCGTTTGGAAATATATGAATTTACGAATCCACGTGTTCACGGGATTGCATGTGTACGAGTTTACGACTATACGACCTCTCGAGTGGAAAACTCGACACGTGTGCCGGTTTTAAAAGTTTTTGCTCGAAGTTTATATTTTTTTATGGTTTCTGAGTTATGTCTGAAAGTGCGTGAGCGGTAGATCGTCTACTCAGTCGTATCGAAATCAATGTAAAACAAGTAAGAACACGAGAGTAAATACAAAAGATTTGTATTAGACCACAGAGAGTTTACACAGAAAGACACATAGAAGATTTGCCCAGAAGTCATTAATCTCTATACAAGACAACTATTTATAGTGCTGAAATACGATGGGCCGAACCTCAAGTTCGGACAAGGTTCGCCAGTGTCCGAACTTGGAGTTCGCCCAAGGTTCGGACCACAACAATTGTACACATCTTTGTCTTGTAGTCGATACTTCACATGACGATCAGAAACCATGTATCAACAAACCCCCCCTCGGCATGTGCATTATCAACTCCTTCATTAAAACTTGTATCTTGAATCTTCAATCAAACTTTCCCTCGACTTGACAATTTGTTCAATCTTGAATACTTGATATTGCACCGTGTGTAATCTCTTTATCAACAATCTTCAGAAGACTTGAAGTTATGATGTTCTCTTTCCACGTAGAAACCTGCCAACATAAATAACCTTGGCGCAAAACGTCTCTTCGAGACTCCAAGAAGTTTTGATTTTGAAATTTGATTTTCTATTCCGTGTTGATCAATCAAAAACAAAATAGAAAAAAAATCTTTTTGACTTTTAGAAACTTTATATCAAAACACACCTAAAATCTTTTTATATTTTCTAATATGGAAAGAAAATGCAATACAGAATCAGACACTGTTTTTGTCTTTTGTTAGAAAGATCACAACTTGGGATCATATTGAACATAACATGCTGAACTACATTTCAATTTCGATTATTGTAGCACATAAGCCATGTCAGATGCATATATAATTTGTCCAACATTAAACTCATGCATAATCATACACATAACATCTGGATATGTTAAAGTATTGATTAGATTTGCATTGACCAATGTACCCCACACTATCAGACATACTCATATATGTTTTGATTATCACACTTTTGTGATTTCATTTGTGATTTATCACAAAATGATCGTATAAATGATATAGTCAATTGTGTTCCATGCTAAAAGAAATAAGAACGTTAAATCGTCTACCTTAAGGTCGATCTTTCGATACGAAGATAAGGCCTCAGATTTAACCAAATAAGAAAATAAAACAAGTTGACATTTTATAACCCAACAACAATCAGGTCGGTACTTCCGTACACGCAGAGAAAGTCCGATGAGTTGTACGAAACACCAAAGAAAATAAAGCAGAATGTTAAACGAATAACAATCAGATCGATCTTTCGATACGCAGAGAAAGTCCGATCGTTTGACAAAATAAAGAAAATCAAACAAGTTTAAATCTTTGCAAAATGAACACATGTATACACAGTGACTTTTCATTTTATTTTTCACATATCTTTTTCTTGATATATCTTGAGATATGCATCAAGATGCTGTCCACTTGGTCAAGCATCAGATTTAGTGTATATCACATTCGTATACTTTCTGATTTGCCGAGCCTACCTTACACATCGATCAAATGGTCTTATGGATTTTTCATCTATTTTATCCACGAGTCAGACGATGTAAGTCAATGTACCATCATTTCCCAAACATGGTGGATACAATTTCTCATTTTTCAATGATTTTCAATGTTTTTTGTCTTTTTCAAATTTCTGCCCCTAAAAAATAACAACTCTATTTATAGATTTTCATTTTTAACATTTGAAAAACAACACACTATTTTTGGATTTTTGCAAAAACAAACTCCCCCTCAAAATGAGACGGAGTGAAAAACAAATCAGAAATTGATCAACCAACACGAATACCTCCAGTTTAGCATTTTGAAACAAAAGTGAGTTTCGATTTCAATCTAAGTTAACACAGATACTTCACAATCAGCAATTATAGAATTACTGATAGGTCTACCTGAAACACCTGCTGACACCAAATAAAACATTAGTCTCTTTAGGATCGACCTGATTCAACAACGTTGGGTCTCCCGGTGTCTTCCACATAGTCATGGTGGGCCTTGGAAACAATCTTTTGTTTCCATATTTTGAAAGATTTTGATTTTTGATCAGAACCAGAATCAGTATCAACTGGCGTACTCGGTTTAGACCAAGATGGCTTACGAGTTGACTTTACCTTTGGAGACCATGCTTCATAAAAAATTTGACCTTTGTTATCCACATATTTAGCAGTGTTGTGGATATATGCAGTCGTCGGACAAGCAGCATCAAGATGTCCAGGTTGACGACATGCATAACAAAGTCTTTCTCGAAAAATATTTGACAAATTTTTGGAATTGTGAAAACCAGATGAATGTTCAGAATCAAAGTTATCAAAGAAATCATCATAAGAATCATACCTAAGAGATGGACTCCTTGAATATGATGATCCTCCAGAATAATAAGATTTGTCCTTCAGAAGATGTGATTTTTTTAGAACCTTAACTTTGGGATTCTTTGTAGCTTTTTCTGGTTTCTTATTTTGAACCACTGCTTCCTTCACTTCATAACCCAGTCCTTTGTTCTTGAAACCTGGTGTCTTTGATGAACTTGAAGAAGAACCAGAAGCTTATCTATCCATAGCTTCTCTAGTAAATTTGTCTTTGATGTCGTTCAATTTGTTCTCTTTAATCAAAGAGTTTTCTTCTTCGGTGACAAATGAAGAACTGGATGCAACTTTATCAAAAATTTGTTCATCTTCCAAGAAAATAGACTTTGAGTTAAACTTCGGAGCGTCACCCAATGGTTTTTGCTTTTTGTCAGCTTTCGATTTCTTCTTCTTTGGTTGAGTGGCAAATTTCGAATAATCACGCAATTTATCTTTAGAATCTAGTGGAGCAGTTGTAAACTCAGATAAATCCACTGGTTGAGGAACCAAGTAAATATCATCCTTCTTGGAACCATCTTCACTTTGATCCTTCTTGTATAAGAAATTCAACAAAGTTGGGGATAAATTGCAATTCTTCACTTGCCATTTTAGCTCCAAACTTTCCAATATTAATTCGTTTATTCTCTGTTGAGCATCAAACACTTCTTTTTGGGACTTGATGAACTTTGCATTGAGATCGTCATACTCATACGTTTGTAACTTCCGGATCTCACATTCAACAAACAATTCCTAAGCACACTCTCTATTTTCTTCTTGAAAATCTCAATATCTTTTTTTAACACTTCATTTTTATCACGATAAAGCACATTTTCATCTTGAAGTATAGAGATCTTGTTTTGAAGTTTTTCAACAGTAGCAGCAATTTCAACAATAATATAATTTGCTTTAACTTTCATACTTTTGTTGAACCGAATAACTTTTCACAAATAGATTCTCAAAATCTTGAGCTGCATCTAATGCTTCAGCCTTTGCTTTTTCACGCGCTTTAGCCAATCTACCCCTTTTTTTAAAACATCCTCATGAACATGAACGAATTCATAATATTTCTTTTGAAAGTCTTCCAATTCTTCCTTTAACACCACAATTTCACCAGACAATAAAGCATAACCTTCTTCAATATTTTCATTCTTCTTACCCAATCGAATACATAGACACTTTGAATTTTCAACCTTTTTACATTCATCCATCTTAACTGGAATTTCATTAATCAAAGACATTTGTGAACTTGAATCAGAATCTGTTAAGATATCATCATCAACATGACGAGCAGTCAATGCAACAGTAAATGGAGCATGTTTCAGTGTTGCTTCTGAATCTACATTCCAAGCAAATTCATCTGGATGCCAAAACATTTCTTTTGGCTTTTCATCAAAAGAAACAGATTTCTTCTCCACCTTGAAACTTCATTTGGTGAATGAATAACCAAATGTGCATGTTGACCAGACTTCAGTTTGCTTTCAGTTAAACTTGGACATTCTCGTGCAAAAAGTCCATACACATAACACTTATAACATTTAACCTTTGATTTGTCCAGACTAATTTTCCCATCTTGATTCAACCGCTTCTTGCCAGTTCTATTGAAAAATGTCTTCGTTCTTCGAACCAACATAGCATATTGCCAGTTCAAATCCATTTCTTCCAAATGATCATACCGAACCAGTAATAACACCGAAATATGAAGATACAAATGCAGACATTAATACATTATAATCATCGGTAATTTGAGCAGACAAAGCATTCTGAGTCAAAGAACTAGGAATTGAGACATTAAAGCCAACAGAATAGCTAGAAGTTTCAGATTTACCTGCAATAAATGCTGTAGGAGGTGTGGAACTAAGAATATTAGACTTCCCAGCATTGATTGTTAAATCATTTTCTCCATGATATAAAACAGGATTTTGAATTTGTACAGGAAGTGACTTATTCACCATTAACTCCATATCCTTTGCTTGTAATCTTTGAATCAGATCATTGAATGACACTCTTGGATATTCTTTATCATGAGTGATCATCATGACATAATTCTCCCATTTCTCCGGCAACGCCCCTAAAATCTTTTCTTTCATATCAGCTTCTTATTTTGTAAGACTTACCAGACGCATTTCACTCATTAGATGTGCAAATCTTGCAATTAGATCTGGAATTGATTCGTTTTGATAATGCTTAAAACTATCAAATTCCTTTTTCAAAACTTTCTGACGACTCTTTTTATACTGATCATTTCCTTCACATCTCTTTTCCAATGCATCCCACAAACTCTTCGATGTATAATTCCCCGAGAATTGATGTAGTAATTCTTTAGGTATTGCCATCGTTAAGGTACCATAAGCCTTTTTCTTAGCTTGATATGCTTTCTTTTGTTCAGATGTAAGATTTCTTTGAAAAATTGGCTCCCCGGTTTCATCTTTAGGATAGACATATTGATCAGAAAATGCCATCCACATATCAATGTCATTCGTATTCACATATGCTTCAAACCGTGTAATCCAACTATGATAATCTTCCAATTTGAGCAATTTGGGAACTTTCTGACTCATTCCAATTTCATTATCATAGTTCATCATATTTTGCATTGTAGCTTTGCATCGAATTCTGAATCGCCGCAAATGCTTGAAAATCGGACATTTTGTAAAACTGGTTATGTTGGGCTATACATTATAAGGCATGAACATTAGATTGGGCTTTCATTGTTTTGGGCTTAGTAGGGTTTACGATTTGGGCTTCTTGGACCGATTTCTTTATGTTTATGATTGGGCTTAGGGTTTTGTAGAGGGTAGTATATAAACCCTCATAGTGTTTATGATTAGGTAGCTTTTGAGATTACGATTTCTCTCTCTCTATTGTATTCACGATCGGTTTCACTAGCTCAAAGAAAGTATTTGTGTTTCATTCAAGATTTGATCTTTGTTAAATCTATTTATTCTACTTTCTTCTTGAATCAATCACTTACGAGGATTCCGCACTCGTTTGTGATATCAATATCGTGTTTGGTAGATTTTCTGGACCAATTGGTATCAGAGCCAAGAATCACTGATTCGAGGTTCTCACGGTATTGGATTCAAGTGTTTTCTGGAAAAAGGTTTGATTTTTTAAGGTTTTGAAGCTGTTCGAGGTGTTTACGATCTGCACTGCTGCTGTTCTTGAGGTTTACGACAATTTTCTGGGTTTGTTTGTGTGTTTACGACTGCAAGTCCTTGAAGATCATCATCGGAAACGTGTTTTCGAGTTCATGCTTCGATTTTTATCCGTTTACGACCAAGAAACTGGTGTTTACGACATTTTCTTATCGGAATTGAGAGTTTACGACTTTTATTTGCCGAAATCATCATTCGTAATCGAAGTTTATGATTTACTCGGCCGGGATCGACGTTTACGATTTGCTTCCATCGTAATCGGTGTTTACGATCCGGTGTTTATGACTCGCTGTGGTCTCAGTCGTAATTGAGTGTTCTCAATCGTAATCGAGTGTTCTTAATCGTAATCGAGTGTTCTCGATCTTAATCGAGTGTTCTCGATCGTAATCTCTTCTTTTTGGACATTTGGACTTTAGTTTTTAAGTTTTCGTAAGCTTACGTTATGGATTTCGAACCAAGCATGTATCAGAAGTTGGATTTTGAGATTGGATCCATCACTCGTCCACCAAGACTCACATCGGCGGATAACTTTCTGGAGTGGAAATATAGGTTTGAAAACCACTTGAAGAGTGTTGATCTAAGACTATGGAGAGCAGTAATTCATGGGCCATACACGCCTACACATTCAGAAGGAGTTAATGCGGGGAAAGCTAAAAAGGAAGACGAATATGATGATGATGATTGGGAAAGATGTAACAAAGATGAGAGGGCGTTTGCTATCATGACTATGGCACTAACACCAGATATTGCACAAGGATTTAAGCACTGCAAGACTGCAAAGCAACTCTGGAATGCTTTGGTGGTGGCATATGAGGGAAATCCAGACATAAAGGCAAGCCGTAAGCAAATGCTGAAGCAGAAATTCAATCTGTTCAACCACATTCAAGGAGAATCCTTTGAAGCAAAAGTGCAAAGGTTCGTGTCTCTGATGGCCGAAATGTCAAGCTACAATGTTGAACCAGATCAGGAAGATAAGAATCTGAAGTTGCTAAATAGCTTACCCAAATCCTGGAATACCAACATCTCTATCATTAAAGACAAAAACAAGCTGAGTGAGCTATCTCTTGATGAGTTGATCAACAAACTGAAGTCAAAACTTATTGATGACAAGCAGAGAGAGTTGAACCATATAAGCTCTCTTAGTTTGGCGGGAAAACTGAACCAAGCACTGTTGTCAGAAGAAGTGGAGTCTAAGCAAGATGGAAAGTCAACTGGGAGTGGACCGAGCTCTGTCACAAAGTCAACTGCATTTGTGGCACAACCTCAAGCAAGTTCAAGTGGAGGTGTCAACCCTGATGCTACAAATGATCCCAACTTTGCCCTCGGAATGGGATTTATGAACAGTTATCATGCTCTTATGGCCGGAACTTTAGTACCTACTGATATGCTGTCGGGTGAGCTAAACCAGATAAATCCTGAAGATGTAGAGATGTTAGATGTCTCTTGGCAGATGGCAATGGCTGTTTTCAGAGCAAAGAATTTCATGGCAAAGACTGGGAGAAATGTGTGGAAGGACCAAGATAAGATAAGGATGGGGTTTGACAAGAGTAAGCTGAGGTGTTACAACTGTGACGAGTACGGGCATTTCGCAAAAGAGTGCACCAAGCCGAGGAGAGAAAGTACAGAAGAAAAGAAAGCAGGAGATAGCAAAGGAAAGGCAGAGTCAAGTGTTTTGGTTGTACAGGAGGGAGGTGGATATGACTGGACTACTCAGATGAAAGAGCTTAGCTTGTCGCATGCAATGATTGCTGCTATGGAAAAGGATGATGAGGAAGAGCATGCATTTGTTGTGACTGATGAGAAACCTGAAGAGAACCTGGTGGAAGACAAGGAAGCCTTTGCTACTGAGGTTGATGACATCAAGGTATGTTCTAATCCCACTTGTGCACGTTTAATTCCTGGACTTAGAGAAATTTGTAAAAATTATGAGATAGAACTGTTTGAGATAAAATGCGAAAGGAATTCATTCAGGGGTAGATGGCAAAAGAATGAGGAGAAGGTAAAAGCTCAAAAACTAGACATTGTGAAATATCAAAAACTTGCAACTGAGAAAACTCTCCTGTATGACAATGCTAAGTTAGAAATAGCTGAGCTTAGGAAGCAGGTAGATGAGCTCACACATAAGAACAATGAGTTGCAAGTGAAACTAGATATGAATCAAATGAGAAGCAAAAGAATGCTAGAGGCTAGTAAATCTTTGAACACCTGCATAACTGATGTTAGAATGGGTAAGGACAAAGGTGGAATAGGAATTAGCTTCTCAGACAAAAACAAGAACAATGTTCCTCAAGATAAAACTAGAGATATAATAGGAATAATCTTTGAGGAGGATCAGGTAGATAGATCTGAAACAGGAACACATGAGATAGGACCTCCCTTAGATAGTATTCTGGTAGGAGTGACTCCTATGACTGATCAGGAATTTGAAAATGAGAAACACATGATCTATGGGTTGGGTAATCAGAACGAAACAATGGCATCCACAAGTAAATCGGGTCCATCCCAGGACCATTAAACGATAATGTTGGTTCTTCTGACACCTTTGTTTCATGTGCAGATGAAGTAGGTATTGAAGATGTTTCTGGGGAGGATGCTGAATGTTTAAAAGTCAATGAATGTCATGTGTCTAGTAGTTTAATGTCTGATTTACCTAAGGACGATGTTCTGGCATCTGTGTCAGAACTTAATACGTCCAAGTCAAAACAATTAGTTGTATCTTTGTTATCAAAACATGTTTCTGATTCCAATGAAAAAGTTAATGGTTTTAAAATTCGTGTGCCTAACACTAAAGTTGGTCGTGAGACTAAGCCCAAGGATTTTGTTGCTTATCCCCAGGTTGTGTCGACTTTCAATAGAACAAACAAGTCTAAATCAGAACAATTTTGTTTAATCACACAACCGGAAAAAGCTACAAAACATGTTATACACAAATGGGATGATAAGCCAGAATGGAAGTCGTCTTACCCAAGACGCTCATACCTCTGTAGTCATGTCAATGGGCGTAGACTCATGAATTGCTTTCAATGTGGAAAACCAGGACACTTTGCTGCTAATTGTGTGAATAGACATACTATCCGCAAAACCCACGGACTAGTATGTTGGAGAAAATGATGACATGAGAAAAGCAAAAGCAAAAGCAACAAGCTTTGTCTCAGGGGAAGCAGTGTTTAGAACCAATAAAGAATCAACAGTCTAAGGTTTCAAACACAATGGCACCGGTGACAAAGCCTGTTGTTGAAAAGTGGAATGTGGCCAAAACTCCAAAACCAACTTATATATCTAAAGGAGTTTACAAAAGGAATGATAAGATAAAACCAGAATTTGCTGAGAAACAAGTGGCTAAAGTCAAAAGAGTTAATAAACCTAATGGCAAAGCAAAGGTTGAGCAACAGGTTTTAAAACAAAAAGATGTCACTCAAACAAAACATCTTGTTTACACAAAACTGAAACTTGAGTGGACACCTGTTAAAAAGCCAGCTGGTAAAAAGGCCACATCACCACAAAAGAAACCTGTGTCAGTCAAGAACTCACCAAATGTGTTGAAACCACAGAAAAACACCACATGGAAACCAAAAGTCAACATTCAAAATGTGAATGTACCTGAATCAAAACCAGAAATGACCCTCCAATTAGTTAATTACATTGATTCCAAAGGTGTGCCCAGATCTGTTATGGCCTGGGTACCTGAATCTCACTGATCTCTGATTCTTGTAGGGACAGCCATGAAGATCTATCAACAATCTATGGTACGTTGATAGCGATTGCTCCCGACATATGACCGGAGACTTATCCCTTTTGGAAGATGTACAAGACTTCAATGGCGGAGGAGTATCATTTGCAGGTGGTGTAGGTGGAAGAATAATCAAGAAAGGAGTTGTGAGAAATGGAAGTTTGACGTTCTCTGATGTGCACTATGTGGAAGAATTGTCTCACAGTTTGCTAAGTGTCTCAAAAGTTTGTGATAGGGAATATTCAGTCTTTTTCAACGGCAAGGAATGCATCATAATCAAGCCAGGTGTCAAAATTCCAGAGGAGTGCATCTTGATGCGTACTCCGAGAAGAGGAAATTCTTATCAGCTTCATATGGGTCAACCTCCAACCTCAGAAGTAGCCTGCCTTATATCTAAACAAAATGAGAACTTAGCTTTATTATGGCATAGGCGTCTGGGGCATGCTAACATGAAGAATTTGACCAAGCTGGCAAAGGGAGAACATGTCAGAAAACTGCCTATCAAAGATTTCTTTACTGTAGAAAAATGTGTGGCTTGTGCGAAGGGGAAGCAACACAAGTTACCGCACCGTCCGAAGATAGCAAATTCAGTGTCGTCTGTATTACAACTTCTTCACATGGATCTATTTGGGCCAATGCAAGTATAAAGCATCCGCAAATTCTCTTACTGTCTCGTGATTGTGGATGACTACTCACGATTCACTTGGGTCTTCTTTTTATCAAACAAGCATGAAACTCCGACTTTAGTGAAACAGTTTGTCACGCTTATAGAGAATCAGCTGAACAAGAAGATCAAGGCTATTAGATCAGACAACGGAACAGAATTTAAAAATGCTGAATTAAATATGTTCTATGGAGAGAAGGGTATAGACAGACAGTACAGTGCACCCTACACACCCTAACAGAATGGAGCCGCTGAGAGAAGAAACAGGACACTCATTGAAGCAGCAAGAACAATGATGTGTGAAGCTAAATTGCCAATCTTCTTCTGGGCTGAAGCGGTCAACACGACTTGTTATGTGCAGAATCGAGTTCTTTTAAACAAGCGTCATGAGAAGACTCCGTATGAGATTTTTTATGGAGAGAAGCCAACGGTGGGATATTTCAAGACATTCGGGTGTCCTTGCACGGTTCTGATTCAGTCCGATGTGGGGAAATTCGAAGCTAAGGCTGATGAGTGTTATTTTGTGGGTTATTCGGCAAATAGTGCTTATCGTGTCTACAACAAAACCACCAAAGTAATCATTGAGGCATATAACGCAGACTGGCTTGAAGACAATCCTACAGATGCAGGGAGTGGACCAGATTGGATTTTTGATTATGGGTCACTGTTTGAAGGGTTCAATTTTTCAAATGT
Organism: Deinandra increscens subsp. villosa; assembly: GCA_039602395.1. Lineage (NCBI taxonomy): Eukaryota > Viridiplantae > Streptophyta > Magnoliopsida > Asterales > Asteraceae > Deinandra > Deinandra increscens. The sequence continues at coordinate 114,770,035 of JBCNJP010000027.1, read as the reverse complement.
TTTTTATTATTTAGGTGAGTAAGAAGACATTATTGCTCAATCATCTGAATCAAGACCTCATGTTGAAAAAGTTAGTGAGAAACCACCAGATTCAGTTCCCACAAATATCAATGCAGATACTCCGGGATCTTCGGGAACTCATGATGATTCAGAAATTTCTCAAAACCAAGGTATGAATGATAATATTGTTCATTCTAACCTGCCTGTTTATGTTTCTGTGCCAGATGTTCAAGTATCAAGGATCAACAGAGACCATCCAATTAGCAATATACTTGGGCCTGCTTCAGCAGGTGTTACCACTAGAATCCGCATGGGAGACATTAATTTCTGCATGTATTCGTGCTTCATCTCCTAGATTGAGCCTCCTAATGTGATTGTTGCTCTTAGAGATCCAAGTTGGATAGAGGCCATGCACAATGAATTAAATCAGTTTTCAAAGCTGGGAGTGGGGCGTCTAGTGAAAAGGCCAGAGAACAAGAAGGTTATACCCACACGTTGGTTATATAAGAACAAGAAGGATGACACGGGTATAATTGTCAGAAACAAGGCAAGGTTGATTTTTCAGGGTCACAGACAAATACATGGAATTGACTATGATGAGGTGTATGCACCCGTGGCTAGACTGGAGGCTATTCGGATATTCCATGCAGTTGCATCATATCTAAACTTCACAGTGCACCAGATGGACGTCAAGACGGCATTTTTATATGCAGAAATGAATGAGGAAGTTTATGTGACTCAACCACCAGGGGTCATAGATGAGGAGCATCGAGATCATGTATATCTTCTGGATAAAGCTTTATATGGACTACATCAAGCTCCGCGCACGTGGTATGAGACACTATCAACTCATCTGGTGGAGAATGGATACACAAGAGGAGTGGTTGATCAGACTCTGTTTAGAAAGAGGGTGAAGGATGATATCATCATGGTGCAGGTTTATGTAGATGACATCATCTACGGGTCAACAAACGAAGAGTTATGCACCGAGTTTGAAGAAATAATGAGAAAGAAATTTGAAATGAGTGATCAGGGATGTTGGTACTAGAATTCAGGAGATTATGAGCAGCTCACATCAGCTCGCAAGCACATCATTGTAAGGATCCTGAATTATATATCCTGACTAACCATTGCTTTTCCCTTTTTGTTCATTATTCGCAGGATAACTCGAGCATGGATCACGTGTCCTAAAGACCCGGTCAACTAACAGAAACGTGGACCAAGTGGACTTCAAACGGCTAATTGGAGAACGTGGAGTTAGTTGCTAGTTTTTAGGGGATGTTGTTATGATGTAATTCGTATTTAAACAGAGCTCTAGGCTTACACACACACACACACACTTCTTTTTACGATTACGATTCTCTGCTACACTTAGATAACGAGCTCATTTCCTTTGTACTCAAAACTTTCATTATATAAAAGTTTTAGGAGGCAGGTACTTTGAACCGGCCCCTGAGGTTTTTTGCTAGGCTCCTTGAGGATACTCAAGGATTCCTGGATTTTCCCTCGTTACATCCTCATGTCAATCTTCATATTTACATTTTCATCTTTATTCACATAAAAAACGCTACCTCACATACGAAATTTGATCAACTAATTGCTTAGGCAGTTTTTGACCAAAACAATTTGGCGCCCACCGTGGGGCAAACGGTGTTTGAATTTGATTAAGAGCCTTAATCTTCTTCCCATAATCGATTCTTGAAAATGTCGAGCCAACAAAAAATTACTTCGAAATCTGTTTCATCCACTAAACCGGCTGTCGACACTGGTCTCCCCCCAATGTTGAAGAAAGTGACCGGCACCGACGCTAAAAGGGTGGAATATCCTACTTTTCAGGGATCTCAAGGTACGTCCACTGACTCTGCTATTTCTAATAACGATCTCTATGTTTTGATTAGGCAAATGAAGTCTCATGTGGATGAGCAAGCCAAAACCAACGAGAAAATGATGAAGGAGATCATGGAATTGAAGAAATCAAAGAAACCAGTAGAGGAAATTAGCCCTTTGATGCCAAAATCATTCGGGTTCGACTCTCCGGAAATATCGGAGCAGCCAAAACAGAAAGCAAATCCCTCTACTGCTCCAAGGTCAGGTATTGCAACAGCTACTACTGCAGGATTCTCAGGCTCTCAGCATCAGAAGACTTCCAGGGTCATAGATCTGGGATACTCTGGGTTCTACTCCGAGCAGCCCCCAGAATCTTACTACAGTGGATATGGAAGTCAGCAGCCGCCGATATGCTCGAGTCAGCAACCAGCCGGGTTTTTAAGCCATCAAGTGCCAAGAATCTCGATACAACAACCCGTATATCAACCACAACGGTCTACCGCGACAAACCTTCAACCCTGGAGTCAGCGGTCAACAACGCCTACTCCTCAGATGCTATAGGGATCTTCATCTCAGCCATTCCAACAATATCCGAGCCGCTTCCGAGCTGCTCAGGATCCTCAGGGATCCTTATTTTCTTATCCTACTGTCTCTGCAGGCACAATCCCAGGTTCATCTCAAGAGATGCATGAGGGAGACTTCATCCCCATGCAAGTGGGAACTACAACTGATCCAACCGTCCTTAGAGATGCTGAATATGGACCCCAGATCCATCTCCAAACTTCCAGGGCTGGTAACAACTTTGATAATTTTTATGCTAACCCTAACCAAGGAAATGTGCAGGATGCAGGTATCAACCCAACATGAAACTCTATGATGGGACCACAGATCCTGAGGAACACGTAGCACAATACAGGGAACGAATGGAAATCAACCCCATTCCTGTAAACATCAAAGAAGCTTGCCTATGCAAGGGATTTGGCTCAACATTGACAGGACCAGCCTTGAAATGGCTGCTCAGTACTCCTCCTAATACCATTACTTCTTTTCCCCATTTAGTTAACTTGTTTAATAACCAGTTTTCTTGCAGCAGGAGCTTTGAGAAGCTCACTGGTGATTTGTACAGGATAGTTCAGAAGCCCAACGAATCCCTGAGGGATTATGTGGCCAGATTTGGTCGAGAAGCTCTGGATATTCCCAACCTAGATATGGCTGCTGCTGTAGAGGCTTTCAAAATGGGGATTAGAGGAGATTCCCGCTTTTATGATGATTTGGTTATGACTCCTTGCAGGAACCTTGATGAAGTTAGAACAAGGGCATTAAGGTTCATCAGGCTAGAAGATGATAAGAAGATCCAAAAAAGAGGTGACGAACCATCAGGCAGAAGGACAGATTCTCCCGGAAAACAACAACGAAACAAACCCTATTATCGAAACGATAATCCTAGGGTCAACGAAGTTGAAGAAGAGGACGACGAAGAAAACTTCCCAAAGGTATCTGATTATTGCTTTTCAGTTGACATGGGTGGTTTGTTATGTGCCTTGCAGGATCTGGGAGATAAAGCCAGGTGGCCAAGAAAATCAGAAAAACAAGGATCGTGGAAGGATAATTCTAAGTGGTGTGCTTACCACGAAGACTTCGGGCACTTAACAGATGACTGCATAGCACTACGGAAAGAAATCAGTTACCTGCTCAGCAAAGGGCATCTTAAAGAATTGTTTGGCAGGAAGAGAAGTAAAACTCAAGAAGCTGCCGAGCTGCCCAAGAGAGCACAGTCGCCGCCAGCAGATGCAAAAGTAATCAACTTCATCTCAGGAGGATCTGACATATGCGGAGCCTCCTTCTCATCAGCAAAAAGACATGCAAAGGAGGCCAAGATGGACCAAAGCAGTCGGCCAAAGAAGAACGCGATATTGACTGAAGACAAAGTCATCTCTTTTGACGAAACTGATAAGCTAGATATCCAGGATCCTCACCACGACAGTCTGGTAATTACATTATGTATTGCTAACCATTATGTTCGCAGGATCCTGATAGACAATGGTAGTTCGGTCAACATTATTCAATTGGACGTGCTTAAAAAGATGAGCATTCCAGAAGAAGAGATAATCCCAAGATCCTCTGTGTTAGTAGGATTCAGCGGAGAAACCAAGCATACGGTTGGAGACATCAGACTTCCTGTTTACATTGAAGGAGTCAACTCCATGCAGAAATTATGCGTTATTGACTCCCTTCCTTGTTGCAATGTAATCTTGGGAAGGCCATGGATCCATGACACGAAAGCAGTTCCATCTACCTATCATCAATGTGTGAAGCTTCTCACACCTTGGGGAGTTGTAAGAATACTAAGTGATCAACAAGAAGCCAAAGACTGCTATACTTCTGCAATGAAGAACACCATCAAGTCCAAGCCAGCATAGCAATTAAAGAAACCAGCACGAAGAATTCAGATGACAAAGGAGTTGGAAATCAAAGAAGTTCAACTTAATCCTGAAGATCCTGAAATCAAAGTGCTGGTAGGAACCAATATTCCTGAGGATACTGAGGAGCAGCTCGTGAGCCTCTTGAAGTCCCGAGTCACGCGTTTGCATGGAAACATGAAGACATGACAGGTATATCTAAAGATATTATTACTCATAAACTTGGTATAGATGATTCTTTTAGGCCAATACATCAGAAAAGAAGGAAGTTCGCTCCTGAGAGAAACATCATAATCCAAGAAGAAGTTGATAGGGTGCTCAAGTCAAAAATGATTAGAGAAGTTAAATACCCTCGATGGCTGGCTAATGTGGTGGTGGTCCAGAAGAAGAATGGTAAGTGGAGGGTGTGTGTAGATTACACAGACCTAAACAAGGCTTGTCCAAAAGACCCATTCCCTCTACCACACATTGATTCTATGGTGGACGCAACAGCTGGGCACGAGATGCTAACTTTTATGGATGCATCTTCGGGCTTTCAACAAATTCAAATGGAACCATCTATCAGGAAGACACGGCCTTCATGACACCCACAGGTATTTATTGTTATATTGCAATGCCTTTTGGTTTACGAAATGCAAGTGCCACATACCAAAGGCTAGTCAACATGATGTTTAAAGACAAACTGGGGGACACCATGGAAGTATACATAGATGATATGGTGGTGAAATCAAAAAAGAAAAAGATCATCCTAGAGATCTTGAAGCTGCTTTTGATATGATGGACCAGTTCAATATGAAATTAAATCCTTCCAAGTGCCATTTTGGAGTAAAGGCCGGCAAGTTCCTGGGCTTCATGGTTACTGAAAGAGGAATAGAGGCCAGCCCTGAACAGATCCAAGCGATTATAAATTTGAAATCTCCAACGAATGTCAAGGAAGTTCAAAGATTAACTGGAAGAGTAGCAGCACTTAACAGATTCATATCAAGATCATCAGAGAAGAGCAAAGAATTTTATGACATATTGAAGAAGAACAAAAAGTTCGAATGGGCTGAAAAACATGAAGCAGCTCTGAGCTCCTTGAAAGAATATTTATCATCTGCTCCGCTTCTAATGCAACCAGTCAAGGGCGAACCATTATCTCTCTACCTGGCAGTTTCAGGCAGCTCAGTGAGTGCTGTACTTGTGAAAGATCATAAGGGACAACAGCATCCGGTATACTATGTAAGCAAAACATTACTAGATGCTGAAACCAGGTATTCTTATCTAGAAAAATTGATTTTAGCTCTCGTAATGGCTTCTCAAAAATTAAGACATTACTTTGAAACCCATGTTATTTACGTAAAAACTAACTATCCTATTAAGTGTGTCTTAAGAAAGCCAGAAATGTCCGGAAGAATGGCGAAGTGGGCAGTTAAATTAAGTGCCTATGACATCATATATGAGCCAAGAACAGCAATCAAGTCGCAAGCCCTTACAGACTTTGTGGCTGATTTCAGTAGCGATATACTGCCAGAAGTTGAACTAGAGGTCAAGCAGCTCGAAGAAGCTTCAGGCAGCTGGATCCTATATACAGATGGAGCATCTAACGTTAGAGGAACAGGATTGGGTGTGCTACTGAAATCGCCACAGGGGGACATTATCCCTCTATCTATCCATTGTGAATTCAAAGTTACTAATAATGAAGCTGAATATGAAGCTTTAATTGCAGGATTACAACTCGCTAAAGATATGGGTATCCAACACATTCAAGTTTTTATTGACTCTTTGTTATTAACTAACCAATTTAATGGAACCTATGCAGTGAAAGGCGAAAGGCTAACCAAATATTTAGACCTTGTAAAACAGTTAGCATTATCTTTTGAAAATTGCAGCATATCACAGGTACCTAGAGAAGAAAACGCAGAAGCTGATGCTTTGGCAAATTTAGCATCATCCTTAAGGATCCCAGAAGGTGTCAAGATTCTCATAACTCACATCCTGACACCAACAATCGAAGAACAAGAAGTTAATGATGTCACAACAGATAAAGATCAAGAAATGGTAGATTCTCAGGATCCTCAGGGATCCTGGACTTATCCTATCAGGAGATTTATTCAAGAAGGAGAAATCCCCAAAAACGAGAACTCCAGACTCTTCCGAACAAAGGTAATTCCATATTCAATAATAAATGGTATCTTATACAAGAAATCTCTTGCAGGACCATACTTGAGATGCCTCGAGCAGCCTGAAGCGCTTGCGGTGCTCCAAGATATTCACGAAGGTGATTGTGGCAATCACACTGGGGGCAGATCACTATTTTCCAAAGTATTGAGAACAGGATACTACTGGCCTACTATGAAGAGGGATGCTATGGCCTTTGTTCAGAAGTGTGATGCATGTCAGCGGCATGGCAATATCCTCCATCAGCCTGCTGAGCCGCTCCATTCAATATCATCTCCATGGACGTTTATGAAATGGGGGATGGACATAGTTGGTAAGCTGCCTGTAGCACCTGGAGGAAAAGTCTTCATGCTTGCTATGACAGACTATTTTTCTAAGTGGATTGAAGCCGAAGCTTTTGTTCAAGTTAGAGAAAAGGAAGTGATTTCCTTCATCAGAAGGAATATCTTGACAAGATTTGGAATCCCATCAGAAATAGTGTGCGACAATGGGTCTCAATTTATTGAAAAAAGGACGACTAGTTTTTGTGAGGCATGGGGCATCAAGATGGTAACTTCAACTCCCATACATCCACAAGCTAATGGCCAAGCAGAATCGAGCAATAAAATCATCATCAATAATCTCAAGAAGAAGCTAGGAGACAAGAAAGGAAAGTGGGCTGAAGAGCTACCTTTTGTATTGTGGGCTGACAGAACGACCTCCAAAAATGCTATTGGTCAAACACCATTTTCCTTAGTATTTGGATCCGAAGCTGTGATACCCACTGAAATGGTGATGCCAACTGCAAGAACAAGCTGCCGGGATTTTGAAGCAAACAAGCAAGAGCTCTTTGAAGATCTTGAAACAATCGATGAAATTAGAGACCTCGCAAAGTTTAGGATGGCAGCATACCAGTAAAGGATAGCCAAGTCTTACAATAGAAATCTAAGGGTCAGAAGATTTCAAGTAGGAGATCTGGTACTCAGGATAGCTTTTCAAAACACTACCAATCCGGCACATGGGAAACTCGCACCTAAATGGGAAGGCCCTTACCCAATAGATTCAGAAGCTAGAAAGGGAGCATACAGGCTGGCTACTATGGAAGGTGAGCTGCTCCCAAGAGCTTGGAATGCGATTCACTTGAAGTTGTATTTTATGTAAGTGCTCTCCGGATCCTCTAAGTATATCCGAAAATCCTTTTGTAAACTCCAAGGACATCAGGTATGATTTTTATTCTCATTTCAATTTCTTAATCATTATCTTTGTGAAATGGTTACTAACTTAGGCATCGGAGGGGTGTTAGTCAAACTAACACCCACCCCTCACCAAGCCTTGAGGTAATTTGCAGATGTTTTAAGCTTCTTGTCGCAAGCTAGAGGCTGATCACCTCTTCTAAGTATAAGGCATTCAGAATGCTATCAAAGGTTTAGGAGGTTTTCACCTTCTCGTTCACTAATGGGAATCGCCAGGAGCGCAAGACCCTCGCCAGGAGCGCATGGTGGTGGCCTATGGTTCAAGGTGGTGCGACCAGTCCATCTAAGGGTGGCTGATAATTTCATTACTGTTGGCCATAGGGTGCACTTCAAAATGGGTGGCAGACGTGTCATCTCGTAAAGGTTCTAAGGCTTTTGGCGTTTACACGTCAACTAAGGTTTAGGCATTTTAGTGCCTCTCAAGTTTATGGGCTTGACCCCAGTTGGCTTGGTCCCAAGTGTTTTTGAGCTTGTCCTCAGTTTAGCAAAGGTTTTTAATGTTTTCACATTAACTAAGGTATAGGAACTTTCGTGTCTCTCAAGTTTTTGGGCTTGACCCCAGTTGGCCTAGACCCAAGATTTGTAAGGTACATCGCGCCTCAAAAGGCAGATTGGGCTTGACCCCTGTTTAACTCATTTTTAAGTGCTCAAGGCTTACTCTCGGTTTCGTCAGGATCTCACCAAACCTGCTTTGAGGATCCTTAAGAATCCGCAAGGATCTTGACTATTTTGGAGAATGGAATCTACTTGAACAGGTGACATCAGTATTGTTACAAATTTTTTATTACTAACTGAGTATTGGCAAGCATCATGGTCTGTTAACATTGGCAAAGTTTTATAGACTTTTGAGTTTTTATACTAAACTATGTTATTGAGCATCCTGTAGGATCCTCGTTTAAGTATTTTTCCAAATAATTAAAACATACACAACACACCATGATGATCAAAATACTACTAAGTCATATATTTGCAGGAAATTAGAAAGATTGACCCCAGGCTTCGTCTTGGAACCCAAGATCCCTCCACCTGAGGTCAACCACATTGTCTAAGGAGCTTGGACTTCGCCTTGAAACTCAAGGTCCCTCCATCCAAGCCCCCAAAAGTCAAGTCACCATTGTTTTTGTTTCACCACAACTATTGTTCAAAAACCACAAACCACCAAAACAAACAAACTAAAAAAATGGGCTCCGACCTAGTCAAGAATGCCTTCATCGCCCAACTTATCACCAGCAACCTCTGCCTGCTCCACCTCCTTGCCCTTGCCTTTCTCCTTCTCAGCTTCCTTCTCAACCTTCGGCTCGACCTCCTTCTCAGCTTTTTCTGAAGCATCTCCTCTCTCAGTCAACAGCTTCTTGAGGCTCACTCCCAGTCCTTAACCGGCCAGCTCTCCGAAGTAAATCCTTCAGCCTGAGCAGCAGTCGCCATCTCAATCATGCACTCCAGCACACTGATGGCAGCTGAAGATTGAGCGTTCTGTTCGGCCAGCTTTAAGGCTTCAGCAGCTACAACATCTTTTTCTTTGAGCTGCTTCTCATAGTGGCGTATGTTGCTGGCTGATGCCTTACTCACCTTCTCAAGACGGAGTGTGGCCTGGTCAAGTTTAAGCTCAGAAGCTTCAAGCTTCTGCTCAGCTGCTTCAAGCTTCTGCTCCATAACCTCTAGCTTGCCTTCGAGATCAATCACCTCGTGGCTCAGCTTGTCGATACCCTGCATCAAAGCATAACACATCAGAATCAACAAGGGAAGTATTATAATTATAATTTTAACATACTTCTCTATTATTGTGCTATTACTTACAATGTTCACCACAGCTTGCAGCGAGAGCAGCTTGTTAGCAGCTGCAACAGGAGGGAGATCATCGAAGCTGTCCACGTTGATAGTGGAGTCTGGAGCCTTGCGCTTCTTTGCAGAAGAGGTATTGGATCGAGTGCTGGGAGCTCAAAACTTATCGGCTGAAGGGTCAGTGGGGGCCTTGCTACTGGTCTCCTCGGTTTTCTCTTTCTTTGCGATTAGCAGCTTGAGGTCCTTGAAGGAGAAGTTGGAAGCTGAACCTGGAGCTTCATCATATACAGAAAAGGATCAGTTTCCAGATATCATAAAGTATAACTTAAGACAAAAGGGGAGAGGGCTCATACAAATACCTGTTGACATGGTTCTTGAGGGGCTGAGAGACTGCTGAGTGATGCTTCTGGCACTTGAAACGTCTTCGGGCTGACAGCTTCTTTCTGCCACTTGGATGCTGAAGAGATCCTTGAGCTTCTTGGAGGATTCACGGGTCGGCTTGATCAGAGCTTCAAATTTGGGCGCTGTAAAATCAAGAAACAAACATATCAGTTATATGAAATTGAAGAGTGTTTGGAATTAGTATGTTACAAAAACTCTTCCTACTCTTGACAACCCACTGGGTAGGAAGGTTCTCACAACCAACAAGGCTACTCCTTTTTACAAAGAAATCCTAGGGATCATCTGAGCTTCTCCGGTTCTAACCTTCAATACAAACCTGCTGTTGCCATGTGTGGCCAATCGGTACACTTTGCAGATCTCGGCGACCCCAATGTTGAGGTTACGAGTCTGGTTCAAATGATGAAGAGAAAGAAGAATTCGCCACACCATGGGCATCACTTGAGAGTAGGCGAGGTTGGTGATGGAAAAGAAATCGGTGACCAATTCCGGGAAAGGAAATGACATTCCGAGCAGAAAGGGGTAGTGAAGGAAACAGACCCAATCGTCGGAGATATGGTCAGCTTTCAAAGACGGATCGAAGGGACGGAATTCAGCTCCGGCGGGAAAGCTTGCAGAACGCTGCAACACTGCGATCTTCCGATCGTCAAAGTTGCAGGTCTCCTCCGCTGTCGCCGGGAGGAGTCCTTGATCGATAAATTCGTCGGCCACTTGGTCGGAGACCATGGCCGATGATCGCAACAACTTTTTTCCCATTATCGGAAAAGAAAACGAGAAGGGAGATAGAGGAAACTAACCTGGAGAAGATGGGAGAAGCTCTAGGGTTTTTCGCCAAGAAATAGCTGTGAGCAATAATGAAAGTGGAGAAAGGATTATAAAGGAAAAATCAAACGGGAACTTCGCCTAGGAAGTTGGGACCAACTAGTTTCTCTCAAATCACAGTTAGTTAGCGATAAGGTTTAATTTCAAAATTTCGACAACTGGCTTGCATGCGCCAACCGCCAAAAATTTGGGGGCAATTGTTGGTACTAGAATTCAGGAGATTATGAGCAGGTCGCATCAGCTCGCAAGCACATCATTGTAAGGATCCTGAATTATATTTCCTGACTAACCATTGCTTTTCCCTTTTTGTTCATTATTCGCAGGATAACTCGAGCATGGATCACGTGTCCTAAAGACCCGGTCAACTAACAGAAACGTGGACCAAGTGGACTTCAAACGGCTAATTGGAGAACGTGGAGTTAGTTGCTAGTTTTTAGGGGATGTTGTTATGATGTAATTCGTATTTAAACGGAGCTCTAGGCTTACACACACACACACACACACACTTCTTTTTACGATTACGATTCTCTACTACACTTAGATTACGAGCTCATTTCCTTTTTACTCAAAACTTTCATTATATAAAAGTTTTAGGAGGCAGGTACTTTGAACCGGCCCCCGAGGTTTTTTGCTAGGCTCCTTGAGGATACTCAAGGATTCCTGGATTTTCCCTCGTTACATCCTCATGTCAATCTTCATATTTACATTTTCATCTTTATTCACATCAAACACGCTACCTCACATACGAAATTTGATCAACTAATTGCTTAGGCAGTTTTTGACCAAAACAAGGGAGAGATGAGTTTCTTCCTAGCCTTGCAATTGAAACAGGATGAATCTGGGATTCTTATTCACCAAGCAAAATATGTGAATGAGATTCTAGAAAAATTCAAAATGCAAGATTCCAAGCCAATCTCAACTCCCATGGCATCCCGACCTCTACTGACAGCAGATGCAGATGGGGAGTCAGTGAGTGAATTCATGTATCGCTCGATGATTGGATCACTTATGTATTTGACAGCAAGCACGCCAGATATTATGCAGGCAATGTGTCTGTGTGCCCGCTATCAGGCTAATCCTAAACTTTCACATTTAATTGCTGTTAAACGTATCTTTAGGTATCTGAAGGGCAGGCCTAGGCTTGGACTTTGGTACCCAAAGAACACTGATTTCCAATTGTTTGCATTTACTGACAGTGATTATGGAGGTAGTGATCTTGACAGGAAATCAACAACTGGTGGATGTCAGTATCTGGGAGACAGACTCATTTCTTGGCAGAGCAAAAAGCAGCATACCTTCTCAAAGTCCACTGCAGAAGCTAAATATGTGGCAGCATCAGCTGGATGCTCACAGGTAGTATGGATACAAAATCAGCTCACTGATTACGGTATGGAGTTTGTCAACACTCCTATCTTTTGTGATAACGCTGCTGCTCTAGAAATTGTGAAAAACCCCGTTCATCATTCAAAAACAAAGCACATAGACATCAAGGTACATTTTATTCGTGATTGTTATGATCGGGAGTTAATTCAGCTCCAAAAGGTGAGCACAGACCAAAATGTGTCTGATATTTTCATAAAACCCCTCCCTCGTCCCAATTTTGAAATGTGTGTCGAAGGCCTCAAGATGATTGCCTTCGAGGAATGATCGGATCAAAATTGTTTGTGTATAGTTATTTTTCATTAAAAAATGTGTTTTATTTCAAAAGCCTCATAAAAACAGGGGAAGAAATATCATTGTTTCAGAAAAATCTGAAAAATATCTGTTTAAGGTTTTTATGATGTTTTTTGTTTCCCTTGAGTTGGCAGGAAGTGATATAAATTTCCAAGACGATCGGAGACTGACACGTGTAAGGCAGAAGTGAAAGACGTCTCAAAGATGATATTTCGGTAAGATAAATAAAAAACTATGATCATCCATGTAAGTGCAGTAAACTTAACTTCTATATATGTTTTGTTTTCCATCTTGGTTTACATAGTTTAAAAGACTGAGTCCCAGCAAAAACGGGTTGAGAGTGGTATTTACCTAGTAATCATTCTCTCACACGCCATGTTCCTGCTAATTATGACAACACCACAGAAAAATGAAAAGAAAAGGAAAATGAAAAGAAAAAGGAAAATAAAAAAAATGTTGATAAAAAAAATTCATAAAAATTATTGTGTTTGGTCTTCTCTGCGTGCTTATGCGGCCGACCTGATCACCAACTGATAATTATAGAAAATAAGTGGTAGTCATAGTAGTGGTGCATGGTTCCTCAAGTTGGGGGTTTGTGAATCCTCAGTAAACTCTGAGGTTGGGTAGGTTTTGCTATGAACGATTGAGTGTGGGGACTATTAAACATGACGGTAATTATGTACCATATTTAAGCACTTTAAATATCTTTTAACTGGATGTGAGTTTATATGATTTCAAAAAGTTTGAGCAATCGTCTAGAGCGTCGAGTAACGGAAGCTGAAAAGGGTTCTTCAGTTAAAGATTTGTCTGGTTTGATCCATGAATTTACATCAGCTTCGAGGCAAGTGAATTTTTAATTTCTGTAATTAGGTTTTAATTGATTTATGGTTTATTTTATCTTTCAAGTCTTTAAATGTTTAATTTTTTTTTTATTTCTATGATCATGATCAGTTTCTCGGGGTTTGAGTCTTAGGGGAAGCTTCGTAAATACTCAAGTTTCTCAAAGTTAACAATTTTCATGAGAATTAATTTTTTAAGTAGAGGGTTGGGAGGTTTTTGAAACATTTTTGAAGCTTGAGGGGGATTAATGAAAATTTTTAAAGGGTATAAAAACCCTTCACCTGTTTCTGATCCCTCATATCTCTCTTCACTGCGTTTACGACCACCGCCCAACCGAAACTCTAACCGCCGCTGGCTCGCCGAAAAACCAAAATCCGACCACTCCGTCCGCCCTCTGTGTAAACCGACCTCACCAACACCCTCGCAATCCTTTTCCGACCAAGAAACCCTCTTCAAATAACTGTTTTCACAAGGATTCGTCAGTCTATTCACGGGTTTTGCGATTTGAGCCCTAACTCGTGATCATCTTCTCTTTTTACTGTGTTCGAGTCGTTTAAGCAACATTTGAAGTCGGATTTGTGTTTTCTACTGTTAAAAGGTAGTGATAGATGTTCTTTTTACAAGAATGTTGGGTATTAACGATTTTACGAGTTTGTTGCAGGTTTTACAAATTGAGGTTTTTGGTGTTTACGATCGTTGCTGTGGAGAAGATGACTGTTGGCGTTTCCGACCGACGTTTACGACCCGAGTTTACGATCAACGTTTCCGACTGATAATTACGATATTGTTTACGATCGGGCCTAGGGTTATCTCAAAGTTTACGATTGGACTATGCGTTACCGACTGACCCGATCGTAAACCCAATCTCCTGATCGTAAACCTAATCCTTGTATCGGAAACTCACGGGATTATTGAATTAAAATCGTAAACTAGTGTGTTTAATCTTAAACACCTAATGTTTATTAAAAATATCATTAAACTTAATCGTTTTTAAGTTAAAATTAATGGTGTTTGTCAATTTGTGTTTCAAAATCAAATATTTTTCTTGAACGTTTAAATTGAGATTTTCAGAAATTATCAAGTTAAATATGTTAATTAAGTGAACTTCAAGATACTGTTGGCAAACATAATTTCTTTTTGATGAATTTAAGCCTGATGCATTTGTCTCGTTTTCTCAGATGGCAGACGAAATGCTTGATGAAGAGATCCATTTTGAGAGAGACCACTGCATCCCGGCATATCTTGATGACCCACCAGAGAGGCACATGCAGCTATTTTACTCTTTGGTGGCGGGGCTGAACATATGCAAGATAAACCATGCTCTAAGAACAAGTGTGCTGATCGATGAGCAGCTTTTAAGAGAATTCTGGGGAACAGCGAGAGCAAATGCTGACAAGACGAGAATCTCCGCAACAATTCAGAATCGTCAAATTATGATACTCGAAGAAGACATCCGCTAGGGATTGAACATCAATGACAAAGCTGAAGATCCAATAGAGTACTCAAAGACTCTTGTATTAGAAGGTGCTCAGACGTTGGGATTAGAAGGAAAGTTCCCTCCCATCTTCAAGAAGTTATTGCCACACTACTGGAGGTGTTTGGCTCATTACTTGCAAAAATTCTTCTTGGGGAAGAGAACTAGTTTTGATCAGCTAAACAAATTGCATGGCACGACATTTGTAGCACTAGCCTTAGACTGGGATTTCAACTTCTCAAAAATGATGCTGTTGGATTGGGTTGGGAATGCAGATTTCAGTGCAAGAGAACAGTTCCTTATGACACCAAGATTTGTGCAATCCGAAGAAAGGATTGAGAAGCTGGATATCAAGTTCATGGATAATGGAGTGTTCGGGTTGCAAACCTAAGACATAAAAGGAAAGAGCAGCTTTCAAGGAAGGATTGAATGGACCAAAAGAGGTGTCTTCCCTGAAGTTGCAAGAGAACAAGTTGAAGAAGAATCTGATGTTGAACCAGAGGTGCACCCAGTCAATGCATCTCTGGCAGAAGATCATGATGTGGCTGCCAATGTTCAAAGGGAACCTGAAAATATACCGTCTGATGAAGACAACATAATGGATGATATCTTCCCTGAGAACAAAACATTCGAGGATGATATCTATCGGGATTTGGGGCCCATCAATCTCAAGAGAGGAAGGGATGACCTGATCACATCTTCAGGCAGCGATGCAACTCCTCCAGAGCTGACTCTGAATGTTAACGAAGAGGATGTGACTGAAGTACCCATCCCAGTACATGAACCTTCTCCGAGGAAAAAGGCTGACCCAAGAACTTTGAGGTTCAAATTCATAAAGACTAGCTCGAGCCTAATGGTGTTTGATCGTACAGATGCAAATGAACAGATTGATAACACAACTGAACCGGCAATCGTTCAAAGCCCATCTCAAGCCGATGTTCAAGCTTCTGTTCAAGAACCAGCACCTATGCAGACTGAGAGTCCTATCCTCCATGTACATAGCACAGAGCATGAGGAAAGGCAATTTCTAGAGGTTGTAAGCTCTTTTGTTGTACCCAGCCCAGTGAAAGTGAGTGTCTCTTCAGTGCCAAGTCAGCCCACTGTTGTTCCAGGCTTCAGGCCTTTTCGGGCAAATAAACAAGCTGCTGAGCTCCCTATTGAGATGAGGTTAAGTGCTGACCCTCACATTAATTTTATGATGTCTCAAAACAGAATTAGAGAGACTGAGATAAGAGCACTCCAGGTTGAGAACAGAAAACTAAAAGACAAGGAGATGGCTGACAAGAATAGGTTTAAGTATTTGTATGAGACCTTGATGGATCTGAAAAGAAGTACAATGAGTTGAAAGGTGTTGTGGAGACAAATGCTTTAGGTGACCCCAATCAAAGCTCATCTCGGGGTGGTCAAGGTACAGAATCTGTGAATGAAGATGAAGGAGATGACACTATTGAGATGTCAGACTATGCTCGAAGTGGAAGAGTCATCTCTAAGGCACCAGAAGGTCATGACAACTGGTTCAAGGAGTTCTTTCAAGGACCAGCCCCCACTCAATACACCATTGATGTTGGTGAAAGCTCAATCGACAAAAGGGGAAGCCGTGAAGAAATTATGTGCTGGCACTATCATACCGAGAAGAAGCTTTTTGTTGTGATCCGCGATGGCTACAGTCCAGTGGAATATTACAGAACTCGTGCCCAATTTCACTCCTGGACTGAGCCTGAGATTAGAAGTTTGTTAAGAGCTCCATACATAAACAGATGGAGGAGCACAGAAGGAGATCTAGTTCGGAACAATCTGATGAGCCACTTGGCGGAAAATTTCGTGAACTTTGATCTGAAGCAGATAAGATGGGTTGAAACTGGAACTGACCCAGTAACTGGTGATCCAATAGGTGAAGCAAGGCGACCACCCACCAAATACACAAGAGTAATAAACATGTTGGATGAAATTGAAGACGGTACCTTGGTCAAAAACTTTGACTGTTGGTTTTATGATCCGACGACACATGAGATGGTGGTGCTGTGCAAGAAGATGAGACAGTTCCGCTTCTACGATCCGGTTGACCTGCTGAGGTTTGGTGAAAGAGATATCAAGCTCCTCACCTCCCAACCTATTCTCGGTGATGAGAATGATCTGGACAATGCTATACGGGTGGGGATCTTCCATGGAACAGCAAACCGGATCGTAGCAAATGAATGGTGGTCGAGCAATGTGCAGAATACTTTCAGATTTGACCTGCTGCTGCCATAGGCGGTCTAATGGTTCATGCCTAGGGGAAGATTGTTGGGCTATACATTGTAAGGCATGAACATTAGATTGGGCTTTCATTGTTTTGGGCTTAGTAGGGTTTACGATTTGGGCTTCTTGGACCGATTTTTTTATGTTTATGATTGGGCTTCGGGTTTTGTAGAGGATAGTATATAAACCCTCATAGTGTTTATGATTAGGTAGCTTTTGAGATTACGATTTCTCTCTCTCTATTGTATTCACGATCGGTTTCACTAGCTCAAAGAAAGTATTTGTGTTTCATTCAAGATTTGATCTTTGTTAAATCTATTTCTTCTACTTTCTTCTTGAATCAATCACTTACGAGGATTCCGCACTCGTTTGTGATATCAATATCGTGTTTGGTAGATTTTCTGGACCTACAGGTTACTGTTCACCCAAACTTATTCCAAACCTCGTCCGAACATTGTCCGAACCTTTTCCGAACAGAAATGATCCGAACTCTCTCTGAACCTCAACTTCGGAATATCTAACCAAAATTGTTCCGAACCTTGTACGAACCTCAGCCGAACTATGTCCGAACGTGACCTGAACCTTGACCGAAACAAGAATCAACTGAACTTTGTCCAAACCTGGAGTTTGGAGCGGTTATTTCTTGATTGTCCGAACCTCAAATGAGCTCGAACACTGTCGACTCCATTTTCACAATTTTCAGAGATTTTGAATGAGATTTTTGATAGGAACTCAGATAAAACCAAAAGTAATGATTTAGAAGAAGATTTTTCACGAAAGATACACTCAAGAAGATCAAATGAACTAAAAAATGATACTTATTTTTGAAAAACTTTGATTTTTGACTCAAAACTCCGAAAAACAGAGATTTCCGATCAGTAGATTTGAACCTAATACTCTGATACCACTTGAAAGTGCGTGACCGGTAAATCGTCTACTCAGTCGTATTGAAATCAATGTAAAACAAGTAAGAACACGAGAGTAAATACAAAAGATTTGTATTAGACCATAGAGAGTTTACACAGAAAGACACATAGAAGATTTGCCTAAAAGTCCTTAATCTCTATACAAGACAACTATTTATAGTGCTGAAATACGATGGGCCGAACCTCAAGTTCGAACAAGGTTCGCCAGCGTCCAAACTTGGAGTTCGCCCAAGGTTCGGACCACATAAATTGTGCACGTCTTTGTCTTGTATTCGATACTTCACATGACGATCAGAAACCATGTATAAACCATGTCTGTTTTGCCGACAGAACTCATTGGTTATCGTGCTTTGGTATTGTTCACAAATGTCACCTCCTATCCTTTTTCCTCTCATTCCCACATCTCTATCACAGTTTTGCTAAACTGTGCGCGTCGGTTGAACTCAGTCATACCCAGTCTGGACGATCAGGTCCCTACAATCCTTAACGATAAAGCAGTCTGTGGGCTCAAGCTTATGCTATGAATAAATCCCACAATTACTTGATATTGGAGCGCGTGCAATCTTGGTCTGAATTGTGAGAGTCGAAAGAAATGGGAGTCAAAGACATCCTAGTCGCCCGGAATTACCGTGAAATTTTTTCCTGGCGACGCACGGGTCTTCCTCCCGTTCACAGATTGACCTTCGCATCGACCTCGCACCCTGAGCGACTCCTATTGCAAGTCACCTTATCATCTTGCAGCCTTTGGAAAACCTATGATGTATATACCTCCTTGCTTAGAGACCCTTATCTCCATGTTTCAACCCTGAGAACCGATCGCTTCCGTGTGATTGATCCTCGTTATGGGATTCCTGCTCTTCTTCGTGGTGATGCTTTCCAAACCGCATTTCTAGGTGGTTTGGATATTTTGGGCTCTCTTTTATGTCCTGGACCTTTTCTCAAGTGCATTGTTATGTTTGGCTCTGGTCTCCTTTGATTCGCTGGCGATAGGCAGATTTGCTCATGTTTTGCTCTTGATTTAAAAATATGAAGCTCATATCTACTACAACCAACGAATTATGGAGAAAGGTTAGCTGCTTAACCTCGTGGTTCGATTATAGTTAAACGCAATAGTCTGATTGTGAGATAGGTCATTACCACCTAGTACCCCGATTCATTTAGTGTGTTTCTAGCAATTGATTCATGACTTTAGCTATGGGCTTGGATTTAGTTCCTTATGATCATGATGTTGGTTTTTGACTTGTCTCATTGTTGATGCATGACCCTGATTCTGTTTGATCTGGATTCGGTGTTCATTACCATATCTTTAGTTTGATGCTCGTTTTTTTATTATCGAGTCATTTTGTCCTATAATCGTTGTTTGTGTCACCAACTCATGATCTATGGTTTCATTGTGTGGTTCTGTTATTTCACTATTGGTGATGTTTATTTCTTGATTTATTTTCTCATTTCATGTTGCTCGATTTATATTATCGGGTTCATGTACTTCGAGTCGTGATATAAGATTGATTCATGTTATCAGATTCATGTACTTCGAGTCGTGTTATTCGATTCATGTACCTCGATTCGTGTTATTCGATTCACGTTATCGGATTCATGTACTTCGAGTCGTGTTATTCAGTTCATGTTATCGGATTCATGTACTTCGATGTCATGTTATTCGGTACATGCTATCGGATTCATGTACTTAGAGTCGTGCTACAAGATTCATGTTATTAGTTTCACGGGTTTCGAGTTATGCTTTTTGGTTCATGTTATTAGTTTTACGCATTTCGAGTTATGATTTTGGCTCATGTTATCAATTTCACACATTTTGAGTCATGCTTTTCGGTTCATGAGATAAGGCGCATGCATTTGAGTCACGATTTTGGCTCATGTTATCGGGTTCATGTACTTTGAGACATGCTGCTCGATTCATGTCGCCGGATTCGTGTATTTTGAATCATGTCATTTGGTTCATGGCATTAGATTCGAGTACTCGGAGTCATGTTACTGGATATGTGACACAGGTTTCATATATCACGAATCATGCGGTTCATCTCACGTCAGCGGATTCATGTTTTTGAAACATACTGTTTATCTACACTAGTCGTGACATGAATGCAGATTCGACTCATGGTATCCAATGCGGAGTATTCCGTCAAAATTCGTGGTACTCTATCTGTTTTGGTATTGAACTTTTTCTCACACTTTGACTTTTATCGCTTCGATTTTTCAGTTGTGTACCGTAAAATCAAGCGTTAGACATTATTCTACCCTTGCTCAATCGGAGACTCACACGTGCTACTACCAGCGATTGTGTGTGATGCTAGCTTAGCATACAATCGGTATTGGTCGTGGGTATTAGTATTGGGTTTCAGCAAGAGTTGATTTGGATTTCGTTTGGGTATTATGTCTCGGGAGGTAAACCGGATGTGGGTCGCTACCCATCCAGTTCATCAAAACTTGACACCTTGCCTTGATAAGAATTCTGGAGCCCTGGATTTTAGTTTACCATTGATTATTCTATTTTATCAGTTGAGATGCTCTATGTTAATCTATGATTATTTGGATTGAAGTTATATATGTTGCACCCATTACTCACCTATGTCTCTCGACCCCATCAGTCTCGCCCATAAAGTAGGGGAGATTATGGTCATCTCCTTGGTTAGTCCTTGATTGGTTTCGGTTTGATTGTGATGTGTGTCCCTCGATCTATTGCTCGCTCTCTATGATTGCCTATGTGTTATGGGGTCAATCTTGGTTATTTGTTATTGGTGTGTAAAATAGGATATTCTTCGAAGATGAACAATACTCTCTTAAAGATATTAAAGATGTGGTGGGTTAGCTGCGGTACACCCTATATATAAACATCGGTAATGTCTTTAAGTTTCACTGGTAATCGGACAGAGGATGATGTGTGTGTCTTTGCATGTGAGTCTTCAGTTATTGGTTGTATAGTAGATCTATGTCAAGTTCTTGTGACCGTTCCTAACCTAGCCAAGCGGTCGGGTAAAGGGTCCGTTTTGTCATAATAGAATAAGTACTCGAGAGTATATTTTCAGTCTTAGTGAAAATATGTTGTGTTACATCTATATTTTGTCTCAAAGCTCAAACATATACTTGGTACTATGTCAAACCTTTTAACCACTTTTATTTAATTTGCTAAGTCTCTTCTAATTTCTGGATGAAATTTCCTAAAGTAGGGGACTCTGTAACATTCGCTAAAACCCGGAAACCCGGCCCGTTTCGATAAATCTGGGTAATTTCACTTAGTAAAATCGTTTATTTTGAAAGATTAAAAAAAATGATTGAGTTATAATTAACATGCAACATGTGTGATTAAATAATTTGGAACTAATGTTTTCGTTATATATTAAATATGTGATATCATATTCTATACAAACAATATTTTATATAAAATATATATTATATTATAAAGTATGGGTAACCTTAGTGGTATGTTATGGAAATAAACTTTTTTTATGAATATGTTATCATATATTATTAAAACGGTATCATTTATAATTGTAAATGGGGACAAAAATTTTATGTCACAAACTTTATATACAAATCATAATGGTTAGGGTTTGGAATAAATTGACTTATAAACTTAAGGGTCTAAATGGTATTTATCATAAACATAAATTGTATAAAGAAATCTTTGGTCGGTTAATAAACCCTACATTTCGTAAATTTCATAAAATATCGCCGCCTCTTTTCCGATCATCTCCGTCGTGAGGCATCTGCTCCCCCGTCACCATGCTTCTTCTCCACTTCAAAACACCGGCGCATACCTTTTACGGCTTCTCTTAGTCGTCGTTCGACCATTCAGCAGGCGCCACCGTCAAGAGTGAATTCTGGATCGGGCCGATGAATTTGAAGCACCGTGCCACCGTCATCCATCGAGCCTCTGCCTTCGTTCGATCTTGGTAAGAAAATAATATTTGAGTCGAACTCAGATCTGTAGGTTTCCGTATGAATCCAGTTTGTCCAAGCTGCCTCTTTTTTTTGTTTTGGTCCGTCAATGGCGGAAGTCGTATAGTGTTTCGATTGTTGGAGATAACCCAACGATCTTCTAACCAAATATTTTTTTAATGCATTATGTGTAACATCCGTATGCTTCAAAAAACCTAAAAACTCAACCCACATCAAGATCCAAGATTTAAACCCAATTCTCAACACCATAAATGGTAGATTACTCTGTTCCACGTGATAGTACTCTGAAAATGGTGAATGTGGGCAAAAACCGCGTGTAAAACCGAGTTATAAGAAGCGGGAATCACAAAAACAAGTTTGGTGTTAGTTGTTGATCACAAAGACGCGTTTTCCTCTTCTAAACCCATCCCACATCGCCCCTAAAACAAAATTTCACTCCATTTCTCATCTATAAATACCCTCCCTTGATCCTTAATAGTTTGCAACTCCTAGTTTGAGTATAAACAAGTGGAATAACCAATTTTTGGTGGTTCCACAACTACAATACCCCTTCGGGTGTCGTGCTTAGTAGTTTTTTTATGCTCTCGGCGAGGAGGTGCTGCCTTCAAGCTCGTCTCGTTTGAAAAGCTTCTTTGAGGTAATTATTCTTCTTTTTCTTTCTTTGTTACCTTTCTTTCCTTACTTTCGTTATTCGTTTATTTATCGCTTTATTAGTTTAATTAGTTTAGTTTAGGTTCTTAGTTAGGTGCTTTAGGCTCGTTTAGGTAGCCTTGCTAAGGCTCGTTCTTAGAACGCCTAGCATTGTTAAGGCTTGTCATTTGGACAGCCTAGCTTTGCAAAGGCACGTCATTAGGACGTGTTTCCTTGCTTAGGCCGATTTAGGCTTTCTGTAGCCTTGTAGAGGCTCGTTAGGCCCAACGAGTCTAAACTATCATGTCGAATTTCATCTATATTATTCTAATCCAAAAGTCAACGTTTTTATGCATGAACAAATTAAGGATTAAGGCTTGTTCTTCACAAATCAACAATTAAACTAATTCTTAATCATTCTAATATGTAATTCAGGTTTTGAACATAAACTCATTTTTAAGAATTTCAAATAGCTTAGAAATCGATCTCTATTTAACAACATATTTAGTGATGGTACTTGAGACGCGAATGACATGTAGTAACTGGAAGGGTGAACACACCGGTAGTTGGGGTCTCTATCAAAGGATAAGAGTTCGCATAAATCCCATAGTCGGACCTGGACGCTTACCTGGGATGCCCCGATGAGAGTGTCATAACCTATTAGGCCAAAGCATGTCTAGTAACGTTTAAGGTATTGTCTGTCACTCTTAAAAGTTAACATTTTTTTTCAAACTTTAATTTATAACACTAAAACCCATCCTTCAAATGCATAAGAGATTTGAATCCCATATTCCAATATTCATGTCGTCCCCTTCTATTCTTTTAGGATGAAACTTCAGGACTAATCCTGTCACTTTCATTTTTCGCTTCGTGGACCTAACTTCTAATCTAAGTGAGTAATCCTTGCCCCTTTTCTCATTTACTCATTTTTGGGGTTGCAACATGTATCATATTTCAAAGTATTTTCTTTCAAGTTTATCATTTACCATGCGTTTGTGATCTATGTGTGAATTATGTGTTATGTGACTTGTAGCATGATTTGTCAATATGTGATTTTCAAAGGCTTTCATGTTTATCAAAGGTTTTCATGTTTATCATTGGATGTCAAGTATGTCATGGTTGTCATGTCTGCCATGTCTTTCATTTGGCATAAACATTAACGTAAGGCCTGGGGTAACAAAGGTAGATCTATCGGTTGACAACCCACTCAACTTGACCATTTCGGCGTTGGGTGTTTGAAGCCTATTTCATTATTTCATATAGTCTAACCTGCGGGTTAGGGAATCTTTCATATGTCATTGAAGTTTGTTTATGCCTAGTATTTCATGTTGTCATTTTATACTAGTAATTTTGGTTATGCCTAGTCTTTCATGTTGTCAGTATCTTCTAGCATGTTATATTTCACGTATTCTATCATATGACATGTAACGCATGTTTTTCAAATATATGTTATGTATCAAACTTGTGGTTACTCACCAACTATTTATAGTTGACCCCCTTTATTTTATACATGTTGCAGGTTATGATGTTGATGTTTCAAGATGCTATCACATAGGGCTTTTGGACCTAGTTTAATAAAGAAATTGTATTTGTTATCAATATGTGGTGTATTGTTTTATCTTTCAATGTTATCAATGAAATTCGTTACTTAACTATTGTCACTAAATTAGTTGTCATGAGCTTATGGGCAATCTAATCATGCCCCGATGTTTCCGCCGTCGGTTGGGGTGTGACAGATTGGTATCAGAGCCATGGCTATAGGGAACTATGTTATTAGAAATGGAATGACCTAGACTATTGCCTTAGGTGTCCAAACACGAGAACCTCGTGTATTGCATGCTTTGTTTAGAGATTGCCCTTTAATTATGTCTTGTTTTACCTTAGTTAGGATGTACTTCAAGTCTATCACTAATCACACACTCATGTACTCGATTTCAGGCTTCCTAGCGTTTTTCTTAGTAATGGTGCCTTACATGCCATTTTAGGAACCTGATTTTATTTGATATTTTTAAAATCTCGTCAGGGTTAGGTTCCTTAGTAACGGACATGTAGTAACTAGAAGGGTGAAAGCACCGGTAGTCAGGGTGTCTAAATAGGTAAGCGTTACCTAGGACACCGTGGCGAAATTGCCTTAACTTATTAGGCCAAAGCATGTCATAACAAACGTTTCTAGGAACCATATCAACCCTGATTAGTCGAAGGTGGTAGTTTTCCAATAGGGAAATGAGAACTATTCCATTGATTTTAAACAAGTCAATTCGATTTCGTGTTTTGCATGTGATTTCATGATATCCTGTTTATACTCTGATTTCGATCTATGATATTCTTTTGATTTTCAAGATTTCATGATTAAGACACCACTTTTCATGATTTCAATAGCATTTTTGAAATTTTCACCATTGACACTTACTTTCACATTCTTACGTATTTTACCCCTCATGTTTTAGTCAATTGATTTTTGATATTCAAACATTTCGTGTTTTATTTCATCCAAATTCATCCTTGTGATTTCTATTTTACAATTTCATAACGTTGTACGGCACTCCTGTAGCGTATCACATCCTACACTATCCTACGATTTACGTTATCGGTTCACAGTTCCATTCCGACTTGCCTTTGAGAATTCAAATAACCCCATGTTATTTATTTAGTAGCTCGAGTTTCACAATTTTCCGATTCCATCCTCGAGGTATTTCATAATGTTTATACAATCAATTTGTTTCCCTCGCGATTTCACATACTCTTGTTTTTTTTTTCACATATCGTCATTGTATTTCAAATTCATGTCATTCATTGTCACCATAAATGTGCTATGGATTTGATTATCCCATTTTTAAACCGAAACCTTGTGAGTTAATAAAAGAAACTCTTGAGTAGTTTCAAAACCTTCTTATCACGATATCCAAGTCATGATCGATTGATATTATTACGAAATCTTGTTGCCAACCCACTTTAGACTCAACCCATTGTTCCAATCATAGCCCAACCTGTTGCACCAACGCCCAATAGACACACCTGCGCAGTGATTCACGTAACCCCATAATGTGTGTCCTAGGCTGGCCATTGGAGACAATGCCTCGGTCAAACTAGCAAAACGAGTGTGCATAGTCACGTTTTGATCTCAAGTCAAATTTACCATTTGAATCCAGTCAGTCGGTTTTTAAGTTTACCATTTCTTTAAAAAGAATTCATTCGTGATTTCATTGTTCGATGTGCAATTCAAAATAATTTACATTCAACATTTCAAAACCTATTTATATCATGTATTTTTTTTCTTTCTTCTTTTTAACTCATTTACAGGTGAGCGAGTGCTTGTCGACGGGTTCACGAGTTTACAAGTTTGCATGGTTACGGGATTACATTCTTATGAGTTAACGCGTTTATTCATAATCGAGCCTACGAATCACACGTACATGATATCCCGTTTTAGAAAATATTAAATTATCCATTTTTGAACCCCTCCAAAGTATCACGTTTTGCACTTGTAGGTATACATGTTTAGGAATTAACTTGTTTAGAAAATTATGAGTTTACGAGTCACATGCCTCCGAGATTGCATGTGTACGAGTTTACGACTTTATAACTTTACGAGTAGATAATTATACATGTTTATTAAATTAAAAAAAACAACTCATCCTTTATATTCAAGGTTATATTCCAATTGCAATTGCACAATGTTTCAACTGCTTCGCCTTAACATTCATTTTTATCCAAACTTATGTTTACCCTAGCTAACGTCAAATTTATGTGTATCGCGATGATCGTTTCGTTTTCCCCGCTCGAAAATCAAGTCAAGACAATCTATGGCGATAAACCATTCCATGGGTTCTAGCTCAAGTCCGACGTTAAAACCCACAAGTACTTGCATAAGGAGTATATGGCTTGTTTGGTCAGCATTGTGGACGTCCGTAATCAGGAATAGGGAGTCCAAGACATCCTAGTCATTCGGGACTTCACTGAAGTGTTTCCCGAAGACATATTGGGTCTTCCTCCCGTTCGCCAAGACGACTTCCGCATCAACTTACCCGGTACTACTCCTGTTGGCAAGTCACCCTATCGCCTCACACTGTTTTGTGTCAGCCACCTACCTCTAATTATTTTGTTTCCGTAATTATGGCTTCCATTTAGTCTCTTATCGCATTCATGATGACGATATCACCGTATCTGTACTACTTATATACTGTGGATATTTCTCAGTTATAATCAAAGTTACCTTCGAATCCTTGGTTGTGCTTAGCCATGAGCTTCTTTTGGCTAACTAAACACACATGGATTCTTTTGCAGCTCTTACCTGGATAAATTCGTTATCGCCTTCGTTGGCAATGTTCGAATTTACTCAAATCCTATTTTCAAAATTATCATGAAATTTTGACCCAAACAATAATCTTTGGGAAGACTCGTGTTATTCCACATTTTGATATAAAATGTAATTTTTTTAATGTTCATGTTATTCAATGTTTCAACTTTAATCTGTGATTTTCCATGCTGGGTGTATGAGTTCCACAATCGCTTTATTCAATACTTAATGTGTGGGCTCAATTCATAGTTTCTAATGTTGATCTATGGATTCAAACTCGTGGTGCCAACACATGGCGTGTTTATTCAAAAGTTTATAACTCACATTATTAACAAAATTGATTGGTGAGTTCGGTTTGTGATTTTCGACTCACAGATGGTGAATTCGGTTGTGATTTTCACGCTTGGTGTGCAGTATTCAACTCTCGGCTCGCGAGTTTAACTCTTGGTTTATAGTTTTCAACTCTTAGTTTGAAGATTTCTATATTCGGTGTGTAGATTCCAACATCTGGTTCAATTCGCGTATTTCAAAATTCAAACTTGCTTGTTTCGACCTTCAATTCACGATTTCAAACTTACATGCTTATGTTTAATTGATATTCAACTTTCAAATTCATGTCATTCGATTTAAATTAATCTATTCATTAGAATCATGCCATTTGACATACCACTTGTAGACCGTTCGCTTATCATGATTAGTCTTTGTGCTATCGTTATCCCATGTTTTCATGATCAAATGTTTTCACTATCTCATGCTTTCATGTTTTCACTACCTCAAGTTTTGATTATCACAAATTTTCATATTTATCATTACCACATGTTTCCACTATTTCATACCATCATTGCTACAACTTACACGCTTTCATAACCACCTAATCACATGTTTTTAATATTGCATGTTTTCATTATCACGTGTTTTAACTATCACATGTTTTACCAATCTTGTTAACCAAGACTCATACGAACTATAACCGTCAATTGTATGTAATACTAGTTAACCATGCGATTGATTTTGGGTCATAGCCGTGAGGTCTTGTCGTATTAGCAAGGAATTTGTTTTGTTTTGGATTTCATCTAGAGCCCGCGCTTCGAGAAAGGTGGACTGGGTGTGAGTCGCGACACATCTAGTTCGTCAGAATCGAACGCGTTCTCTTGTTTAAAATCCGACACTGTTTTGTTAGTTACATTGATTTCAATTTTGATGGATACATTCACTTGCATTGATTTTAATTAGTCAAGTTATCACATTCAAATGGATACATGTTAACCCCTCAACCCCTTATTCTATCCTCTACCTTAGGAGAGATTTTGGCTTTCACTTTACTAATCAAGTTGCTTGGTCAAATCATACATTCTCGTCTTCAAATCATTTGTGACCTTTGACTCTTGGTGTGGTACTCATTCCATGTGTGTACGCCATTAACCATGTCATTGTCGGATGTATCAATGTTATATAAACTATGTCTGGATCTTGCGGTATCAAGTATTCCCTTATCAAAACTTTTTTTTTTTGATCTTGCGGTGACAAGTATTCCCTTATCAAAACTTTTTTTTTTGATCTTGCGGTGACAAGTATTCCCTTATCAAAACTTTTTCGTGCTTTTTGTGTTGTGTGAGGGAGTCTCTCCGTAGGCAACTAGCACTCTTTTGAGGTAGCAACGATGTGGTGGGTAGCTGCGGTACACCCTATATATAAGCATCGGTGGTGCTTTAAAAATGGGTTAGGTGTCGGACCGAGAGTTGGCCTTGGTCATGTATCTTCGTGTCAGAAGTTTATATCACTATTTCAAAGGAAACCTTTACAGTTGATTTTTTTTTAGAATAATGTACTTTTCGGTATAACATTTAATTATCCTCATTACTTTTTCCACAGTCTCTACTAACTGAATTTCGGGACGAAATTTCCTAAAGTAGGGGAGACTGTAACATCCGTATGCTTCAAAAAACCTAAAAACTCAACCCGCATCAAGATCCAAGATTTAAACCCAATTCTCAACACCATAAATGGTAGATTACTCTGTTCCACGTGATAGTACTCTGAAAATGGTGAATGTGGGCGAAAACCGCGTGTAAAACCGAGTTATAAGAAGCGGGAATCACAAAAACAAGTTTGGTGTTAGTTGTTGATCACAAAGACGCGTTTTCCTCTTCTAAACCCATCCCACATCGCCCCTAAAACAAAATTTCACTCCATTTCTCATCTATAAATACCCTCCCTTGATCCTTAATAGTTTGCAACTCCTAGTTTGAGTATAAACAAGTGGAATAACCAATTTTTGGCGGTTCCACAACTACAATACCCCTTCGGGTGTCGTGCTTAAGTAGTTTTTTTTATGCTCTCGGCGAGGAGGTGCTGCCTTCAAGCTCGTCTCGTTTGAAAAGCTTCTTTGAGGTAATTCTTCTTCTTTTTCTTTCTTTGTTACCTTTCTTTCCTTACTTTCGTTATTCGTTTATTTATCGCTTTATTAGTTTAATTAGTTTAGTTTAGGTTCTTACTTAGGTGCTTTAGGCTCGTTTAGGTAGCCTTGCTAAGGCTCGTTCTTAGAACACCTAGCATTGTTAAGGCTTGTCATTTGGACAGCCTAGCTTTGCAAAGGCACGTCATTAGGACGTGTTTCCTTGCTTAGGCCGATTTAGGCTTTCTGTAGCCTTGTAGAGGCTCGTTAGGCCCAACGAGTCTAAACTATCATGTCGAATTTCATCTATATTATTCTAATCCAAAAGTCAACGTTTTTATGCATGAACAAATTGGGGATTAAGGCTTGTTCTTCACAAATCAACAATTAAACTAATTCTTAATCATTCTAATATGTAATTCAGGTTTTGAACATAAACTCATTTTTAAGAATTTCAAATAGCTTAGAAATCGATCTCTATTTAACAACATTTTTAGTGATGGTACTTGAGACGCGAATGACATGTAGTAACTGGAAGGGTGAACACACCGGTAGTTGGGGTCTCTATCAAAGGATAAGAGTTCGCATAAATCCCATAGTCGGACCTGGACGCTTACCTGGGATGCCCCGATGAGAGTGTCATAACCTATTAGGCCAAAGCATGTCTAGTAACGTTTAAGGTATTGTCTGTCACTCTTAAAAGTTAACATATTTTTTCAAACTTTAATTTATAACATTAAAACCCATCCCTCAAATGCATAAGAGATTTGAATCCCATATTCCAATATTCATGTCGTCCCCTTCTATTCTTTTAGGATGAAACTTCAGGACTAATCCTTTCACTTTCATTTTTCGCTTCGTGGACCTAACTTCTAATCCAAGTGAGTAATCCTTGCCCCTTTTCTCATTTTCTCATTTTTGGGGTTGCAACATGTATCATATTTCAAAGTATTTTCTTTCAAGTTTATCATTTACCATGCGTTTGTGATCTATGTGTGAATTATGTGTTATGTGACTTGTAGCATGATTTGTCAATATGTGATTTTCAAAGGCTTTCATGTTTATCAAAGGTTTTCATGTTTATCATTAGATGTCAAGTATGTCATGGTTGTCATGTCTGCCATGTCTTTCATTTGGCATAAACATTAACGTAAGGCCTGGGGTAACAAAGGTAGATCTATCGGTTGACAACCCACTCAACTTGACCATTTCGGCGTTGGGTGTTTGAAGCCTATTTCATTATTTCATATAGTCTAACCTGCAGGTTAGGGAATCTTTCATATGTCATTGAGGTTTGTTTATGCCTAGTATTTCATGTTGTCATTTTATACTAGTAATTTTGGTTATGCCTAGTCTTTCATGTTGTCAGTATCTTCTAGCATGTTATATTTCACGTATTCTAACATATGACATGTAACGCATGTTTTTCAAATATATGTTATGTATCAAACTTGTGGTTACTCACCAACTATTTATAGTTGACCCCCTTTATTTTATACATGTTGCAGGTTATGATGTTGATGTTTCAAGATGCTATCACATAGGGCTTTTGGACCTAGTTTAATAAAGAAATTGTATTTGTTATCAATATGTGGTGTATTGTTTTATCTTTCAATGTTATCAATGAAATTCGTTACTTAACTATTGTCACTAAATTAGTTGTCATGAGCTTATGGGCAATCTAATCATGCCCCGATGTTTCCGCCGTCGGTTGGGGTGTGACAGATTGGTATCAGAGCCATGGCTATAGGGAACTATGTTATTAGAAATGGAATGACCTAGACTATTGCCTTAGGTGTCCAAACACGAGAACCTCGTGTATTGCATGCTTTGTTTAGAGATTGCCCTTTAATTATGTCTTGTTTTACCTTAGTTAGGATGTACTTCAAGTCTAACACTAATCACACACTCATGCACTCGATTTCAGGCTTCCTAGCGTTTTTCTTAGTAATGGTGCCTTACATGCCATTTTAGGAACCTGATTTTATTTGATGTTTTTAAAATCTCGTCAAGGTTAGGTTCCTTAGTAACGGACATGTAGTAACTAGAAGGGTGAAATCACCGGTAGTCAGGGTGTCTAAATAGGTAAGCGTTACCTAGGACACCGTGGCGAAATTGCCTTAACTTATTAGGCCAAAGCATGTCATAACAAACGTTTCTAGGAACCATATCAACCCTGATTAGTCGAAGGTGGTAGTTTTCCAATAGGGAAATGAGAACTATTCCATTGATTTTAAACAAGTCAATTCGATTTCGTGTTTTGCATGTGATTTCATGATATCCTGTTTATACTCTGATTTCGATCTATGATATTCTTTTGATTTTCAAGATTTCATGATTAAGACACCACTTTTCATGATTTCAATAGCATTTTTGAAATTTTCACCATTGACACTTACTTTCACATTCTTACGTATTTTACCCCTCATGTTTTAGTCAATTGATTTTTGATATTCAAACATTTTGTGTTTTATTTCATCCAAATTCATCCTTGTGATTTCTATTTTACAATTTCATAACGTTGTACGGCACTCCTGTAGCGTATCACATCCTACACTATCCTACGATTTACGTTATCGGTTCACAGTTCCATTCCGACTTGCCTTTGAGAATTCAAATAACCCCATGTTATTTATTTAGTAGCTCGAGTTTCACAATTTTCCGATTCCATCCTCGAGGCATTTCATAATGTTTATACAATCAATTTGTTTCCCTCGCGATTTCACATACTCTTGTTTTTTTTTTCACATATCGTCATTGTATTTCAAATTCATGTCATTCATTGTCACCATAAATGTGCTATGGATTTGATTATCCCATTTTTAAACCGAAACCTTGTGAGTTAATAAAAGAAACTCTTGAGTAGTTTCAAAACCTTCTTATCACGATATCCAAGTCATGATCGATTGATATTATTACGAAATCTTGTTGCCAACCCACTTTAGACTCAACCCATTGTTCCAATCATAGCCCAACCTGTTGCACCAACGCCCAATAGACACACCTGCGTAGTGATTCACGTAACCCCATAATGTGTGTCCTAGGCTGGCCATTGGAGACAATGCCTCGGTCAAACTAGCAAAACGAGTGTGCATAGTCACGTTTTGATCTCAAGTCAAATTTACCATTTGAATCCAGTCAGTCGGTTTTTAAGTTTACCATTTCTTTAAAAAGAATTCATTCGTGATTTCATTGTTCGATGTGCAATTCAAAATAATTTACATTCAACATTTCAAAACCTATTTATATCATGTATTTTTTTTCTTTCTTCTTTTTAACTCATTTACAGGTGAGCGAGTGCTTGTCGACGGGTTCACGAGTTTACAAGTTTGCATGGTTACGGGATTACATGCTTATGAGTTAACGCGTTTATTCATAATCGAGCCTACGACTCACACGTACATGATATCCCGTTTTAGAAAATATTAAATTATCCATTTTTCATGATATCCCGTTTTAGAAAATATTAAATTATCCATTTGAATCCCATATTCCAATATTCATGTCGTCCCCTTCTATTCTTTTAGGATGAAACTTCAGGACTAATCCTTTCACTTTCATTTTTCGCTTCGTGGACCTAACTTCTAATCCAAGTTAGTAATCCTTGCCCCTTTTCTCATTTTCTCATTTTTGGGGTTGCAACATGTATCATATTTCAAAGTATTTTCTTTCAAGTTTATCATTTACCATGTGTTTGTGATCTATGTGTGAATTATGTGTTATGTGACTTGTAGCATGATTTGTCAATATGTGATTTTCAAAGGCTTTCATGTTTATCAAAGGTTTTCATGTTTATCATTGGATGTCAAGTATGTCATAGTTGTCATGTCTGCCATGTCTTTCATTTGGCATAAACATTAACGTAAGGCCTGGGGTAACAAAGGTAGATCTATCGGTTGACAACCCACTCAACTTGACCATTTCGGCGTTGGGTGTTTGAAGCCTATTTCATTATTTCATATAGTCTAACCTGCGGGTTAGGGAATCTTTCATATGTCATTGAGGTTTGTTTATGCCTAGTATTTCATGTTGTCATTTTATACTAGTAATTTTGGTTATGCCTAGTCTTTCATGTTGTCAGTATCTTCTAGCATGTTATATTTCACTTATTCTATCATATGACATGTAACGCATGTTTTTCAAATATATGTTATGTATCAAACTTGTGGTTACTCACCAACTATTTATAGTTGACCCCCTTTATTTTATACATGTTGCAGGTTATGATGTTGATGTTTCAAGATGCTATCACATAGGGCTTTTGGACCTAGTTTAATAAAGAAATTGTATTTGTTATCAATATGTGGTGTATTGTTTTATCTTTCAATGTTATCAATGAAATTCGTTACTTAACTATTGTCACTAAATTAGTTGTCATGAGCTTATGGGCAATCTAATCATGCCCCGACGTTTCCGCCGTCGGTTGGGGTGTGACATTATGTATTCAAAATGGGAGGTTGTCCCGGTGGCTAAAGCTCAAGTTGAGAGAGCTGGGGTCTTGGGTTCGAACGCGAAGACTGCCCTGTTATTCTTTTCATTTTTGTTTTCAGCCATCCACATATTAAATTCACCTTTGTTTGACCTAAACCGATGTGGAACCTATTAACGACCCATCCGTATCGATGAAACTTTTATTAAGGGTAAAACGATTAAAAAACTATTTTTAATAGCACCCATTCACATATATTTTTGTAATGAAAGTTCATATACTATTTATTTCAACGAATTTAAAATTATTTATTTTTCATTCATTAAATTGTTCAAAAATGAATAAAACTCCCAATTTAACATTTAAATTATCCATCATTTCATATACCCCTCGTTAAAGTTCGTTGGAACTCCCGCCGTGGTTCTGAATTTACATGGGAACGCGAAGACCAGTTTCGAACCAAGTATCCCCATCTCTTTCCTGTAGCAGCCGCTTAGCCATGATGACATGCAGAATTTCAGGACGAATTTCTCCCAACTAGGGGAGGATGTAACAACCCGTAAGTTTCCAAGGACTTAAACCGATAATATATACTTATGTGTTAACTGTGTTACGTAACTGTTTACTTGGAACGTGTCAATTTTATCATAATAACATTCATTTACAATAGGAAAATAGCCTTGACGTAGCCTTAATTCATGTTGAAAACAATACTTGAACATGATGACTTCTTTGCAGGAAATGCTCGCTGGAAACTTCAATATTTTAAAAGCGACTAACCAAATTCGTTTATCAGATTTACCAAACTATGTGGTAAACCCCATGCATGATCTCATCATCTTGGGATATATATTATTATTATCATTATCATTTAACGTACATTTTAACGTAAACTTTGATCAACCTTTTATCATTTTATGACACACGTATTTCACTTATGACTTTTACAAACAATTTCATATCAAATAACAATGTGTTTAGACAACGACAACAAAACGAGACTTATAATCCAACCCCTACGTTAAACTCGATTTATTTTACGTCCAAAACACTTTATAAAGCTTTATAAACGTTCATGACAAATGTATTTTCACATGCATGCAACATATATATACATGCAACGTGGTATATTCGAGTTATTATCCCACAAACATTTTTATTTTAAAATGAGTCATTGTTTTAATTATTTTACGTCGTCGTGAATAAATATTTTATAAACGATCAAAACCAATCCGATTCATCTTTCTTTTTTCCTTTCTCCTAGTCGCGACCTTGTCCCCTCTCCTTTTCGCCTTCCTTTTTCCTTCCTCTCGAACCGGTCTCCACGGGTTTCGAACCCGGTACCCCCTCTTTGATCGATTCCCAACCGAGATCAACCACCACCATTCCCATTCAACTAGTTAGTTACTTGCTTGTACTTTTTTTGATCCTCCCTAGATGCCTTTCAAATCTTCTCCAACATCCTTACAACCTAAGACTACCTAGGTGAGACCTTGTCTCCACAACCAACCAAAACTATGGACCAAAGGTCCTTAGTTTCCTTCCAATGTGCACCCTCTTTCCCTCTTTAGATTTGCAGCCATGAACCACCCTTTTGCACCCACATATCATAAGTGTTGGACCCTCATGAACCCCCCTTGTGTAGAGGATTCGGCCGACCACCCAAGGCTCGAACCCGAGTCTCTCTTCCTTCCTCTTTTCGGTCCACACACAACCCACACACACATAACACATAAAACATTTTATTTAACTATCCTACACACTAGATTTCAACACTTTAACACTCCCAAACACACCCTCATATTCTCTCCTTCTCTCTAGCTCGTCGTCTCTCTCTCTCTCTCGGTGTTCTGTGAACCGAAACACACACACACACACACATAACCGAACACCCTCCTTTCTCATTTAACTTTCATACTTAAACACCTTTTCCTTAACCTAGCCTCATTTGACACTTACACTTTCAAGAACAACTCTCTTGCCCCCCCCCCCCCGCCCCCTCTCTCTACCAACCGAAGCTTTGGAACTCAAGAAAAACCATCCTCATCACCATTTTCAGCTTCTATCCTATCCTAGCAAGGTTCCATATTCACTTTTCTTAGTTATATATTGTTCTAGCAAGTATTCTTAGTCTCCTTTCATGATTATAACACTCCATTTAGCAAGTCTTGACTCACATTGTTGTCTAAACATCATTTTACCCCATAAAAGCTTACTTACTTGTATTTATTTTCATGTTCCACCATGTATTTACCTACTAGGAACTCATGATAGTCTTTCCCTTGAAATATTATGCTCAAAACTTAGCTTAGTTGGACTTTTACATAAGTATTTGTTTAGTTTGTATTTTTAGACAATAACTTTGTATTTATTGTGTATTATGTGTTGATCTTGTAATTTTGGACCCCTTGATGCCTATGACACGTTTTAACTCTTATTATAGTCAAAATATGATATATTGGACTTTAGAAAGAACACTAGTGCTTAAACACACCATAGGAAACTTTTACATACAAAAGTACACTTTAAAAACCCTAGAAATTGCTTTTCACTATAGATCCGTTTTGACCAGAACGTTTAGACTTTTTAACAGTAGGTTATGATGTTTTAAATGACTCTAGGACATGGCCAAAAGATCCCTTAACAAATTACTTGAATTTGGGCATAAACCGGGACTAAAACCGACACCCGACGGGCCCGGAAACATCATTTTTGTAAGGAAACCCAAATCTGGTCCAAATGAACTCATAGGGTTATTTTAATGGTAAAAACATGTTTACAAATGCATATGGTGAATTTAGGAACCTAACAGTGTCATTTAAAGGGCAAACGGGACCAAAACGGGAAAACTGACGCAAAATCCACCAAACCGGCAAACTAATGGAAACCGACACATAAAATAATTATCTACCTATTTTGGACAGAAATTAATCATATTTTATTGAACTTGATTGATTTCTAACTTAGATAAATATCGTGTAATCGGCGGTTACCGCGAAATCGCCCGGTTTTTTACTAACTATTCAAAATAACCAATTTTCATATAAAAACCCTCATTTTGACTTAATATTTATTTCTATAAATATTTACCATCTTTAAATATTATTTGGTAATTTTTATATATTTTATTCAATTAAAAAATATATATATTTTATGTAATTTCCAAATAAATACATAACCAAATACATTCACTTTGACTTTTCAAATCACTTAACCTTAAGGCTACCATGACGTCAAGACTTGACCTACCTAATTGGAGTGACATTAATGTCAACCCAATTACTTATTATTATTGCATGTCTTATAATTATCTAGGCTTGCACTTTCCGTTGATCGTATTACCGACTACAGTTTCTAAATCATGTGAGTTTTTCACGGCCCCTTTTTCCTTTAACTATTTTATCTTTGGGGGAGAATTCATACATACAATTTTTCCATGTTAGACAATTAGACCTTGTTATCATAACTGTTTCATGTGCTTTTCCATTGTCCACACTTGTTATCTCATGTTCATTCATGCTATAACCAAACCCCACTATTAACTGAATCCGATTAATTATCATTTGCATACGGTAACCTTGGAATAGATCTATTGGGTTAACGCCCCTGCTCTGATTGGTAGCTCCAATCATGACTCCGTCATTTGTCAAAGAGTACAAATTGTTATGTCATATCTATGCGGTACCAACCGGACAAAAGGTACCAAGAGCGGGTAAACAGTCAGTTTTGGTATTCAGGGTACATGGTAACATTATCAACTAGTCTTATCAAATATTGTCAATTATTAACATGAACTGATTTCAATTGCTATTTTCATTCAACCTTTAACTGCTAGCACTTTAAACCTGTGTAACTCACCAACAATTATTTGTTGACCGTTTTCTCGTATGAATTCTCAGGTACTTGAACTTAGTTGTTGTGCATGCATCAGACCTGCTTGCTTGTTTCCTGCCTTTGCATCTTAGGACTTTTCATTTGTTTCCGGAGTATGGTTTAGCCTTTGGAGATTTTCCTGACATAACACCTGACGGTGTCATGTCCTAAAAATTTGAAAACTTATGTGTTGTAAACTTAAAACTATTTACTTTCTCATTACAATTAATCCGCTGCATAATGATATTGGAAAAACTCTATTTACTCCAACAATTAAACAATTTCCAAAACGGCTCTAGTTGTTGAACCATCCAGAGTACGTTCGTAACCTTGACTGTGATAACCTTTTTCGCATACCGAGAAAAATCTTACAGGGTGTGACAGAGTGGTATCAGAGCCAAGGTTATAGAACTAGATTGCATACATAGGGTCTAGACTATAGCCTAAGCTCTGTTAGTCATACTTGCATGCATCACAATTTGCCTATTTGACTGATTCACATATCATACGTAACATATATATATATATATATATATATTATCATCATTACTTGGAAACTTTGTCGCAGCATGGCTTCTCACGGACCGATTGATTTGACTTTTGACTCTGAGACTGAGGCACACTTCGACTTGGAGCAGCCAGCATCACCTTTCACTACTGAGGCCCCATCGCCCCCTCGTTCACTGACTAGTGTTCTCGATGGCCCTTACGATGCCGACTTCGAGCCGAAGGAGGATTCGACGACTGATGAGGAACCGGAGGAGTACGCGGCCTTCAGAGTGGACATCACCGATGCAGATGAGGACGGGGATACTCTCACCATTACCCTATCCGCTTCTAGCCCTGCTTCTCCCGATCGTGAGCCCTCGTTCCGACTGTATCGTTCCACGCCTAATGGTCCCCTCCGAATGCTTACCCCTAGGAAGTCAGTCAGGCGTAGTAGACAGTACGTTTCCGGTCCAGTTACCGAGTCTGAGCCGTCCCGTAAACGTTCCCTCTCCCCAGAGCCCGATGAGCTACCCGTTGAACTAGAGACGATGCCACCCAAAAAACGGGTGAGATTTACCGACAACACTTTTGAGATCGGAGAGCCATCCGCCACTGCTGAGACCTAGGACGTGCCACTGCCACCTCATGCCCCAGCACTTTCTTATATACCTAGCTCTGTTCTTTCTGGTATCCCTGTTGACTCCCTTGTATCATCCCTCTTTTCTTGCATCGCTCGTCGTGACGATGAGATCCGTCAGCTTCACACCACCATCCGTAGCCTTACTCCACCAGCTACCATCACTAACCTTGCCACCCGTCTTGCTGTCCTGGAGGCCCGTGTGATCTCCCAGGACCAGGCCCTCGACACCCTGCACGTTCATCTGTCTGATGCTTCCGAAGTTGCAGCTGAGGCCAGTCAGGCTATCCGAGCTCTCGCAGCTACTCCCCCTTCGGCGGAGGATCCGCCGACATTATCCGTTTGTTGCTGACAGTGATTATCCAGATTTGTGACATACTTGATCTGATCGATCGAGCACCATTTCACTAGAGTTGTGATCTTATGGAGTTACAGTTACTCTTTATGGTATCATTATGATGTGTTCGAAACTTGTATTATTATTGATTCTGTTTTTATCACCGGAAAAATGTTTATATTGGTCTGAACAATTGTGGACAAGAATTGACTATGTTGAAGCATGTACCGTTATTATCAACTCTGGTGTACTTTGTAATGTAATGTGTTGCTATGTATGTTATATTGTGGTGATTGTTATGGATTTTGGCATGTCATGTTTTGATTGCATTCACTTATACTATGTATAATGTCTTACTTTATTTATCTGACACAATTTAAAGTAGAATGTCAAGACGCACGAATCGTGATAGTGACCCTCCCGGAACCCCAACCCTGGACGAAGCGGCTATCGAAAGCCCTGATTAACCAGCGTATAGTTGATGCACTTGCGACCGCCGAAGCAGATCGAGCTTCTGCCTCAAACAGAAGGAGATCAGGATCCCCTGGTGGTAAGACTAAATACTTTTCTTCTACGACCGGAAGATTTATGACTACAATTGTACGAATTGTATTCAAGGTTTTGAGTAACTTACAGGTGTCTGAGAATGCTCTTACAAGGATTTCATGAATTGCAAGCCCATACACTTCAAAGGTACTGAAGGAGCAATTAGACTCATTTGTTGGTCGAAAAGATGGAATCTGTGTTCCGTATGTGTAACTGTTCCGATGGTTACAAGGTCAAGTACGCCACTAGCATTTTCGGAGAAGGAGTTCTGACTTAGTGGAACTCTCATGCTGAAGCCCTCGGACAGGACCAGGCTTACGCCATGGCTTGGAACGAACTGAAACTACTCATGCGCGATGAGTATTGTCCTCGTGAGGAACTACAACGATTGGAAGTCGAATTCTGGAAGTTGACCATGAATGGATCAGACATAGCTGCTTACACCCGGCGATTCCACGAATTGGCATACATCTGCCCTACAATGGTGACCCCTCTGCACAAGAAAATTGAGAGATACATTTGGGGTCTTGCTCCCGCCATTCAGGGAAGTGTTATGGCTTCTAACCCCACAACACTCCAAGCTGCTATCCGTTTGGCTCACAATCTGACCTACCAGGCAAACCGCCAAGGCTTGTCTTTCTCTCGTAAGGTTGCTGAATCCAAAGCTGAACCTGTATCATCTGTTCCCTCTAACCAGCTGAAATCTGACCGCAAGCGTAAACACGGCCATGATGGAAAGAGGAAGAAATCTTTTGATATTCCTGAGAAAACCCCTGAAGCCGTAAAGGCTTATGCTATAACAACTCTTGCACCTGATGCAAGAAAACCTGGATACACAGGAAACCAGCCCCTGTGTGGAAAATGTAACCTGCACCATACCCTGGATTGCAACAATGTCTACTGCAAAGGCTGCAAAGCAAAAGGTCACATTCA
The DNA here is from genome assembly GCA_039602395.1 of Deinandra increscens subsp. villosa. Classification (NCBI taxonomy): domain Eukaryota; kingdom Viridiplantae; phylum Streptophyta; class Magnoliopsida; order Asterales; family Asteraceae; genus Deinandra; species Deinandra increscens. The sequence continues at coordinate 114,729,757 of JBCNJP010000027.1, read as the reverse complement.
CCGTTCGAACAAGACGCACCCCGTTGGAACCTGCTTCGAGTGTGGTAGCACTGGCCACTTCAGAAATGAGTGCCCAAAGCTCAAACGAGAACCTGCCATAGGAAGAGCTTTCGTGTTCAATGCTACTAAAGCCCGTCAGGATCCCCACGCCGTAACGGGTACGTTCTTACTCAATAATCATTTTGCTTCCGTTTTATTTGACACTGGTGCCGACAAAAGCTTTGTGTCTAGTGAGTTTAGAAACTATCTTAACGTCACGCCAACTAGATTAGACACTAAGTATATAGCTGAACTATTCGATGGTAAACAAATCGAAACGGAGGAATCTTTTCCAAACTGCTCTTTGAACTTATCCGCGCATCCGTTCTCGATCGATCTATTACCGGTACAATTGGGAAGTTTCGACGTAGTCGTTGGAATGGATTGGTTGACTAAAAATCGTGCCGAAATCATTTGCCATGAGAAAAGAGTCAGGATAACCCTCCCCGACGACGATGTTCTGACAATTCAAGGAGATCGTAGTGGAACCAAGCTAGACATCATCTCGTGCATGAAAGCCCAGAAATTTATGCGCAAAGGCTACCCTGCCCTCTTAGCTCACATAACAGCTAGTCAATCCGAGGAAAAAAAACTGAAGGACGTCCCCATCGCATGAGACTACCCTGAAGTCTTTCCCGATGATCTTCCAGGCTTGCCACCTGCCAGGAAAGTTGAATTCCATATTGATCTGGTACCTGGAGCTACACCCGTTGCAAAAGCCCCTTACCGTTTAGCCCCGTCTGAAATGAAAGAATTGTCGAATCAGTTGCAAGAACTACTTGACAAAGGTTTTATCAGGCCCAGTTTCTCTCCTTGGGGCGCTCCTGTTCTCTTCGTCAAGAAGAAGGATGGATCTTTCCGGATGTGTATCAACTACCGCGAGGTGAACAAACTTACCGTAAAGAACCGATATCCACTCCCTCGAATAGACGACCTGTTCGACCAATTGCAAGGTTCCAGTTACTATTCGAAAATCGATCTTCGTTCTGGATATCATCAAGTAAGAGTTCGTGAAGAAGACGTCGCGAATACTGCTTTTCGTACGCACTATGGACACTACGAATTTCTCGTTATGCCCTCCGGACTAACCAACGCACATGCCATCTTCATGGATTTGATGAATCACGTCTGCAAGCCGTACCTCGCTAAATGCGTAATCATTTTCATTGACGACATCTTGATCTATTCGCGTAGCAAGGACGAACCCGAGAAGCACCTGAAGCTTATTCTGAAACTGTTGAAGAATGAGAAGTTGTACGCCAAGTTTTCAAAGTGCGAATTCTGGTTACGAGAAGTGCATTTCTTAGGACACGTAATCAACGCAGCTGGAATCCACGTGGATCCCATAAAAATTGAAGCTATCAAGGATTGGAGTCCGCCTACCAACCCTTCCGAGATACGACAATTTCTTGGACTCGCCGGTTATTACCGAAGATTTATCGAAAACTTCTCCAGAATAGCCCAGCCATTGACTTCCTTGATGCAAAAGGACAAGAAATTCGTTTGGGATCACAAAGCCGAACAAGCTTTTCAGACACTGAAGCAAAAGTTATGTAACGCACCCATTCTCTCCTTATTAGAAGGATATGAAGATTTCTGTGTTTATTGCGATGCCTCACACCAAGGCTTAGGCTGTGTGTTAATGCAACGAGACAAAGTCATTGCTTACGCTTCGCGACAGCTAAAAGTTCACGAGAAGAACTATACTAACCATGATTTGGAACTTGGAGCCGTCGTCTTCGCCCTTAAGATTTGGACTCTACGGTACTGAATGCAAAGTTTATACCGACCACAGGAGTCTTCAACACATCTTAGACCAGAAGGAGTTGAACATGAGACAACGCTGATGGATTAAACTGCTCAGCGGCTATGACTGTAAAATCCTGTACCATCCTGGAAAGGCTAACGTCGTTGCTGATGCCTTGAGCAGGAAGGAACATGCCAAACCCCTTCGTGTCAAATCTCTTGCCATGACCATTCAAACCTGTCACACCCCCAATTTCCACAAACGGAGTATAACCGTGTGGGGTGTGATCCAGACCAGGATCCCAGACTTTAGTTACAACCAAACCATAACAGAGTTTATAGGCAAATCATAAAGTTTAAGTTACAGTCCAAAATAGTAGGTTTAACAGTTCAGCGGAAACATAATTAAAGTTTGCAGTTATGGTGTTACAAAACGATGGATTTAAATATTTGAAATTCCGGGTTTTTCGAAAAGTATCCATGGGGAGTACTGCCGCCTCCGGTGCCGTCCATGATCCTCCTAACGACCTGAAAAGAAACCAACAATCAAGTGTCAGCCAAGGCTGGTGAGTTCACTAAAGCAGTCTACCCGTCACAAGTAGACCTAATGTTTATGAATAAAGACAGGTAAAACACAATCAATATCATAAGACCAGTAAAATTCCATATCGTAGGTAGCTAGCCTATAGTTATGTACACCTGAATTGTTCGTAACCGAAGCTGACAATGTTTTCATAGGGAATCCCTATGAACCTTGCCTTCCCGTGTCTTGAAGGATCACGGAGGGTAGGCTAACATTGGTCTCAGTCCGACCGCCAGTCGGGAGGGTGCATCCCGTGCACCGCTGAGCGGGGGTGTCAATCCCCAGTAGTACTACTCAATATTACCTCGCTACTGTATATTAACGGCTCGAATGTAAGGACTTTTTAGTAAATAAGTTCAATCCAGTGTCACATATGATATTATGTCGGAAACTTACCCAGTAAGATACACCTTACCGTTTGGGTCACCATCCTTACCGGAAGTAACCACTTGCGCGTTATCGTCCCTGAATGGGCATAACAATAATATAAATGAACTCACCTTAGGTTGCTCGGCTTACTCTTCAATAAATCCGATTATGATTGCTAATGAGGACCTAATAATCACATTAAGGTCTTAGGTGTAAGGTTGTGTTTAAACTACTAGCACGTTGGAAAACACGTCACGACATAACGACACACGACACCGATGGTTGATCATACACAAGGGTTCATATACATCAGAAGTCAAAGCATGTATCGTGATAGTATAAAGCATGCAAGTCATGGCATATCATTCAAGTAAGTTGCACAAGTTTGGATTCTGGTCACAATTTCGCTAGCAGTTTCGCTAGGCAGTTTCGCTGTGTGCACGGGCAGCACTTTCGCTAGGCAATACCCGATGACATAGTTTCGCTAGGCTAGTTTCGCTCGAAACTGTTGGCACAGTTTCGCTAGCCTAGTTTCGCCCGAAACTGGTTTGAACTTTCGTTCAGGGAATTTCGCTCGGTAGTTTCGTTCGGACAGGTCTGGTTGGTTTGCCCGGCGACACTACAGTTTCGCTACATAGTGTCGTTGGATGAAGATATACATAATTTCGCTACATAATTTCGCCTGATGAAGGCACAGTTTAGCTAGTCGCTAAAAAAACTCGTAAATTTGACTAAAAATCTTTCTAACAGCTTCTATACCTCATGCAATTCGATATCTAGCATACCTAAACGTTTACCAACATCATGGGAGCAATTTTAACACCTTAAACATGGTTTCTAGTCATCAAATCGCCAAGAACGCATTTTTACATAAAGTGACCTAACTAGCATGGATCTTCATATTCACATGGCCAGTTACAGAATTTACGTTATGTCTAGCATCCCTAGGCATTATAACAGAAGCATACACATTTGCATGTAGATTTGGTCATCTTTTTAAGCAAAGCACAAAGAGTAGCATAGAAAGAGTGGTCTTGGGGACTCACGGTTGATCTCCAAGCTCGAATGGATGATGATTTGGGGCTGGGATCACGGCGGTTCGTGCTGGTTCCTTGTTGGCCAGAAAGCTCGAGAGAAGGAGAGTGCAGGAGTGTGTGTGTTGTGAGGTGTGAGTAAAAGAAAAATGAGAAGGTTAGGCTTTGGGGTTTATATATATTGGGTGCTAGTTTCGCCGGCAGTGTCGCTGGCTGTTTCGCTGGCAGTTTCGCTAGCCACGCGAAACTGGTTTTCGAAAACCAAACGTCTTAGCTACCGGGCGAATCTGTAATTTCGCTCGATAGTTTCGCTGGCCACCAAAAAGGGGCCAATTTACATTCTAAGTAAGATGAACACGATTTCTCGATAAACCACATAAATGCACAATTAATTAAATAAGTATGTTGCCTTGCTTCATACAGTGGTAATAAGTAACTAATCATATAACACATATGGACGGGTTCGGTGATCAACCAAAGGTCGTGGACGTATCCGGTCTAGTTAAGTCTTAGTTACTACTTGTAATGCGACTAACGGAGATTGCCTAACGGAACTAATGGAATTAACGGAAAAACTTAACGGAGTTAACTTGGGAGGTCACAGTTGTCACAGCCTCCCCATGTTAAGGAATTTTCGTCCCGAAAATTAGCTAGTACCTTGGGTTGATGCGGAGGTTTGGTCGAACAGGTGAGGATACTTCTTCCTCATCTGGTCTTCCCGTTCCCACGTGAACTCCGGTCCACGTTTTGAATGCCATCTGACCTTGACAATTGGGATCTTGCTTCGCTTCAATGCTTTTTCCTCTCGTCCCATTATCTCAACAGGTTGTTCTATAAATCGGAGTTGCTCGTCGATGTGGAGCTCCTCGAGTGGAACCACTAGAGTGTCATCAGCCAGACACTTCTTCAAGTTAGAAACGTGAAACACGTTGTGTACCCCATCCAGCTCAGGTGGCAAGTCCAAACGATACGCCACCGTTCCAATCTTTTCTGTTATCGGGAAAGGTCCTATGTAGAGAGGGTTCAACTTCCCGCGCTTCCCAAAACGCACAACACCTTTCCAGGGCGAGACTTTCAACAGTACACGGTCGCCCACCTCGAATTCTAATGGCCTTCTACGTTTGTCTGCATAACTCTTTTGTCGGTCTCTTGCGGCTTTCATACGGTTTCTGATTTGCACAATTCTTTCTGTCGTTTCGTACACCATCTCTGGTCCAGTGAGTTGGCTATCACCGACTTCAGCCCAACAGACCGGTGATCTACACTTTCGTCCATAGAGAGCCTCAAAGGGAGCGGCTCCAATACTGGAATGGTAGCTATTGTTATAGGAGAATTCGACCAGTGCCAAGTGAGTTTCCCAGTTCTTTCCAAAATCCATTACACATGCTCAGAGCATATCCTCGAGGGTTTGGATAGTGCGTTCAGTTTGGCCATCTGTCTGCGGATGGTATGTGGTGCTCATATCCAAGCGAGTACCTAACGCTGATTGCAACGATCTCCAAAAGTGTGAAGCAAATCTGGGGTCTCGATCAGAGATAATAGACAAGGGTACTCCGTAGAGCTTGACGATCTCGTCAATGTAGATTTGTGCTAGCTTGTCAGTCTTGTCATTTTTCTTGAGGGCTATGAAATGAGCGGATTTTGTTAGTCTATCCACAATGACCCAAATCATGTCATTTCCGCGAGGTGTACGGGGCAGTCCCGTGATGAAATCCATGGATATTTCCTCCCATTTCCATTCGGGAATCGTCGGTTGCTGCAGTAATCCTGGAGGTTTACGATGTTCTGCTTCGACCTTCGAGCATGTTAAGCACTTGCCGACATATGTAGCAATATCAGCCTTCATCTTGGGCCACCAGTATAATCCTTTCAGATCTTGGTACATTTTATCCGAACCGGGATGGACCGAATATCGAGACTTGTGAGCTTCGTCCATCACCAGCTCTCGAAGATTTCCGTGAAGAGGCACCCAAATACGATCCTTATAGTAGCGGAGTCCATCCGACTTAACCTCCGAAGTTCCATCTATGCCATTTAAGGATTCAGACTCGTAGTTTTCCCCTTTCAAAGCTTCCTTCTGGGCATCCCGAAGTCTATCCGGTAATCCAGCATGAATCGTGAGTTGTAGAGCTCGAACCCTTCTAGGTTTTGCATGTTCTTTTCTGCTTAATGCGTCGGCCACAACGTTGGCCTTACCCGGGTGATACTTTATCGCCAAGTCATAGTCGTTAAGCACCTCGATCCACCTACGCTGTCTCATGTTGAGATCTTTCTGTCCCATTATATGCTGGAGGCTTTTATGGTCGGTGAATATTGTGCACTTGGTACCATACAGGTAGTGTCTCCAAAACTTTAAGGCGAATACAACAGCTCCTAACTCCAGATCATGCGTTGTGTAATTCTTTTCGTGAGACTTTAACTGTCTTGACCCGTAAGCGATGACTTTACCCCTTTGCATTAAAACACATCCAAGTCCTTGGAGAGAAGCGTCACAATAGACCTCGAAGTCGTCAACACCATCCGGTAGAGATAATACAGGCGCGGTACAAAGTTTTTCTTTCAAGGTCTGAAAAGCTGTTTCTTCTTTTTCACCCCATCGGTACTGAACACCTTTGTGCGTGAGAGCGGTTAGCGGTTAGGCTATCTGAGAGAATCCCTTAATAAAACGACGGTAGTAACCCGCTAACCCTAAAAATTGCCGAATTTCCGTTGGTGCTCGTGGTGTAGACCAATTCCTGATCGCCTCTACTTTGGCTGGGTCAACATGAATACCCTGCTCGTTGACGATGTGGCCAGAAATTGGACTTCTCGGATCCAGAAGTCACATTTGGAGAATTTGGCGTAGAGTTGCTCCTTCCTTAACAATTCTAGTATTAACCGCAGGTGTTCCTCGTGTTCTTCTTTCATCCTTGAGTAAACGAGTATGTCGTCGATAAAAACAATTACGAACTGATCTAAGTAAGGTTTGCACACGCGGTTCATGAGGTCCATGAACACCGCCGGTGCGTTCGTTAAGCCGAAAGGCATGACTAGGAATTCGTAATGACCGTAACGCGTTCTGAAAGCCGTCTTTGAAATGTCCTCCTCGCGGACTCTGAGTTGATGATACCCGGACCTTAAGTCAATTTTTGAGAAGTAGCTGGATCCTTGCAGTTGATCGAAGAGGTCGTCGATCCGAGGGAGAGGATATCGGTTCTTGATAGTGACTTTGTTGAGCTCGCGGTAATCTATGCACATCCTGAACGTCCCGTCTTTCTTCCGGACGAATAAAACTGGCGCGCCCCATGGCGATGAGCTAGGCCTGATAAAACCTTTATCTAACAGCTCTTGCAGTTGAGTGGATAACTCATGTAACTCGTTCACTGCCAAACGGTACGGAGCTCGGGCAATTGGAGCTGCACCGGGAACGAGGTCGATCCCGAACTCGACTTGTCTATGTGGAGGTAAACCAGGTAATTCTTCCGGGAATACATCGGGAAAATCGCGAACTATCGGAAAATCTTCAATTTTCTTCTCTACGAGGCTTTGATCCGTAACCGTTGCCAGAACGGCCACGTGTCCTTTCCGAAGGTACTTCTGTGCCTTGAGGTAAGATATGATTCTGGAGACAGTACCTCCCTTTTCGCCCTGAATCGAGAGTACTTCTCCGTTTGCGGAGGGAATACGTATGACTTTTTCTCGACAGACGAGTTCTGCGTGGTGCATGGACAACCAGTCCATACCAATTATTACGTCGAAGCTACCGATTGTAAAAGGCATCAAATCTATGTCGAACTTATGGCCTGAGAGTTCTAAGGTACAATCCTTGACTATATGTGTTGCATCGACAAGCTTACCGTTAGCTAATTCAACAGTGTATTTGGCTCCTAGGGGTTCCGTCTTGGCCTTTATCAATTTGCAAAACTTAGTTGAAATGAAACTTTTCTCGGCACCAGAATCAATTAACACATTCGCAAAGTAGTTGTTGAGGAGAAACTTACCAGTAATCACGTTAGCGTCTTCCTTCGCTTCACCAGAACCCATGACAAATGCTCGTCCGCGACCACCATTTCCCCCGTTGCCATTTCCACCACCATTGTTGTTGTTGTCGTTCCCACCTTTCTTCAACTGGGGGCAGTCTTTCTTCAAGTGCCCTGGTTTTCCGCACTCGAAACACCCTCGGGGGCCTTCATTATTCTGCTTAGGTTTATTCAGCATGTCACCCCAGCAATTTTTGGCAACATGCCCGATTTTACCACATCGCTCGCATGCTGGTCGTTTACAGTCACCATTGTGATGTGTGTTGCACTTGTTACAGTAGGGTGACTTTCCCCTGTACCTGCTGGAACCCTGCCCACTGTTACCTTGTCGGTTTTGGTTGCCACCGCCACCGTTGTTACCATAACCTCCCTTGGAGTTATCAAACTTCTTGTTCTGATTTTGGGAGTTTGAAGACCTCCCTGCGTCGTTGCCAGAATTTGTGAGGTTACTTGGTTCCTCATCTCTCTGCCTCTTCCCATCAAGGGCAGCTTTTGGGGTTTTCCTTGGTGGCAAAGTTCCTTGAGCCACAGCCTGATCAGTCAGTTTGTGCGCCAGCCGGATGGCCTGTCGCACATAAGTGGGATTTGATGAGGTCACCATGCCCTTGATTTGTGGTACCAGTCCTTCCACATACAACTCAATTCGTTTATATTCAGCATCCACCATTGTCGGACAGAGTCGGGAGTAAGCTTGATAACGGGTGGTGTACTCCTCTATTTCCGAGCCTTCCATTTTGGAGTTTCCAAACTCGACTTCCAGTCTTCTGACTTGATCACGAGGACAATACTCCTCCATGATTGCTTCCCTGAATTCTTGCCATGTCATGGCGTTTGCCTCATTTAGTCCCAATATCTGAATCTGAGCATTCCACCATGTTAATGCGGAATCCTCAAGTGTACCAGTAGCATACTTCACCTTATCCCCGTCTGGGCAGTTGCACATTAGAAACACCTTCTCTGACTTTTCAAGCCATCTAAGTAGACCCACAGCACCTTCGTCACCCTTGAATACCATTGGCTTGCATTCCATGTAGGCTTTGAATGTGCATTGAGGCGGTTGACCTTGGAAATGTTGCTGAGCGGCTGCTAGGGCTGCTGCAACTCCTTGATTAATCATATTCTGAACCTGTGCAGCAGTGAAGGTTCCTGGGTTGGTTTCGGGATCTCTCCGCGGAGGCATGATTTCTAGCAAATCAATGCAAAACTTCCAAAGGTTAGTATTCCCAATACTAGAAGGTTGCTAAGTTCCGTTAAGTGTTGCATACTAGTACAATTCACATAAAGCATTCATTTACATGAACAGTGAAAAGAGAATTTCCACCCAATATTTTTCAGGTTCCAATACCGTCACAAGACAAGAATTCTAAGCGAGGATCATCTTCAGCACGCGGGGCAGTATTTTGCGGAATGGGTTGCAACCAAAGTTTTCAAAACAGTTACAGTTCAGAAAATTTTCTTTTAAAATGTTCTGGTTCGCTGTAACCAAGGGCTCTGATACCAAATCTGTCACACCCCCAATTTCCACAAACGGAGTATAACCGTGTGGGGTGTGATCCAGACCAGGATCCCAGACTTTAGTTACAACCAAACCATAACAGAGTTTATAGGCAAATCATAAAGTTTAAGTTACAGTCCAAAATAGTAGGTTTAACAGTTCAGCGGAAACATAATTAAAGTTTGCAGTTATGGTGTTACAAAACGATGGATTTAAATATTTGAAATTCCGGGTTTTTCGAAAAGTATCCATGGGGAGTACTGCCGCCTCCGGTGCCGTCCATGATCCTCCTAACGACCTGAAAAGAAACCAACAATCAAGTGTCAGCCAAGGCTGGTGAGTTCACTAAAGCAGTCTACCCGTCACAAGTAGACCTAATGTTTATGAATAAAGACAGGTAAAACACAATCAATATCATAAGACCAGTAAAATTCCATATCGTAGGTAGCTAGCCTATAGTTATGTACACCTGAATTGTTCGTAACCGAAGTTGACAATGTTTTGATAGGGAATCCCTATGAACCTTGCCTTCCCGTGTCTTGAAGGATCACGGAGGGTAGGCTAACATTGGTCTCAGTCCGACCGCCAGTCGGGAGGGTGCATCCCATGCACCGCTGAGCGGGGGTGTCAATCCCCAGTAGTACTACTCAATATTACCTCGCTACTGTATATTAACGGCTCGAATGTAAGGACTTTTTAGTAAATAAGTTCAATCCAGTGTCACATATGATATTATGTCGGAAACTTACCCAGTAAGATACACCTTACCGTTTGGGTCACCATCCTTACCGGAAGTAACCACTTGCGCGTTATCGTCCCTGAATGGGCATAACAATAATATAAATGAACTCACCTTAGGTTGCTCGGCTTACTCTTCAATAAATCCGATTATGATTGCTAATGAGGACCTAATAATCACATTAAGGTCTTAGGTGTAAGGTTGTGTTTAAACTACTAGCACGTTGGAAAACACGTCACGACATAACGACACACGACACCGATGGTTGATCATACACAAGGGTTCATATACATCAGAAGTCAAAGCATGTATCGTGATAGTATAAAGCATGCAAGTCATGGCATATCATTCAAGTAAGTTGCACAAGTTTGGATTCTGGTCACAATTTCGCTAGCAGTTTCGCTAGGCAGTTTCGCTGTGTGCACGGGCAGCACTTTCGCTAGGCAATACCCGATGACACAGTTTCGCTAGGCTAGTTTCGCTCGAAACTGTTGGCACAGTTTCGCTAGCCTAGTTTCGCCCGAAACTGGTTTGAACTTTCGTTCAGGGAATTTCGCTCGGTAGTTTCGTTCGGACAGGTCTGGTTGGTTTGCCCGGCGACACTACAGTTTCGCTACATAGTGTCGCTGGATGAAGATATACATAATTTCGCTACATAATTTCGCCTGATGAAGGCACAGTTTAGCTAGTCGCTAAAAAAACTCGTAAATTTGACTAAAAATCTTTCTAACAGCTTCTATACCTCATGCAATTCGATATCTAGCATACCTAAACGTTTACCAACATCATGGGAGCAATTTTAACACCTTAAACATGGTTTCTAGTCATCAAATCGCCAAGAACGCATTTTTACATAAAGTGACCTAACTAGCATGGATCTTCATATTGACATGGCCAGTTACAGAATTTAGGTTATGTCTAGCATCCCTAGGCATTATAACAGAAGCATACACATTTGCATGTAGATTTGGTCATCTTTTTAAGCAAAGCACAAAGAGTAGCATAGAAAGAGTGGTCTTGGGGACTCACGGTTGATCTCCAAGCTCGAATGGATGATGATTTGGGGCTGGGATCACGGCGGTTCGTGCTGGTTCCTTGCTGGCCAGAAAGCTCGAGAGAAGGAGAGTGCAGGAGTGTGTGTGTTGTGAGGTGTGAGTAAAAGAAAAATGAGAAGGTTAGGCTTTGGGGTTTAAATATATTGGGTGCTAGTTTCGCCGGCAGTGTCGCTGGCTGTTTCGCTGGCAGTTTCGCTAGCCACGCGAAACTGGTTTTCGAAAACCAAACGTCTTAGCTACCGGGCGAATCTGTAATTTCGCTCGATAGTTTCGCTGGCCACCAAAAAGGGGCCAATTTACATTCTAAGTAAGATGAACACGATTTCTCGATAAACCACATAAATGCACAATTAATTAAATAAGTATGTTGCCTTGCTTCATACAGTGGTAATAAGTAACTAATCATATAACACATATGGACGGGTTCCGTGATCAACCAAAGGTCGTGGACGTATCCGGTCTAGTTAAGTCTTAGTTACTACTTGTAATGCGACTAACGGAGATTGCCTAACGGAACTAATGGAATTAACGGAAAAACTTAACGGAGTTAACTTGGGAGGTCACAGTTGTCACAAAACCGGTCTCGTCACTCAAGTTTTGGCAGCGCAAGCTGAAGCCTTGAAAGACGAAAACATCCGAGACGAAAGTCTCCGTGGCATGGATCAACACCTCGAAACTAAGCCTGATGGATTATGGTATTTCGTTAATCGTCTGTGGATACCCGTCTATGGAGATCTTAGGAGCCTAGTCCTTGATGAAGCTCATAAAACCCGATATTCCATTCAACCCGGAGCCTATAAGATATACCACGACCTACGAATGTTATATTGGTGGCCGAACATGAAAGCTGAAATCGCTAAGTACGTTGGTAAATGCTTAACTTGCGCCAAAGTTAAGGCCGAGCTCCAGAAACCTTCCGGTTTACTCGTCCAACCCATCATCCCCCCGAGTGGAAGTGGGAATGCATTACCATGGACTTTATCACCAAGTTACCCAAGAGCCGCAAGGGTAACAATTCCATTTGGGTAATTATCGATCGTTTGACAAAATCTGCTCATTTCCTCGCCATGAAGGAGAAAGATTCCGTAGAACATTTAACAAGGATGTACATGAAAGAAATATTTTCTCGACATGGAGCCCCAATTTCTATCATATCCGACAGAGATGGTCGTTTCACCTCTCATTTCTGGAAGTCTCTGAACAAGGCCATCGGTACTCGCCTCGATATGAGTACTGCCTATCATCCGCAAACTGATGGTCAAAGCGAACGAACGATTCAAACTCTCGAAGATATATTGCATGCCTGCGTCATTGATTTTGGTAACAACGGGGATGAACATCTGCCATTGTGCGAATTTTCATACAACAACAATTATCACACTAGCATCCAGTGTGCACCTTTCGAGGCACTGTACGGACGAAAGTGCCGATCACCTATCTGTTAGTTCGAAGTTGGTGACAACCAACTAACAGGCCCAGAAGTTGTGATAGAAACAACCGAAAGAATCACACAAATTCAAGACTGCTTGAAAGCCGCCGGCGATCGCCAGAAGAGCTATACAGATAACCGTCGTAAACCCTTATCCTACGCGAAAGGCGACAAAGTATTACTGAAGGTATCCTCGTGGAAAGGCATCATACATTTTGGCAAATGTGGCAAGTTAAATCCTCGCTACATTGGTCCATTTGAAATCATTGAAACAATAGGACCCGTCGCGTACCGACTACTTCTGCCGCCCGAGCTTAGTAACGTTCACGATGTGTTTCACGTCAGTAATCTGAAGAAGTGCCTTGCCGAAGAAGATCTTACTGTCACACCCCCCAAAAATCCCACACGCGACAACGCGCCGCAGGGAGCGTGACAGACCGGGATCGAACACATTAGCCGTACGAACAGTCTATATGCAATGTAATTTAAACCAAAGTAAATGCGTTTTGAAATGCGGAAGCGTAAACGACATTATCCGTACGAACAGTCTAAATAGGCTCCTAATGTCCCTGAGCGCGCGGTCAAACAAAGAGACCATTGTCGCGACGACTCCTTCAATGGCATATGGCAGTTCGGGTAGAAAGAACCAAGTCGACGACGGCTCTGTTGAAGTAGGTGGCACCTGTTCCCGATGAACCCAACTAGCCACAATTGACTCATACCAGTTCTAGTTGCCATTATCTCTTCCACGAACGACAATTGGTTCTCCATATACGTGACCCTTGGAAGTTATCCTCCGATTTCCATGATTCGGGGTAGTAGGACCCGAAGTAACCCGCCTACTGGTGACAGATAGGGATGATGATGATGAGGATGATAGGGAAGCGGATATCCATCCAGCCATGTCTGCATATATGCCATATATATATACATATATAAGTACAAGTAACACATAGTCAAATAGTCACATACTAGTGTGTGTGTTCGAGTGTATGACTAAGGTGTAACTAAGGCTATAGTCGGTCCACTAATGCAAACCTAGTTCACTATAACCAATGGCTATAATACCAATCTGACACACCCCCAAAAATCCCACGCGCGACAACGCGCCGCAGGGAGCGTGACAAACCAGGATCGAACACATTAGCCATACGAACAGTCTATATGCAATGTAATTTAAACCAAAGTAAATGCGTTTTGAAATGCGGAAGCGTAAACGACAAAAGTTGTAATCAATGTTCAAGCGCCAAAACATGCGCAAACCAAAAGATAGTTAATTTTGAAAAGTATTAAAGTCTAATATGCACGCATAACAATAATAATCCTTAAGTGGTGCATCCTAGCTCGTGGCAGACAATCCGGTTTAGCGACCTGAGAAATAACATGCTAAAGTGTCAACACAAAGGTTGGTGAGTTCACAGGTGTAACAGTTCAGTAACATTTCAAGTTCAGTTTAAATTGACCGTTCAATAACGTCAAGTTGTAAGAGCATAATCACTAATATATATCAAATAGCTAGCTAGGCTATATACATGAAACTTCGCACGTTGATGGTCACCGAAGCTAACAGTTGCTTATAGTTTGCCTTTTTGTGTTTAGGACGAATATAACACCCGTTCGATATCCAATCGTGTCAGCGTGACTGACCCGGGTGGGGTTTGTCAGACCCAGTAGTACTATAATATATTTCCCGCTATCGTCATTAATACTAACGGTACCATAAGAAGGACTTTGTTGTATCAGTGTGCTATAAGTACTTCAAGTGATATATAAAAGTCTAATTATCTCAGTTGTGTAAATCATGCATGTTAATCTCCCCCATCAGGATTTAAAACAGTAAAATGGGGCCGTGAAACTCACCTTAGGTTGCTCAGCAAAGTTTCCAGATAAACAGTTAATTCAAGTAGCAAGAACAAGTCTTGTGCAAACAATCAATCACCTAACGAGCGTAAATGTATAAGTGTGTGTTCTATAAACTATTAAATCCAACGTAAACGACAACAACAAATGATCGTGGAGTCTGAAACAAGTCGAGGATGGTACTTGTGCCAAATCCGAACGATTATCGAAATAGTACAAGAAAATACAATATATATTAATTTTATATATTTTCCAAGTTCAAATATTCTAAAATAATATATTTATATATATATATATAATATATATATTTACTAAACGCTCAAGAAGTGTTAATAACGAATTTGCGAGGACAATGCATATTTTTATATATTAAAGGTTATCATAAAATATTCGGTTATTTCAATGATATAAGTTTATATATTAATCTACTCCAAAATATATATATTTCACCTTTTCATGTAAAACCCGAAATCTTATTTCAATATATATTTATATAGATGTTAGAATAATATTTTTAATTTAAAACGACAAGTTAAACATATTTTATAACCCTGAATATGATTTACCAGGTTTTTAATGGTTCAAATATGTTTTTACGGGTTGAGATACGACGAGGAACAATTCTGTACAAGTTCTAGTGCTCAATAGTTCAAAAGAAAATGAAAAATAAAAGAAAACAGCAACATGGAGGTCGCTGGGTTTGAACCCGTGACCTCTGTGTTATAGCACAGGAAGCGTACCACTCGGCCAGCGCCCTGATCGTGTTACTGGTCCAATCGAATTGCTTTTATGCCTAGTCCGAGACCGGAAAACAGGTTTGGAATAATTACGGAATTAAAATGGGTGAGACCGGGACTCGAACCCGCGTATCCTGCGTACCAGACCAACGCCCAAACCACCCGTGCCAGATTGGCGTCTGATGATATACCCGATCCAAAACCTTATAACCCAAACCCGCTGCATGTCATCTTCTTCACCCACAACCCTAATGTCGCCGGAGATATTTTCCGGCGACCGGAAAATCGCGAACTTGAAATAAACATACAAAAAGATGTGAATAACATTAAGGAACCGTTACCTTGAGTCTACGATGCGACAGAACGAGTTTTAGACACCGAAACGAAGCCCGAACTACAACCGCGAACACCAAGCACCACTACGAAACTCGAATCCAATTGCTTCTGGTTGCTCGTGAGGGTCTTGCGATCACAGGGACGTATTAAACAATGGTAAACAATGGCTAATAAGTGAGGATTTTGGCAGAATTATTGTTTACGGTTTGTTTCTCGTTGCCGAGCAAAAACAGAGAGAGCGAGAGAGAAGCTGAGAAATTGCGAGAGAGGGAGAGTTGTGTGTGCGGGTTTGATTTTATTGCAGCAACTTAATGATATCTAATTCCATTGATTGCAAATTCTGAAATAGTCGGGTGATGATCGGTCTTTCAAAAGAAACGATCGTCCCTGTTAATTGTAAGTTAAGATTGGGAATGGAGTTTTGGCAACAATAGTCCCTCAAGAATTTACGAGATAGGGTTTAGGTTTCGAGTATTTATACAACAGGCCCCTCAAGGTTTGGTTATTTTATTATAAAGAAGTTTAAGAAATGGCAAAGTTAGCCCCTCCAAGTTTAGGATTAGTTAACAAGACTAACGGGATTAACGGAGAACGTTTTTAACAACGAATATACGAGGAACGTCAAAATATATAAATCGTATAACGTTTATAAGAAAGTGTATACTTAAACGACTACATAAAATCATAAATAATAATTCCCAATTCTCCATTTAAATTCACATAAGATCAGGTTTTAAATCTATAACTTATATATGTATATTTAAGTCACATAAAGCCATAAATAATAGCTTGTAATTAAATCCTTAGGTTACATAAAATCATAGATATAAATCTATGATTTAATGATTAAAACTCACATAGAACAATAAAATACATGTGAAATATATACAAATATATCACATAAAATCATAAAGTGAAATCATAGAATATCAAACGTTTGAACTTAGTGCATGCTCATAGTGATTGATCACACAAAACCCTAATTTGCTAAAGTCAACGCAGATAAGCACATAAATGTTCACACAACATTTAATACGTTTTACGTTCAGTTAATATCAGAAAATGACCTGAAAAGTCGGATTGTCATAGTATCCCCTTGTTAAAGAATTTTCGTCCTCGAAAATTGCGTAACGCGGTAAAAGTTAATGAGCTAGACACAAAGAAAAAGAAAAGAAAAATTCTCAGTCGTCACATGATCCCCTTGTTGAATAATTTTCGTCCGCGAAAATTAAAGTAGTACCTGAACTAGACGAAGGCTGATCCTTGAACAGTCTGGGGTATTTCTTCATCATCTAATCTTCGTGTTCCCAAGTAAATTCAGGACCATGTATCGAGTTCCAACGAACTTTAACGATTGGGATCTTGCTACGTTTTAATTGTTTAACTTCCCGGTCCATAATTTCTACTGGTTCTTCGATAAATCGAAGTTGTTCGTCCACATGCAACTCTTCGAGTGGAGTGATTAATGTCTCATCTGCTAAACATTTCTTTAAATTCGACACATGGAAGACGTTATGTACCCCACTTAACTCTTCTGGTAAGTTTAGTTCATAAGCTGATAGACCAATTCTCTTAACAATCTCGAATGGCCCAATGTATCTTGGATTTAACTTACCACGTTTACCAAAACGTGCTACACCCTTCCAGGGTGAGACCTTTAACAAGACCTTATCTCCTTCCTCAAATTCCAAAGGTCTTCTCTCTTTATCGGCAAAACTTTTCCGTCTATCTCGTGCGGCTGCTATACGAATACAAATTTGCACGATTTTCTCTGTTGTCTCGAGTACCAACTCAGGACCTGTGAGTTGACTGTCACCAACTTCCGCCCAATAGAGAGGTGATCTACACTTTCGACCGTAAAGTGCTTCAAACGGAGCTAACCAATACTGGTGTGATATCTGTTGTTATAGGAAAATTCCACTAAGGGTAAGTGTTTATCCCAACTTTCACCAAAATCAATCGCACATGCACGCAGCATGTCCTCAAGAGTTTGAATGGTCCGTTCACTTTGACCATCGGTCTGAGGGTGATATGCAATACTCATATCCAAACGCGATCCCAATGCTTCATGTAGAGATTCCCAACATTTGGATGTAAATCGAGCGTCTCGATCTGATATAATAGAAACTGGTACTCCATGTCGCGAGACGACCTCTTTGAGATAAATTTTGCCTAATGTCTCGGAGGTATCAGTTTCCTTGATTGGTAGGAAATGTGCCGACTTGGTTAAACGATAAATAATTACCCAAATTGTATCACACTTGCTCGCTGTACGGGGTAGTTTTGTGATAAAATCCATAGCTATTCCCTCCCATTTTCACTCGGGAATTTTTGGTTGTTTAAGTAACCCTGCCGGTTTTTGGTATTCTGCTTTCACCTTAGAACAAATCAAGCACTTGCTTACGTAAGTGGAAATGTCAGCTTTCATCTTAGGCCACCAGTAAATCAATTTCAAATCTTGGTACATCTTATCCGAGCCTGGATGAATAGAGTAACGAGACTTATGGGCTTCATCCATAATCAATTCCCTCAAATTTCCATACACAGGAATCCATATTCGGTTCGCACAATACCGGATACCATCGGATCTAACTTCCAGTAATTTATCCATACCCCGCAAGGATTCTAATTCAACGTTCTCATCTTTGAGTGCTTCGAGTTGTGCATTCCGGATCTGATCAGGTAATCCTGTATGAATAGTAAGTTAGAACGCATGAACTCTTCTAGGCTTAAGGTTATCCTTCCGGCTTAAGGCATCAGATACTACATTAGCTTTGCCTGGATGGCATCTAATTGCGCAATCATAGTCATTAAGAAGTTCCACCCAACGATGTTGTCTCATGTTCAACTCCTTTTGAGCAAAGATATGCTCGAGACTTTTGTGATCGGTGTAGATAGTACACTTTGTACCATAAAGATAATGTCTCCAAATTTTCAACGCGAAAATGACTGCTCCCCACTCCAAATCATGAGTTGTATAATTCTGCTCGTGAATCTTTAACTAATGAGAGGCATAAGCTATGACTTTCTCCCTTTGCATCAGCATGCAACCTAATCCTTGCTTCGATGCATCACAATACCACCATGAAATCATCACTACCCTCTGGTAGGGATAATATTGGCGCACTACAAAGTTTCTGCTTTAGTAGCTGAAAAGCGGCGTCATGTTTCTCATTCCAGTTGTACGCCGTTCCTTTATGCGTTAGCGCCGTAAGAGGTTGGGCTATCTTTGAAAATACTCCAATAAACCGTCTGTAATAACCCGCTAACCCTAGAAATTGGCGAATTTCCGTTGGTGTCTTAGGCGCATGCCAATTCTTAATTGCCTCAAATTGGATTGGATCAACGTGAATCCCCTGATCATTAATGACATGACCAAGAAATTGCACCTCACGCATCCAGAAATCACACTTTGAAAATTTTGCATACAATTGCTCCTTCTTGAGTAACTCTAAGATCAAACGAAGATGTTGTTCGTGCTCCTCCTTAGAATTAGAATATATCAGAATATCATCAATGAAGACGATGACGAATTTATCGAGATATGGCTTGCAAACGCGATTCATCAAGTCCATGAAAATCGCTGGTGCGTTTGTTAACCCGAATGGCATAACCATGAACTAATAATGACCATAACGAGTTCTAAATGCTGTTTTTGAGATATCCTCCTCGCGGACTCTCAGTTGGTGATAACCCGATCTTAAATCGATTTTGGAGTAATAGCTAGATCCTTGTAGTTGATCAAACAAATCATCGATTCGGGGCAAGGGATAACGATTCTTGACAGTCACCTTGTTGAGTTCTCTGTAATCGATACACATTCGAAAGGTTCCATCTTTCTTTTTAACAAACAACACTGGAACTCCCCAGGGCGATGAGCTGGGCCTAATAAATCCCTTTTCAAGTAGTTCTTGAAGTTGAGTATATAGCTCTTGTAACTCATTTGGTGCCAAACGATAAGGTGCACGAGCAATTGGTGCTGCTCCGGGAGCAAGATCAATCTGAAATTCGACTTCTCGATGAGGTGGTAAGCCTGGCAGATCTTCCTGAAAGACTTCAGGAAAATCCCTCATGATCGGAATATCCTCTATCCTTTTCTCTTCCTCTGATTTCTCCGAAATGTTCGCGAGTACAGCAACATGTCCCTTGCGCAAATACTTCTGCGCTTTGAGAAAAGATATCACACCCATAACAGTACCACACTTTTCTCCTTGAACCGAGAGCAATTCTCCACTAGGCAATGGTATTTGAACGATTTTCTCATGACAAATGATTTCGGCATGATTCTTGGATAGCCAATCCATTCCCACAATAACGTCAAAACTTCCCAAAGAGATGGGCAAAAGATCTATTCCTAATTTATGGCCAGCCATTTCCAATTTACAGTCTTTAACTATATGGGTAGACTCAACAAGTTTACCATTAGCAAATTCAACTACGTATTTAGCATCTAAAGGAGTCAAGTTGGCATTTATCATATTGCTAAATTTAGTAGATATGAAGCTTCTATCAGCACCAGTGTCAAACAAGACTAGAGCATAGTATCCGTTAAGAGAAAACTTACCAGTAACAACATTTGGATCTGCTCTCGCATCCCCCGAGCCTATGACAAAAGCTCTACCTCTGGCACCATTTCCTCCATTGTTCCCATTGTTGTTGTTATTATAGACATTGCGATTCCCGGTGTTATTATTATTGTTGTTATAGTTGTTGTTGTTTCCACCGTTCAGCTGGGGTCAATTTCTCTTTATGTGGCCTTCTTTCCCACAATTAAAACAACCTTTAGGGGCTTTAGCATCCTGAACTTGTTTCCCATTGTTCTTAACCCTGCAGGTTTTGGACTGATGACCCTTCTTTCCACAATTTGCACACACATAAGAGTCACACGCACCATAGTGATGGAAACCACACTTGTTGCAACATGGGGAATTTCCCATGTACGATGATCCTCCTTGGCTGCCTCGGCCTTGATTGTTCTGCTTCTGGTTGTTCGAGGAGAAATTCCTAGAATTATCAAACTTGTGATTCTTATTTTGGTGGTTCTGTTGGTTGGAAGACTTGTTTCCAGACTGATTCCTAGAATTATCCCACTTTCTTTTGTTTTCAGAGGCTCCAGAAGTTCCTTTTCTAGGAGGTAAGACTCCTTGATCAACTGCTTGATTCGTGAGCCTATTGGCAATCCTTACAGCATCACGAATGGTCACAGGATTTGAGGCAGTCACCATTCCCTGGATTTGGGGCACTAAACCCTTGATATACAGATCGATTCTTCGGCAAGCAGGTGTGGCGATTCTAGGACACAAATTCGCAAGAGAATTTGAACGAGTAGTGTAAATTTTAATATCAGACCCCTCCATCTTGAGATTATACAGCTCGGTTTCCAATTTCTGGATCTCGTCCCGTGGACAGTACTCTTCTTGTAGCAACTCTTTGAATTCATCCGAGGGCATGGCATTAGCTTCCTCAATTCCTTGCATTTGCACCTCTGTGTTCCACCAGGTGAGAGCTGGTCCCTCTAAAGTACCCGTGGCAAATTTCACCTTACTAGCCTCGGGACAGTTGCATATTTCAAATGCAGATTCCACTTTTTCAATCCAGTGGAGTAGGCTAACAGCTCCTTCAGTCCCTTTGAACTGATTAGGCTTACAGACCATGAAAGTTTTAAATGTAGCATTACCTGTACATACATTCATACAACCATTCAATCACTGATTATCAATGAGTGTTATCACATCAAACAACAAAACGCAAATTTTGTGTTACCTTGGGGTGGCCCTGCATTTCTTGCACCTTGGGCCTGTGCCGCCAAGGCAACAGCCACATGTTGATTGATTGGTGCAGCCAATTTAGCCGGTGTCATGTTTGGTACATTTCCGTCTGCCATTATCTTCAATTCACAATTACCCAAAATGAGAATAAGATATAACATGATTCACAACAACCATCACATAAGTAATAAATTACTTCATAAGAGACAATCACATATTAAATAGTAAATCCCATTTCAAATAAAATGCAACTTGTTCACAAACTATTCAACATAAATTCAAAATTTAAAATGCATAGTCTTGGGAACATCCTCCCGATAAAACAAACAACCAAACAAAACAAAACTGAAAATAAATAACTCAGGAGCTATCATGATCACTGGATGCATCAGGCATCTCCTCCTCCGGTTCTTCCTCGGGATCCTCTTCCGGTTCTTCCTCGGAATCCTCTTCAGGTTCTTCCTCGGGATCCTCCATAATGGGTTCTTCAACCGGTTCTGCCGGAGGCTCAACCTGCCTAGCCAACTGGAGCTCAGCAACTCGAGCTATGAGTGCCTCCACTAGCTAAGTGAGATGACTCACCTAATAATACGTGTCACTCAGTGTCACCTGATGCTCGGTCTGACGCTCATTAGTCCCTTTCAAGGTCTCCTCGAGTGTGACAATTTTATGAATAATGCTATCCCTATTTTCTTGTAGTTCTGCGACCATATCAAATAGCCTCCTAATGTCCCTGAGCGCGCGGTCAAACATAGAGACCATTGTCGCGACGACTCGTTCAATGGCATATGGCAGTTCGGGTAGAAAGAACCGAGTCGACGGCGGCTCTGTTGAAGTAGGTGGCACCTGTTCCTGATGAACCCAACTAGCCACAAGTGACTCATACCAGTTCCAGTTGCCATTATCTCTTCCACGAACGACAATTGGTTCTCTATATACGTGACCCTCGGAAGTTATCCTCCGATTTCAATGAGTCGGGGTAGTAAGACCCGAAGTAACCCGCCTACTGGTGACGGATGGGGATGATGATGATGAGGATGATAGGGAAGCGGATAACCATCCAGCCATGTCTGCATATATGCCATAGTCACATACTAGTGTGTGTGTTCGAGTGTATGACTAAGGTGTAACTAAGGCTATAGTCGGTCCACTAATGCAAACCTAGTTCACTATAACCAATGGCTCTAATACCAATCTGTCACACCCCCAAAAATCCCACGCGCGACAACGCGCCGCAGGGAGCGTGACAAACCAGGATCGAACACATTAGCCATACGAACAGTCTATATGCAATGTAATTTAAACCAAAGTAAATGCGTTTTGAAATGCGGAAGCGTAAACGACAAAAGTTGTAATCAACGATCAAGCGCCAAAACATGCGCAAAACAAAAGATAGTTAGTTTTGAAAAGTATTAAAGTCTAATATGCATGCATGACAATAGCAATCCTTAAGTGGCGCATCCTAGCTCGTGGCAGACAATCCGGTTTAGCGACCTGAGAAATAACATGCTAAAGTGTCAACACAAAGGTTGGTGAGTTCACAGGTTTAACATTTCAGTAACATTTCAGTAACATTTCAAGTTCAGTTTAAATTGACCGTTCAATAACGTCAAGTTGTAAGAGCATAAATCACTAATATATATCAAATAGCTAGGTAGGCTATATACATGAAACTTCGCACGTTGATGGTCACCGAAGCTAACAGTTGTTTATAGTTTGCCTTGTTGTGTTTAGGACGAATATAACACCCGTTCGATATCCAATCGTGTCAGCGCGACTGACCCGGGTGGGGTTTGTCAGACCCAGTAGTACTACAATATATTTCCCGCCATCATCATTAATACTAATGGGGCTGTGAAACTCACCTTAGGTTACTCAGCAAAGTTTCCAGATAAACAGTTAATTCAAGTAGCAAGAACGAGTCTTGTGCAAACAATCAATCACCTAACGAGCGTAAATGTATAAGTGTGTGTTCTATAAACTATTAAATCCAACGTAAACGGCAAAAACGAATGATCTTGGAGTCTGAAACAAGTCGAGGATGGCACTTGTGCCAAATCCGAGCGATTATCGAAATAGTACGAGAAAATACAATATATTAATATTATATATTTTCCAAGTTCAAATATTCTAAAATAATATATTTATATATATAATATATATATTTACTAAACGCTCAAGAAGTGTTAATAACTAATTTGCGAGGACAATGCATATTTTTATATATTAAAGGTTATCATAAAATATTCGGTTATTTCAATAAATTTCAATGATATAAGTTTATGTATTAATCTACTCCAAAATATATATTTCACCTTTTCATGTAAAACCCGAAATCTTATATCAATATATAATTATATATATGTTAGAATAATATTTTTAATTTAAGACGACAAGTTAAACATATTTTATAACCCAAAATATGATTTACAAGGTTTTAATGGTTCAAATATGTTTTTACGGGTTGAGATACAACGAGGAACAATTTCGGTATAAGTTCTAGTGCTCAATAGTTCAAAAGAAAATGAAAAATAAAAGAAAACAGCAACATGGAGGTCGCTGGGTTCGAACCCGTGACCTCTGTGTTATAGCACAGGAAGCGTACCACTCGGCCAGCGCCCTGATCGTGTTACTGGTCCGATCCAATTGCTTTTATGCCTAGTCCGCGACCAGAAAACAGGTTTGGAATAATTACGGAATTAAAAAGGATGAGACCGGGACTCGAACCCGCGTCTCCTGCGTACCAGACCAACGCCCAAACCACCCGTGCCAGATTGGCGTCTGATGATAAACCCGATCCCAAACCTTATAACCCGAACCCGCTGCGTGTCATTTTCTTCACCCACAACCCTAATGTCGCCGGAGATATTTTCCGGCAACCGGAAAATCGCGAACTTGAAATAAACATACAAAAATATGCAAATAACATTAAGGAACCGTTACCTTGAGTCTACGATGCGATAGAACGAGTTTTAGACACCGAAACGAAGCCCGAACTACAACCGCGAACACCAAGCACCACCACGAAACTCGAATCCAATTGCTTCTGGTTGCTCGTGAGGGTGTCACGATCACAGGGATGTATTAAACAATGGTAAAAAATGGCTAATAAGTGAGGATTTTGGCAGAATTGTTGTTTACGGTTTGTTTCTCGTTGCCGAGCAAAAACAGAGAGAGCGAGAGAGAAGCTGAGAAATTACGAGAGAGGGAGAGTTGTGTGAGCGGGTTTGATTTTGATTGCAGCAACTTAATGATATCTAATTCCATTGATTGCAAATTCTGAAACTGTCGGGTGATGATCGGTCTTTCAAAAGAAACGATCGTCCCTGTTAATTGTGAGTTAAGATTGGGAATGGAGTTTTGGCAACAATAGTCCCTCATGAGTTAACGAAATAGGGTTTAGGTTTCGGGTATTTATACAACAGGCCCCTCAAGGTTTGGTTAGTTATAAAGAAGTTTAAGAAATGGCAAAGTTATCCCCTCCAAGTTTAGGATTAGTTAACAAGACTAACGAGTACATAAAATCATAAATAATAATTCCCAATTCTCCATTTAAATTCACATAAAATCATAGGTTTTAAATCTATAACTTATATATGTATATTTAAGTCACATAAAGCCATAAATAATAGTTTGTAATTAAATCCCTAGGTTACATAAAATCATAGATATAAATCTATGATTTAATGATTAAAACTCACATAAAACAATAAAATACATGTGAAATATATACAAATATATCACATAAAATCATAAAGTGAAATCATAGAATATCAAACGTTTGAACTTAGTGCATGCTCATAGTGATTGATCACACAAAACCCTAATTTGCTAAAGTCAACGCAGATAAGCACATAAATGTTCACACAACATTTAATACGTTTTACGTTCAGTTAATGTCATAAAATGACCGGAAAAGTCGGATTGTCACACTTACCGCCCCCCTCGATGAGATACACTTGGATGAATCCCTACAATTCGTTGAAGAACCCGCCGAGATCTTCGACCACGCAGTCAAGAAATTGAAGCATAAACGTATACCCCACGTTAAAGTTCGTTGGAACTCCCGCCGTGGTTCTGAATTTACATGGGAACGCGAAGACCAGTTTCGCGCCAAGTATCCCCATCTCTTTCCTATAGCATCCGCTTAGCCATGATGACAAGCTAAATTTCGGGACGAATTTCTCCCAACTAGGGGAGGATGTAACAACCTGTAAGTTTCCAAGGACTTAAACCGATAATATATACTTATGTGTTAACTGTGTTACGTATGTTTACTTG
Source organism: Deinandra increscens subsp. villosa (assembly GCA_039602395.1). Lineage (NCBI taxonomy): Eukaryota > Viridiplantae > Streptophyta > Magnoliopsida > Asterales > Asteraceae > Deinandra > Deinandra increscens. The sequence goes on along the minus strand of JBCNJP010000027.1, from coordinate 114,704,267 downwards.
CAACGTGTCAATTTTATCATAATAACATTCATTTAAAATAGGAAAATAGCCTTGACGTAGCCTTAATTCATGTTGAAAACAATACTTGAACATGATGACTTCTTTACACGAAATGGTTGCTAGAAACTTCAATATTTAAAAAGCGACTAACCAAATTCGTTTATCAGATTTACCAAACTATGTGTAAACCCCATGCATGATCTCATCATCTTGGGATATATATTATTATTATCATTATCATTTAACGTACATTTTAACGTAAACTTTGATCAACCTTTTATCATTTTATGACACACGTATTTCACTTATGACTTTTACAAACAATTTCATATCAAATAACAATGTGTTTAGACAACGACAACAAAACGAGACTTGTGATCCAAATCCTACGTTAAACTCGATTTATTTTACGTCCAAAACACTTTATAAAGCTTCATAAACGTTCACGACAAATGTATTTTCACATGTATGCAACATATATATACATGCAACGTGGTATATTCGAGTTATTATCCCACAAACATTTTTATTTTAAAATGAGTCATTGTTTTAATTATTTTACGTCGTCGTGAATAAATATTTTATATACGATCAAAACCAATCCGATTCATCTGTCTTTTTTCCCTTCTCCTAGTCGCAACCTTGTCCCCTCTCCTTTTCGCCTTCCGTTTTCCTTCCTCTCGAACCGGTCTCCACAGGTTTCGAACCCGGTACCCCCTCTTTGATCGATTCCAACCGAGATCAACCACCACCATTCCCATTCAACTAGTTAGTTACTTGCTTGTACTTGTTTTTATCCTCCATAGATGCTTTTCAAGTCTTCTCCAACATCCTTACAACCTAATATTACCTAGGTGAGACCTTGTCTCCACAACCAACCAAAACTATGGACCAAAGGTCCTTAGTTTCCCTCCAATGTGCACCCTCTTTCCCTCTTTAGATTTGCAGCCATGAACCACCCTTTTTCACCCACATATCACATGTGTTGGACCCTCATGAACCCCCCTTGTGTAGAGGATTCGGCCGGCCACCCAAGGCTCGAACCCGAGTCTCTCTTCCTTCTTCTTTTCGGTCCATACACAACCCACACACACATAACACTTAACATTTTATTTAACTATCCTACACATTAGATTTCAACACTTTAACACTCCCAAACACACCCTCATATTCTCTCCTTCTCTCTAGCTCGTCATCTCTCTCTCTCTCTCTAGGTGTTGTGTGAATCGAAACACACACACACACATAACCAAACACCCTCCTTTCTCATTTAACTTTCATACTTAAACACCTTTTCCTAAACCTAGCCTCATTTGACACTTACATTTTCAAGAACAACTCTCTTGCTCCTCTCTCTCTCTACCAATTGAAGCTTTGGAACTCAAGAACAACCATCCTCATCACCATTTTCGGCTTCTATCCTCCCCTAGCAAGGTTCCATCTTCACTTTTCTTAGTTAAATCTTGTTCTAGCAAGTATTCTTAGTCTCCTTTCATGATTATAACACTCCATTAGCAAGTCTTGACTCACATTGTTGTCTAAACATCATTTTACCCCATAAAAGCTTACTTACTTGTATTTATCTTCATGTTCCACCATGTATTTACCTACTAGGAACTCATGATAGTCTTTCCCTTGAAATATTATGCTCAAAACTTAGCTTAGTTGGACTTTTACACAAGTATTTGTTTAGTTTGCATTTTTAGACAATAACTTTGTATTTATTGTGTATTATGTGTTGATCTTGTAACTTTGGACCCCTTGATGCCTATGACACGTTTTTAAACTCTTATTATAGTCAAAATATGATATATTGGACTTTAGAAAGAACACTAGTGCTTAAACACACCATAGCAAACTTTTACATACAAAAGTACACTTTAAAAACCTTAGAAATTGCTTTTCACTATAGATCCGTTTTGACCAGAAAGTTTAGACTTTTTAACAGTAGGTTATGATTTTTTAAATGACTCTAGGACATGGCCAAAAGATCCCTTAACAAATTACTTAAATTTGGGCACAAACCGGGACTAAAACCGACACCCGACGGGCCCGGAAACATCATTTTTGTAAGGAAACCCAAATCTGGTCCAAATGAACTCATAGGGTTATTTTAATGGTAATAACATGTTTACAAATGCATATGGTGAATTTAGGAACCTAACAGTGTCATTTAACGGGCAAACGAGACCAAAACGGCAAAACCGACGTAAAATCCACCAAACCGGCAAACTAATGGAAAGCTACACATAAAATAATTATCTACCTATTTTGGACAGAAATTAATAATTTTTTATTGAACTTGATTGATTTCTAACTTAAACGGATAAATATCGTGTAATCATCGCCCGGTTTTCGACTAACTAGTCAAAATAACCAATTTTCATATAAAAACCCTCATTTTGACTTAATATTTATTTCTATAAATATTTACCATCTTTAAATAATATTTGGGAATTTTTATATATTTTATTTAGTTAAAATATATATATTTTATATTATTTCCAAATAAATACGTAACCGGATACATTCACTTTGACTTTTCAAATCACTTAACCTTAAGGCTACCATGACGTCAAGACTTGACCTACCTAATTGGAGTGACATTAATGTCAACCCAATTACTTATTATTATTTCATGTCTTATAATTATCTAGGCTTGCACTTTCCGTTGATCGTATTACCGACTACAGTTTCTGAATCATGTGAGTTTTTCACGGCCCCTTTTTCCTTTAACTATTTTATCTTTTGGGGAGAATTCATACATACAATTTTTCCATGTTAGACAATTAGACCTTGTTATCATAACTGTTTCATGTGCTTTTCCATTGTCCACACTTGTTATCTCATGTTCATTCATGCTATAACCCAAACCCCACTATTAACTGAATCCGATTAATTATCATTTGCAAACGGTAACGTTTGAATAGATCTATTGGGTTAACGTCCCTGCTCTGATTGGTAGCTCCAATCGTGACTCTGTCATTTGTCAAATAGTATGAATTGTTATGTCATATCTATGCGGTACCAACCGGACAAAAGGTACCAAGAGTGGGTAAACAGTCAGTTTCGGTATTCAGGGTACATGGTAACATTATCAACTAGTCTTATCAAATATTGTCAATTATTAACATAAACTGATTTCAATTACTATTTTCATTCAACCTTTAACTGCTAGCACTTTAAACCTGTGAAACTCACCCACAATTATTTGTTGACCGTTTTCTCGTATGAATTCTCAAGTACTTGAACTTAATTGCTGTGCATGCATCGGACCTGCTTGCTTGTTTCCTGCCTTTGCATCTTAGGACTTTTCATTTGTTTCTATAGTATGGTTTAGCCTTTGGAGATTTTCCTGACATAACACCTAACGGTGTCATGTCCTAAAAATCTTTTGAAAACTTATGTGTTGTAAACTTAAAACTATTTACTTTCTCATTACAATTAATCCGCCGCGTAATGATATTGGAAAAACTCCTATTTACTCCAACAATTAAACAATTACCAAAACGGCTCTAGTTGTTGAACCATCCAGAGTACGTTCGTAACCTTGACTGTGATAACCTTTTTCGCATCCCGACATTTACACGGTGTGACAAATATGCTTGTACTTGGTGGGGGTGGCTTTAATTGTGATACTTTAAAGGGTTGTACATGGTGCTAAAGTATTTGTACGCGTCTTAAAATTCAGAATTTTTTATGACAAAAATACCCCCGAGACCAATATGCATTATATATAGTAATAGATATAGATTATAGATGTATATATTTATATTTCATAGAAGGAGCATCAAAATGACATCTTTCTCACATAAAACCCTAGATCCATAAACTTGATGGTGTTTTCACAAGATTAAATCCTAGATCTATGGTCAAAGTGACATTTTTAAAGATGAAAGTACGGAAGCAACTTGATTCATGAAGTTCCAACATGAATATTTTACCAAACATGAACTTTTTTACCATAAAAATTATATATATTACCTCTAAACACTAGACTCAACAAGCATGGCAATAGATTATGACAATTCCATGTACAAATACAAACTTTATCCATACAAGACTAGATCTACTAAGATCCACCAAGATCTAGCAAAAATCCATCATAAAAATGTATAAAAATCCAATCTTTTTACACCAAAATTCATGCTTTTAACCAAGAACCCTAGATCTATCTATCATGGCAATTTCTTATGACAAATCATGCATAAAAAAGAAGTCTATAACAGCCCTGATCTAGATCTATCTAGATCTAACAAGAGATCATCATAAGAACTCATGAAAATCCAGAAAAATCAATAAAAATTATAACTTTTTGCATGAAACCAATAGATCTATGATCTAAGGCCTAGATCTAAGCTAGAAACATGTTAAAGATCAGATCTTGATCAGATCTTGATCATATCATGATAAGAGGATGTTGGGTCCCGTAAGGGGCTCTTTAACAATGTTGGCACATTTTGATTTACACAAGATAAACAAGTTGCGGAAAGTAAATCAAATTGGAAGAAAGCAATTCATAAAAAGGGTTATTCTATATATCTCAAATGTAAATGATGGTTTACACGGGTTTATAGTATAACTATGTATCAACATAAATAACTTTTCTATGGGAGTAAGTTGTAATTGCTTTGAGAAAATACTGAATTGTATGCTTGATGTCTTTCTGTATTTGGTGAAGTCCGCTTGCTATTTATAGGAAGAACTAGCAAGTTGCATTGGATAAGGTGGTTGATGACGGTTGAATTTGGAGTGTGTCAGAGTATATAGAGATAAATTGAGTATATTCAATTTATCTCTTTTCAACTATCTTCAACTGCTTTTGTGATTAATGCCAAGTTGATGTTCCATTTGCTTGTTCTTCACACAAAGACATAATTTGTTCTTCTCATTATCTTTATCTTCTGATAGTCTAGAACTCTTTCGGGACTCTTCTTTGAAGACTATTAATGCTTCCCATTAGAAGCCTTCTACAGAAATGAGGATTTCTGTAGAATTTGGTCTGTACATAACTACTTCGAAATTTCCGGAGTAGTTCTTTATGAATACAGAAATAATACAGAAATCAGTAATTCGTACAGACTTTCGTATCCTTTCTCTTTTGAGGATTTATCTTATCTTTTCTTCTAATAGTTGACTATTTTTGTGTTACATTTGTATTGTGTTCTAACAGAGGAGAAGAGGGTAGAAGCAAAGATTGAGAAAAACGCACCAAAGGATGAAAACCGACACCTTCTAATGCTTGATTTTACCCGAACAAGGCTCTAAAACTTCAAACTTGGAGCTCTTGGATCACCTCATTCGTTTTAGGGTTTATTTGTGGTAAAAGGGGGAAATATGGAAGCTAGAGGTGATTAAGATGCATTTATAATGCAAAATTTAGGTTTTTGCCCGTCTAGAGCATTCACGGACCGCAAATGGAATACATGGGCAGGTTAGGGGTCCAAAAAACCACAATGTTCGTGCTCCCTTTCACCAGTTCGTCGATTTCGCGATCGTTTCTTCGTTTTTAAGCGTTTTCGAGCCTCGTTTTCTCCCAATTTTTACCCATTTAACATTCCCAACATGCTTACTATATTAAATCCACCCAAAATGAATATAAATATGTCACATAACACAAAAGAATGCACAAATTAGGTCAAATTAGGCACTTTTGGTCAGTTTTGATGTACGTATCGATTATGGGCAGTCCACCAACGATTCACGACTGGATCAAGTGTGTGATGACTCATGACATGATAATTGATTATTAGAATCATAAAAATATTGAATTTGATATACGATTATCAAATAAGAGATTCCTAGTAAACAACGAATCGTTTACCGAAATCGCATAAAACCCCGAAATTGCTTTATTTTCAATTCGAGACATCCATTTTGATTCGAATTGATTATAGTTAAGCATTCGGTTTCAAAAATGCTTATAAATCATTTAGATCCACTAATTGGGGTGTAAACACCCGAAAATTCTTCCGGTTCGTAATGACTTGCAAATTGGCAAGTCGTGAATTTTCAAAACGGGTCGGATTTCTCAATCGAATAATTTGCAAATGTTACATTCGTACTAGTGATACTTACCCCGGCTAGTCCCACATGTACACAATCTTAGTCCTTGGTATAGGACCATGGGTAAAATGGGTAGAGTTATTTGGGGATAATGCCCCCACGTCCTTGTGCCCATGTATTTTGGGATGCCCTCACAAGGGACGACATTTTGGCATGTGACACATCGCAACCCCATGGTTGGGTTCACTTTATTTATATTATATGGGAAGGCTCTATTGGCGAGTGGTCATGCACACGTAACATACATGTATAGACCACGACAGATAGAGAATGGTTAATTGTGAAACTATATTTATTTGAGGCCATAGCATCCCATGGTTGACGGACCATCTAATTGATTACTATTGTGATGACGTACGATAAAAATATACTTTTTGATACATGTACGATAAACTCTATATTTTGACCAAACACAATGATAACTATGTTTTACTAAACGCAAACGCAATAAAACACAACTATGGCTATATATTTGACAAACTCAACGGAAACTCATTTTCGTATACTTTTGACTAACCTTGTGAACTCACTCAAATTTCTAGTTGACACAGGTCCTTTTTGATTATGTGTCTAGTACCTAGATTTGTACAACTTGGAACTAGAAGATCAACGTAGATTCGCTCACGCGCATTGTGACAATCCGTCTTTTCGAGTGTTTTCCTGACTTAAATAAACCTAAACTGTTATAAATGTTGTGTGAACATTTATGTGTTTGACTTGTGTTGACTATAGCAACTAGGGTTTGTATAACCATCACTATACGAGCATACACCTCTAGACATTTGATATTTTATGATTTTATGTAAATCATACTTGTTATGATCTCATGTGAACGTCTCTTCATTCTATGTGGCGATTGAACTTATGATTTTATGTGATATATATGTATATATATATTCAAGTAATGTAATTTATTCTATAATTATATGAGACAACGTGTCACGTGGTTAGACGTAACGATTCTGTTATTTTATGTGAACATATATATATACGTACCGTTATGATTTTATGTGAAGTTAAAGTAAATAATTATGGAGTATTATTTATGATTTTATGTGAGATATATATGTACATATTGTTACGATCTCGAATTATAAATTTATGTGAGTTAAAAGATATATACTTATGAAACTATATCTATGATTTTATGTGAACGAAACAAGGTCTACATTTTCTAAATGTCGTTCGTTAAATATATTTTGACATACACTCGTATATTCATCGTCAAAATAATTCCCGTTAGCTCCGTTAGGAATTCGTTAAAGTTTTTTTTAACTATGAAGGACCAATTCTGCCAATTTCTAAATTCTCTTTAGTGAAACAAACTTTGAGGGACTGGCATTGTCAAAAGTTAAACTAACATCCCTATGATGAAAATATTGGAGGGACTAGTATTGCCAAATCGACAAAGTCGAATTAGGTCGTGGAGACCAAAGAAAACGTCATCGACGGTGACTCTTCCGCATCCGATAACCGTTCGGCAATGAATTCACACTTCAACACGGTCATTCAATCATGATTAACTTTCAGCTAAAGAAATAATCAACTCATACTTGATCATCTCTCAATCTCTCCTCTCTCACATCCTCTCGTTCTCCCTCTCGTTCCTGATTTTTCCGGCAACAAGAAACCACCGAAACCACCATTGTCCATCACTGTTGCATCACCTTTCGATCACCGTAGTGATCGCAAGACCCCTACGAGCAACCAGGTGTCATCGAAAGTTTAAACCGTGACGGTGCTCGGTGTTCGCGTTCAAGGTTCGGGACTCATTTCGGCTCTAAAAACTCGTCGTTCCTCATCACCGACTTGAGGTAACACATAAACCATGATTTCCGCTTTATTCTGTTGAGTTTATTCACGTTTTACAATTTTCCGGTCGCCGGAAAATATCTCCGGTGACATTAGGGTCGTTGGGGAAGAAGATGACGCGGAACGGGTGGGGTTATATATTTGTTTCTCCGGGTTATAACACAAAACGGGCGGATAGCCCAGTGGCTAAGGCGCAGCGCTTTTGACTTCGTGGTCGCGGGTTCTAATCCCGGCCACTGCGATTCTTTTTCTGTTTCCCCATTAAACTCGATTTTTAACCACTGTTAATTGATAAAACTATTTATGTTCGAAGTTAAATGCAAAAGAGGCTTTGCCCTAGTGGTTTTGTCACTATGTTGAGAGACAGAGGTCACGGGTTCTAACCCGATGACCTTTCATTTTTTTCTGTTTTATTATTTTTGCATTCTCTTGAGTATTTAATCACTAGGTCTTGTACCAAAATTGTCCTTTATCGTATCCTAAGCCCGTAAAATTATATTTTGGACCTTGAATCTTATAAATGATATTTTGAATTGCAAACATGTTTAACTTGTCATTTTAAATTAAACTATAGTTTCAACTTCTATATATATTGAGTAGATTAATATATAAACTTATATAGTTGGATTTTATTGAATCAATCAGATATTTTATGAGAACCTTTAACATGTACATATATATTGTTCTCGTAAATTCGTTATTAACTTGTACGTTAGTTTAAACATATATATATTATATATATATTTAGTTTTGAAATCTTTGAACTTAGAAAATATATAATCATGATATATATATATATTGTATTTTCTTGCATTATTTCGATAATCTCTCGGATTTGGCACACGTGCCATCCTCGACTTGTTCGGTCTTCACGATAATTCGTTTTCGTCATTTACGTTAGACTTAGCCGTTTTGGTTAAACACACACTTATACTCGTATGCTCGTTAGGTGATTGATTGCTTTCGCAAGACCCGTTCTTGCTACTTACTTAACTGATTATCTAGAGATTTTTGTTGTGCAACCTAAGGTGAGTTTCACGGCCCCATTTTACTGTTTAAATCCTGTTGGGGGAGATTAACATGCAAACACTTGAACTGTTAGATAATTATATCACCTGAATGATAGTGGCTCACTTATGATAAAGTCCTCACTTTTAGAGTTACTGTCAATGTGACATCAGCGGGAACTTATTTGGTAGATCTACTGGGCCTGACAAGCCCCACCCGGGTCATTCGCGCTGACTCGATTGGATATCGAACGGGTGTAATATACTTCTTAGTCTTAACGAGGCACAATTGAACTTGTCGAGCTTCAGTAACTGGATAGCTAGTTTACCTAGTCAAACGTGCACTGATTTCTTGAAAATAGCCTAGCTAGCTATTGATATATTATCTGGATTTTAAACTGAACTTGAACATGAACTTGAACTGTTGTTGAACAGTCAACCTTGAACTTAAACTTGAACTGTCGAGGAACAGTTGATTTACACTGAACCGGGACTGTTGTTGAACAGTTGATTTACAATAACTGGAACTGTTTTTGAACTGATAAACCTGTGAACTCACCAACCTTTGTGTTGACACTTTTTAGCATGTTATTTCTCAGGTTGCGGATGTTCGAGTATCACGAGTACGCATGCATGAGTCTTGAAACACTTTTAATGTCTTTGAACAAGCCACGTTACATTGGGTGACAAAGATTTTACATAAGTACCTTTATTATATTTACGCTTCCGCATTTGCAAAACTCTAAATTTTATATTTTAATGAAATATGAAACGTTTTTATTAATTATTGGTCGTTTGGTGTAACTAATGGACGGCGGCGCGTTATCGCGCGTGGGATTTTTGGGGGTGTGACACGCATGAAGATAAACCTTGAAGACTCTTAGCTTCCGCCCTAGACTAGACCTAGATTTAAAACATTGTATTTCGTTTCCTTTATTGTAACCTTGTATTTTCAAGTTTTAATAGAATGTATTCATTTTGTGTTTTTCAAACGGATACGATCTTGGCTATCTCGGCCTCCCAAGGGCCGGGGTGTGACATGTAAATTCATAACCCAACTGAAACATTTCACATAAACTACCATCAGATTGAGTTTTCTGCAACCATTTTTTTGTTCATTCACAAACAGTAAATGACTAAGTTAACTGGTCAGAAAATGGAATGAAAAGGTACTCGGAGAAATGTCTAACTATTGAGTTTCTCTCATACTTGATCAATTTATGCCATATATATACGCATACATTAAGCTAGACATATTTACAAACAATTGGTGTGCATGACAAAATTATGGTAACAAAGCTGAAACTTGGACAACATTCATCACAAAAGACCAGGATACTTTGTTTGTTTTGTTGATGTTGATAAATATAATTTTAGTAACTTATATAGTGTTGTTCTGGAAATTTTTGTAGACTCAATAAAGAAATCTTGGTTCTTGGACAACTATAAACCAAACTAAGAGACAAATTTTGTTTATTGATAGACAAAATCATGAAGTTATACTCAAAGCATGATCCATCTGGATATTTTCTTATAGAAGTAAGTTGCTAAAATCTTTGCTATGTTGTTTGGATATTGGTTTCTTTTAATTTCACACATGTGTATTAAAATTATGTTTGTGTAGGATATATTTTACAAGATATAAGGAAAGCCAACGCTACATACTACTTCTGAAAATGAACGAATCTAATCTAATCAACAAATAATATCGGGGAATGAACAAAAGGATTCAAATATTCAACTACCTTAACCAGTACAGCTAATAGCAAGAAGCTTGGTGAAATTCATATCTGCCATCGTCAACCTATAAGCATGTCATTGAGATTCAGGAACATAAGATTTAAATGTCGATTAATTAAGAGGGGTTGTGATTGTGTGACAACTCGGTTAACCCATATCTATTTTAACCCTAACCGTTTTTCTAGAAATCATAATTAACAATTATTAAACAATTGCATTTCAAGTAATCACTTCATCCATCACAAGTTTATGCCTTCTAAAGCTTTGCGTTAAAAATATTTATATATATTTTAGTAATCTCGACCGTTTTCGTTATTTATATATATTTTCGTCATAACCAAAATTTTATAAAACTCTTATAAATATTCTCAAAACGTTTAAAGGTCACGTTTATTATGTTCGGTTTAAGGCGGTCTTTAATCGAGACGTTTAAACTTCTCGTGTTTTGACATCGCGGGATAATACCAGTTTTCTTTTAGTCTCTCCCAAACCCAAATATACTGAATAAATAATAAAATAATAATAATAATAATAATAATAATAATAATAATATAAAAAAAATAGTTAATTGCAAATTTCATCCCTGAGGTTTGGGGGTTTTTGCAATATCATCCAAAATGAATATTTTTTGCATAGGGCACTCTATGGTATTGGTTTATTGCAAATTCAGTACAAAACACTAATTTTGTTAGAGAACTCTGTTAAGTACAAGGGTATTCTTGTCTTTTTATATACATCAATTGAAGCTACTAAAGGATCATTTGTGCAATATACCCAAACTAATTAAAAAATAAAAAACAAATATAAATAAAACATTTTCTCATTCTCGTCTCCTCCCACCATTAGACCACCCCACTGCCACTAACACCGGTCCACCACTAACAGAACCAACTGCCACCACAACCTTTAACCGTCCACCACGACCATCTTCAAATCGCCTTCAACCGTAGATCGATCATGGGTTCAAGAATCAAGATTGCAAATCCATCACCAAATATACAAAATCAAATCACAAACCTATTTCTTTTTTTTACATAGCTTCAGACTGTACAAAAACAAAACACAAATCAAAGAAATCACCCATCACTTATATCTCCCGCATCTGCTCTCTCTACGAAGAACGCCGGATAATAATCCACCACCACCGCCTTACCACCACGTCACCGCCACCACCACAATTACCACCACGATAACCGCCACACCAACTTATACCGCCATCATCTCCAAGGTCGACAACCAATCTGGGTTAAATATTTATAAAATCGCAATCAGAGGTAACCGTTATCGAATAGGAAATTAATTCTTGAAATTTTATTTGAGATTTGGGGGTTGCGTATTAGGGTTTTGATGGGTCAAAAAGGGGAATGATGGCGGCGGGTAACGATGGTGGTGGTGTGTAGCGGTGGCGGCCGAATGGAGGATTCAATGACGGTGGTGGTGGGGTGTAACAGTGGTGGCAGCGTGTAACGGTGGTTGTAGTGTGTAGCAGCGATGGTGGTGTATACTGGGGGAATGTGATAAAAATAAATGAAGGTTGTGGATGAACTAAAAAAAGTTTTCATATTTATATTTTTTTAATTATTTAATTATTTTGAGCAAAGTACATACCTAGTCCCTCAACTTTTATATAGTTATAACAAATCAGTTATATGCATTAAGAGGTTGTATCAAGCATTAACAGGTTGTACCATAGTTTGAAAGACAAAATTATCCTTGGACTTAACTGAAGTCCTATAACGGAGTTAGTTTTTTATACTGGATTTGCAATAAACAAATACCACAGAGTACCCTATGCAAAAAAGTTTCATTTTGGGTGATATTACAAATACCCCCAAACCTTAATAAACCCATGTAGGGTTTCCCCTTCTTTTTGGCATTTTACCAGCAGACACACACAAGTGTGTGTGGCTTCATGAGCAGCTAGGGGGGATCATCCCCGTTATTCTTCTTCCTCGTCCGACGTCGTGAGTTCCGGCCACGTACGGCGGCGGGACGGTGGCCAAAGGCTACCTCTCCTTTCTCCTTCCTTTCTGTTCGTAAACGATGGAAGCCCTGTTGGATTAGGTGTCTAAGCCTATAACTATAATTGATAGCAGCACAGTCCTTTTGGGTTGCCCTCGAGACTCAGCAAATGGAGAATTAATTAAAAGGGAAAAGTAATAGTGTTGTTAATTATTATAGTTTAATAATTAACTAGACAAAACTATTTGGGAGGATAATTAACAGTTTGCTAATTAAAGGAGATAAATATTAAATCAATAGTTGATTTATATTAGGAATGGTTTTATCCCATATTGAGATTTTCGAAAATCCTCCTAGGGTTAGGAGAATATCGAAAATTCTAATAATCCCACATTGGTGGAATTATAAAGTGAGGAGGATATCCAAGGCTATAAATAGGGGCCTTAGGGATTCATTCCAACTTGCTCATAAGGCTTGAGTATTCGCCTCTCTCTTTCTCCCTCCTTTGTGGTTTAACCAAAATTCGATTTTGGACTAACCACTTCTAGTTTAATTTTTCTCCCTTTGGAGTACTTGGGTGTGATCCCATTAGAGGCACGACGCTTGTGGTGCTAGCTTCTCAACGTTGAAGGGGATTGTGTTAGTTGTTTACTATAACAACTAAAAGGTATGTAACTCTGTCTGTTTTGTTTACATGTTTGTTTATTTTTCGGAAATAGAGGGGTTCGTTATTTCTTCTTAGTTGTAGGTCCAATAGAGAAAACATAGATCCTGGTTTTAGGTTGCATGCACCCTTAAGAGTTTAAGTATGCTTGTAGTGCCTGAAACCCATCAGTGGTATCAGAGCATAAGGCTTGTTTTCTATTGAATTTGCTATGACTAGAAATGAATTCTGATTTGAGGCTTAGAAATTTCGAAATTTTGGTTAGGAGGCTATAAAAATTCGATTTTGATATTAGGGTTTTAGTTAACCTAATTTTGCCTTCTAGAATTTCGAATGCCTTAGGATAAATTAATTAGATTAATAGTTATCCTATAATATAATATATATATGTATATAATAGTTAATAGATAATTAATGGTATTTGATATATATGTATATTAAATTCGTAAACTATATATGTATTTGATACATATGCAAATTCGTAATATATATATATGATATATATATATCCGAATTTTTACTCCATGGGTTTATTTCCTAATAAACCTAGTATTTTGGAAAAGTTTTAAAATACACCTTATACTATATGTAAAAGATTAATAATTACTATATGTATAAGAATAAAGTCAGTCAACCAATACTAGGCCTCATTCACGAAGCTGGTCTATAAGGGGGGTATAAGGAGATTGCCTATAAAATGGCAGTTGAATGGGTGTACATTCCTCACCCACCGCTGCCTTGACTAGTGGAGGGTCGTTAGCCGAACGGGTTTGATAGGACTAAATTAATAACATTAAAAGTATAATGATATTGAAAGTAACTAAAGCTATATTTACTATTCCTATTTACTTTAAGGAAAAATGTGAAATTGTATGCTAACCCATGAAATTGCACATTACACTTTATAAGTCGTTAGTGGAGCGTGCGTGGTTAACCAGCACATTAATAGGGACTAATAAAGAGTGGTAATGGGTATCTCAAGAATTATCATTGTTGATGGAGCGCGTGTGGTTAACCAGCACATCAATTGAGATGATAAATGACATTGAGGTTGCCAAGCAGATTTGCATGGTTATTCACATCTTGTTTGTGATCCTCGGTATCCCAGTCACAAATGGAAGAGCATATTCCGAGATTAAACATGCCATTGAATAGTTTCGATGAATCTCAAAAGAATAATCCTACATTATATAATTCGCAATTAGATTACGGCATCCCTTCTCTAAGTTGTGAATTTTATAAGTTGTACTCCTAATTATTCTTATCTAACTTATCCACCCTCTACTTTCAGAAATGACTACTCCAATGGATACTACTGCTTCCTCCTCCTCCTCCACCTACAACTTCTCCTTACTGAATATCTGCTCCAAAGTCATATTGGATGGTGCCAATTATAGTGACTGGATGCGCAACATAAAGATGGCCCTTCGTTTTGAAGACAAGGAGTATGTCCTCGAAGAAGAACTTGTAGAAATAAACGAAGAGACCGCCACTGCTGATGAATTAGCCACGTACGAGCAACACAAGAAGGATGCATCAAAGGTTGCTTGCGTCATGGTTGCCACTATGATCCCTGAATTGCAAAGGTACTATGAGGACTACTGGCCGTACGAGATGAACAAGGACCTTATGGAAAAGTTCAATAAGCGAGCTCGTCAAGAGAAGTACGAGATAGTGAGGTCCCTCATATCTAGCAAGATAAAAGAAGGGGAGTCAGTTAGCGCTCACGTGCAAAAGATGCAACGTTACGTGGAACGCCTTGAGAAGCTGAATGTGCAAATCGATCAGGAGTTGGCTATTGACATAGTCCTGAACTCCTTACCTAGTTGTTATGATCAGTTCATATTGACCTATCATTTGAACAACAGTGAGACTACTTTGGCTCAATTGCACAATCTTCTAAGAACGACTGAAGCAGGAATGAAGGGGAAGAATGTTGTTCCCGCTCCTGCTAATACTCCTGTTCTAGCCATTAGTCAGGGAAAGGGGAAGAAGAGGAAAGGTCCTCCTAAACAGAACTGGAAGGGAAAGTCTCAGCCAAAGCAAAGTTCTGATGTTGCCCCTGTCTCTAATCCCAAAGAGGCTACTTGTTTTTATTGCAATGAGAAGGATCATTGGAAAAGAAGCTGCCCAAAGTATCTGCAGGACATTAAGGATGGAAAAGTAAAGCCATCGTCTGCAGGTACGTACACTATTTGTTCTGATAACTCATTATCTTCTGGTTCTTGGGTTCTTGATACAGGATGTGGTTTTCACATTTGCTCTGTTGTGCAGGGACTAAGAAAAAGTAAAGATATGGAGCGTGGAAGGATGAACCTGATCATGGGGAATAGGCGATCTTCACCTGTTACCAAGATTGGAGTTTATAGTCTTGTGCTTAGTAATGGTGTTACTTTAGAGTTATTGAATTGTTGCTACTCGTCAGAAATGACACGAAACATTATTTCTTTTCATGCATTGTTTAAACAAGGTTTTAGTTTTTCTTTTAATGATGAGAATGGTTCCATTTCTGCTTATAAGAATGGTGTTTTCTATTTTGAAGCTTTACCTTGTAATGGTGTGTATGAAACTGTGACATGTGTAGACAACTTAGGCAATAGTGTATTTCAAATTGATTCGTCTAATGGTATAGACAAAGCATGTTTGTGGCATTGTCGTCTTGGACACATTAGCAAGAAACGCATGGAACAGCTCCAAAAGTATGGGGTGTTAGAGTCTTTTGACTTGAGGTCAGAAGATACATGCGAATCTTGTCTTCTGGGTAAGATGACAAAATCACCTTTCACTGGATCTTGTGAAAGAGGTGAAGGTTTGTTGGATCTCATACACACGGACGTGTGTGGGCCCTTCAGATCAGCCACAAGAGATGCTAATCGATTTTATGTGACTTTCACTGATGATTATAGTAGATATGGATATGTCTACCTAATCAAGCATAAGTCAGAAACTTTTGAAAGGTTCAAAGAGTTCAAGCAAGAAGTCGAGAATCAACTAGGCAGGAAGATAAAGATGCTCAGGTCGGATAGAGGCGGAGAGTATCTTAGTATCGAGTTCCTCGACTATCTTAAGGAATGTGGAATAGTTTCACAATTGACACCTCCTAGGACACCACAACTTAATGGTGTAGCTGAGAGACGCAATCGAACCTTGTTAGATATGGTTCGTTCCATGATGGGTCGAGCTTCACTTCCAATCACATTCTGGGGGTATGCCTTAGAGACTGCCGCCCATATCCTTAATCTTGTCCCAACAAAGAAAGTTGCCAAAACACCTCACGAAATGTGGACGGGAAAAGTTCCCTCACTAGCACATATCAAGGTTTGGGGTTGTGAGGTTTTCGTTAGACGAGAGACTCACGACAAGCTTGAACCTCGAAGTGAGAAGTGTGTTTTCATCGGTTATCCACAGAAGTCTTTTGGGTATTTGTTCTACAGACCAAGTGAGAACGTGGTTTTTGTAGCACGAAGAGGAGTCTTTCGCGAGAAAGAGTTCATATGCAAAGAAGACAGTGGGAGCCATGTTGATCTTGAAGAGATTCAAGAGTCAACCGATGAAGGAACTTCTGAGACCGCTAGGGTTCAACCAGAGGAAGAGATTCCAGTTGAACCAATTGACAATTCATTACCTCTTAGGCGTTCTGAAAGAGTTAGCGTCCGACCTGAGTTCTATGGTTTCCATATAACTGTAGATAGTGACACGTTTATCAGTGATAACACACTGGTAAATTTGGATGAGCCAACTAACTACAAGGAAGCCGTGGCGGGCCCTGAGGCTGCAAAATGGAAAGAGGCAATGGATAGCGAGATACAGTCCATGTATGACAATCAAGTTTGGAACTTGATTGATGAACAGCCTGGTCGAAAGACAGTTGGTTGTAAATGGATCTTCAAAAAGAAGACCGATATGCATGGTAATGTAAGCACATTCAAAGCACGACTGGTGGCGAAGGGATTTACTCAAACCCCAGGGGTTGAATATGATGAGACCTTCTCACCAGTAGCTAAGATAAAGTCTATTAGGATAATGCTGGCCATAGCTGCGTTTCATGACTATGAAATCTGGCAGATGGATGTCAAAACTGCCTTCCTAAATGGGAAGCTGGCTGAGGATGTTTACATGAGTCAGCCAGAAGGTTTTGTAGATGCAAAGTTTCCTAATAGAGTGTGCAAGCTTAAGAAGTCCCTCTATGGATTAAAACAAGCATCTCGCAGTTGGAATCTTTGCTTCGATGAGAAAATCAAAGAGTTTGGATTCTCTAGAAGTGAGGATGGGTCCTGTGTATATGTCAAAGCTAGTGGGAGTATAGTAACCTTCCTAGTGTTGTATGTTGATGACATACTCCTTATAGGAAATGACATTCCAACCTTGCAGGAGGTTAAGTCCTGGCTTGGAAAGTGTTTCGCTATGAAGGATCTAGGAGAGGCTGCTTATATTCTGGGGATAAAGATTTCAAGGGATAGAAGTAAAAGGCTAATTGGACTGAATCAAAGTACATACTTGGATAAAGTAATGAAGCGATTCTGTATGGAAAATTCAAAGAAAGGAGATTTACCCATCCAGAGCAATACCAAACTGAGTATGACTCAGAGCCCGAGTACAGATGAAGAGTTAGCAGAAATGAGTAGAGTTCCATATGCTTCCGCCGTTGGATCTATTATGTATGCTATGACATGTACTCGTCCTGATGTGTCTTTTGCCTTGAGCATGGTTAGTCGTTATCAGGGAAATCCAGGTAAGGCTCATTGGGTTGCGGTAAAGAATATTCTCAAGTATCTGCGAAGGACTAAGGACTGGGTCCTAGTACTTGGTGGCAGTGATACATTGAAAGTGACTGGGTATAGTGACGCCAGCTTTCAAACAGACAGAGACAACTTTCGATCTCAATCTGGCTGGGTCTTTACCTTGAATGGAGGAGCAGTGACTTGGAAGAGTTCCAAGCAAGAAACGGTGGCTGATTCTACTTGTGAATCAGAGTACATAGCAGCGAGCGAAGCGTCTAAGGAGGCTATCTGGTTGAAGAACTTCATCGGAGATCTTGGAGTTGTGCCAACCATTAAGGAGCCAATTGAACTTTTCTGTGATAATGAAGGTGCAGTTGCTTTGGCAAAGGATGCAAGAAATGATCGCAATTCAAGGCATATCGACAGAAAGTATCATTTCATCAGACATAAAGTAGAAGAAGGGTACCTCGTTTTGAAGAGGATATCATCAGAGGAGAATCCTACAGATCCGCTTACGAAGGGTCTGAGTAGGATTCGACACCATCAGCATGCTAGGGGCATTGGTCTGAAGGATGATGTAGTTTTTGGTAGTTAGATTGAAACTTGTAACAAAGTAAATGTAATTGACTTTTGGTGATTGAATAATGGAGATTTATTTATGAGTTTGACTACCTTTTGTCAATTATTTATTATTGTGTTTCATTTTTGCATGTTTTACTTCCTGAATGATTAGATTATTCAAAACTCCACGGTCGGTCATACTTTTGGAAGTAAGTATGAATTAAGACTGTCATGAATGGAATTGTAGATTGTCTAAGGAGTGTTAGACATGGCAATGGCATTGCTGCAATATTCATGAGTACTTTGAAATAGAGATTAAAGTATTGGATTAACCCACGCTCAGAGAATTACTTCATGGAATTTATCACGAGTAATTCTGAGACGATAATATCCTATAATCTTTAAGCGGAGATATATGAGTTGTGGTTTACAAGTCAGTTGTGCATTGATGATACGTAAACGCATTGGTAACTCGATGTTATAAAACGTATTGTTGTGCATGATTTGATGAGTAGATGGTGCAAGCATATAAGTCAAAGTTTATTCGTTCCTTTTGCCCTAACGGGAAAAGCGATATCTTTGGGCCTCTCGGTGATTTGATGTTGACTTATAGTGTCGGGCCCGGTCAGGACTAAATTGATGTGTTCAATTGGAAGTTCTAAAGTCATTACAAATCGGAAATCGAGAAACGAAGTACTGAACAATGAGATTGATTACATTCCATGTCTCATGTTCGAATGATATCTTGTAGAACGAAGGATTATATGATCTCTTATCTTAGGACACATAACTGACTGGGTCAAAGTTCGACAGCGTTGGTTGGAAGCTACAATTTGCTGATCAATTAAGAAGTTACAAAGGCAATATTAGTTATTAGACTTATCCAAGTGGGAGACTGTTGGATTAGGTGTCTAAGCCTATAACTATAATTGATAGCAGCACAGTCCTTTTGGGTTGCCCTCGAGACTCAGCAAATGGAGAATTAATTAAAAGGGAAAAAGTAATAGTGTTGTTAATTATTATAGTTTAATAATTAACTAGACAAAACTATTTGGGAGGATAATTAACAGTTTGCTAATTAAAGGAGATAAATATTAAATCAATAGTTGATTTATATTAGGAATGGTTTTATCCCATATTGAGATTTTCGAAAATCCTCCTAGGGTTAGGAGAATTTCGAAAATTCTAATAATCCCACATTGGTGGAATTATAAAGTGAGGAGGATATCCAAGGCTATAAATAGGGGCCTTAGGGATTCATTCCAACTTGCTCATAAGGCTTGAGTATTCGCCTCTCTCTTTCTCCCTCCTTTGTGGTTTAACCAAAATTCGATTTTGGACTAACCACTTCTAGTTTAATTTTTCTCCCTTTGGAGTACTTGGGTGTGATCCCATTAGAGGCACGACGCTTGTGGTGCTAGCTTCTCAACGTTGAAGGGGATTGTGTTAGTTGTTTACTATAACAACTAAAAGGTATGTAACTCTGTCTGTTTTGTTTACATGTTTGTTTATTTTTCGGAAATAGATTAGGGTTCGTTATTTGTTCTTAGTTGTAGTTCCAATAGAGAAAACATAGATCCTGGTTTTAGGTTGCATGCACCCTTAAGAGTGTAAGTATGCTTGTAGTGTCTGAAACCCATCAAGCCCCCCCCCCCCACTTGAGCTCGCGATTTCTTGTGCGTAATAAGGGCGTCGGCAGTGGTTTAGGGTTCCACCTCTGTGCAGCGGAAGATAACCCTTCCCGGCCATGTTTGTTTCCGGTTTGATTAACTCAGCCTGTGGAGGTTAAGAGTTGGGCGGCGGTTGCGGCTACTGCACTCCGGCGACACCCCGGTCATGAATCCGGCTTCCGACCAGTGAGGTGTGTGAGTTTTGTGCATTATATTAGTTTTACTTCTAGTTCCTCCTAGTTTCTCATTTTATCTTCGTAATTAACAGATTTGTGCTTTTGATGTTCGACGGAATTGTGGCGGTGGTTGCGGGTTATCCGTCGGCGGCCACGACCTCTGGCCTCCGGAACAGTTTATTAGTTTGTTGTTGATGATGGGTTGGGCTAGAAATTATGCTAGTAGTGTTTGGATGCAAGTTTTAGGTGAAATAGAGTTAACTCGGTACCGAGTTAACCGAGTCGACTCAGTCAACATTCTGGTCAACTATTTTACTGGTCAAATGAAGTCCACATAGAAAACTAACCTCATAATTATTGTTCGTGGCGAAAATCTGATCGGAATGGACTACTTATTCGTTAATTTTTGTGTCGTGACGGTTTTACGGTTAATCGGGTCCGAGTTTGATTGTCGATCAAAGGTATACCGTGTTCATTATCTCGTTACCATTTTGATGACATTGTGCACTATTTTGAAACCATTCGACATGAATCCACGTTATCGCAATACCTAAACGATTATATAACTAGAAATTATAAATATAAATGCTTATTAATTTGACAATAATAATTTGGTGGATATAAATTTATGTACATATTAATTTAGTAATAATAATCACATTGCGAACCATAAAACGTGGTGTGCCGGTCTTTAAAATAAATGATGTTAATTATAGAAAGCTCGGAGTTGCATCAAAAACATATTTAATCTATTATTATTTGGACCTTTTTGGCTAAAAGACTAAAACTTGACCCTCGGTTTGGATAAAAAAACTTGATTTTGAAACGTTAATGATTCTAATAAATCATAAAATATATAATTTATTGTTAATGATTCTAATAAATCATAAAATATATATTTTCTATAATTGTTTATTGTTTTGTAGTCAATTTCAGATTAAACGAACGCTTTGACCTTGAACGTATGTAATTCATCAAATTATATCTCTCCATCGAGTCGTCGCGTTGTGGAAATTCAGTTATATATTTACTTGCTTATCTATTTATTTAATCAATCAGTTATTTATTCGTTTACTATTTCTCTTGGTTTAGCTGTTAATTGAGCCTTCGGGTTTATTCGTCTCGAGTCAGGGTGTCATTCTGTCTTTTGTGTCTCCATATCAGGTGAGTATTCATAGCCCCATGTTACTTTTATGTTTTGAGGTGCAACATGTACCGATATTCAAACACTAGAACGATATTCTAATACTCTATACTCTAAAACTACGTGTGACCTCTATGAATGATTATGTGTTGATCTTGTATGATAAACTTATGTGCTCTATGTGTTATGATTGTGAACGAACTCTAGAACGACATCGTGTGACATTAACTGTAAAAATCCGGGTTCACGGTAATAGATCTATTGGCTTGACAAGCCTACTTGGCCTGCCTCGCGTGTGGCGCCTTGTGATTGAAAACCTTATGGTTAGGTTTGGATCATACACCCTTATGTGCTCGATCTCATTATGTTTATCATGCTCGATTTACACTTAATCTCATGGATCACATGTTTTAAAACTATGATACTATTACACCTATGTTTACTCACCAACTATTCATAGTTGACCTTATTTTGTACATGTTGCAGGCTTTTGTTGTACGAATGTGCTGATCATGATGATGACACCATAGGATGAATGAGGGCTAGTGTGACCTAAATCAAAAATGTTAATGTGTAAATTTTGTTTATTGAATTTGAATTGATATGCACTGTTTGATCTATAAAAAATGGGTTGATTAAGAATATCGCAACATAAATAGTGTTGTGTGCATCTGGACAATCATCGTGCCCCGACATATTCCAGCGTTAGTCAGGGTGTGACAGATTGGGATTCCAATTGTATAGATCAGTTGAGATTCCATTATTGGGTGTTTGAACTCCAAGAATTCAATCCATTGTATCCAGAAAGTGAAACAATTGTGTTTAACGAGAGCTGAAAGGGTCAAATGGAATTTGGGGTTGAGACGAGGAAGGCATAGAAAGAAACACGTGGCAACAAAACAAAAGGTTTCTATGATAAGATTAATTCATTGCCTTTAGGCTATCCGTAGTGGTCGGTCAAGCCCTTTCAAACCCCTCCCTTGGGTGTTTTCTGCCATGTGGCAGATGACGTGGTAAGGGGCTTGATTACATTATATGGTGTAGTGGTAAAGCCCTTTTCAAGCCCAATGCAATCATCACACAATTATTTTTTTATTTAAATAAAGTAAATTAAATAAAACTATTTTTATTAAATAAAAACATAAAAAACAAACAAATAGAAATTACATTACATAAAAAATACTAATCATCATCTGGGACATCATCGTAATCATCGTCATCCTTATTCTCTTCATCTTCGTCTTCATCATCATCGTCATCTTCCTCGTCCTCGACTTGAACATGATCTAACAGATGAACCGCCCATGCATGCTCTACTAAATCGGCCTTAAGAGCGTTGTGTATTTCTCTAGAGCGCATCAAACTAAAGTTCTCCAAACGTTCTTCAATGATTTCATATGGTGTTTTCACCACCTGTTCGGGCCGATGATCTGAGTAAATCGCTTTGCATTTGTCCTCCTTGTTCATATTATGCATGATAATAATAGCACGCATGAAATCTTTTATTTTATCCTTTGTCCAAATTTGACAAGAATTTAACACAAAATGCTACTTCTTTTTTAGCGCCCTAAAGCAACACTCGATATCCTTTCTTGCGGACTCTTTGACCTTTTTAAAGTATTTTCGTTTCGGATTAATGGGGTCCTTGAAAGTCTTCACGATGAACGAATACTCCAGATATATGCCGTCACTCAAAAGATAACCATGAGGGTAGTAGTTTCCATTTTCATAAAACTAGGCCTTTGCACCCTTCCCCGAAACGTAATCCTCAATAACCTGAGAGCTTTCCAGAACATTGAGGTCATTTTTGGAGTCGGCTACACCAAAGTGAGTATGCCAAATCCAACGGTCATTTGAACATACAGTTTGTAAAATAACCGATGGACCCTTTTGATCACCTCATGTGTGTTTGTCACACCCCGACCAACAACGGAAAATGTCGGGGCACGATGATTGTCCAGATGCACACAACACTAATTAATGTTGCGATATTCTTAATCAACCCATTTCATAACAATCAAACAACATATCACAATACAAACATTTAATATCAATGAGATACAAGAAAATTGATTAATTGGGCCACACTAGGTCCGCATGCAATCCTATAGTGTCATCATCAAATTAGTCATCATCTATTAGCAACCTGAAACATGTATAAAATTAGGTCAACTACAAGTAGTTGGTGAGTAAACATAGGTTTAGCATACTACATATAATAAATCATTGTGATTCAATGAGTCAAGTGTTATATCCAATCATGATCAACAAGTAAGAGTGATGTGCACCAAACCTAGACAATAAGGGAGCGATCACCCAGCACCCAAGCCAAGGCAGGCCAGGTGGGTCATCAGCCAATAGATCTATCATTGTTGTCATGGCTTCATGGTTAATGTTACACATGCGATTAGTGACTAGCGATTAGCGATTAGCGAATACCACAACAAATAAACCACAAGTATCACATAATCAGAGAATCACACTTAGAGCACGTAGAATCGCATGTTTGATTTCATAGTAAAGCATTTAGAGATTTTAAATACTTGTACATGTTGCAGCCCAAAACATTAAAATGAAAGGGGGGTATGAATACTCACCTGATATGTAGACACAAATGATAGATGACTTCACAAACCGAAATGAATAAGCCTGAAGATGAACTCAATGACTAAACAAGATGGAGGAATAATTGAATAAATAAATAATTAACTAAATGACTAAATAAATTAAATAAATAAATAATTGAATTTTTCATGACACAAACGAGTCGACGATTCGTTGGTGATGAAATTTGGAGAACTACGAATGTTTAAACTCGAAGCGTTGGTTTATTCGAAAACTGTCTACAAACGATAAATAATTATAATAAATTATTTATAATTATTAGCGGCAAAATATATGTATTTTTATGATTTGCAAGAAAAACTTAATCATAAAAGATTGTAATGACCCTCATGGATATCCACACATACAAAGTCAACATAACATTCCAAAATCAAGTTTTAATCAAACCGAGCGCCGGGTTTTAGTTTAGTTATCCATAGGAACCAAATAACAACGAGTTAAACATATTCTTGACTTACCCGAGCTTTTTAAAATCAGAATATTTTATTTTGAAGACTCGTACACTGAGTTTTAACATTCGCAATGTGATTATCATTACCGAATTAATATGCAAATTTAATTACCAAATTATTATTACCAACTTAAAATGCATTTATATTTAGTGATTATATATATATATATATATATATATCTTCCTTTAAGTAATTTCGATGACGAAGGTTCTAGCCAACGGATTATAGCAGTGAATGAGATCATTAAAACACCAATGAGATAGAGGATACGGTATACCTTTCGGTCGGTACACGAACCCGGACCCGGTTAACCGTAAAACCATCACGACACAAAAACAAACGAACAAACAGTACATTCCGATCAGATTTTCGCCACAACAATAATACGGGGTTAGTTTATAGAGTTGACTCCGTTGACTAGATTTAATGTTGACCAGAAATGTTGACTGAGTCGATTCGGTTGACTCGGTACCGAGTTAACTCCATCTTGTTCAAAACTTGCATCCAAACACCCCAAAATGCTTACTAACCAAACACACTAACAATTTCACCACCTAAAACCGTTCCGGCGGCCGGAGGCCCAGGGCCGCCGCCGAAAAACTGCCACAATCGTGAAGAACTCATATTAACACAGTCACAACATCGGGAAACCAAATCTGAACAAACACGAATGAGACGAGAGTTTAAGGCATGAAAATGAGCAAGAAAAGGAAAGGGAAAACAATCACAACGTACCCTGTAACGGCAACGCCGCCACCGCCATGGCGGATCCCTAAACCGTCACTGCTGCTGTCCTTGAAAAAAAACAAAATCCGAGCCCAGGGGGTTGTTCTTGCTCGCGAACAGAAAAAAAATGGGGAAAGAGGGTGACGGTCGGAGGGCTGCTCTTTCCTTTATTGCGGGCGAAGACGGAAGCCATCGGAGTCGCGATTAGCTTGCCAAATCAAGCTCTTGAGCCTTTATTCACAAATGGGAAAAAACGGGAGGGGGATGTCGGCTGGAATGAAGAACAAAAAGGAGTAACCCTAAAAAGGGTTTTTATTACTACAATTATTATATATATATATATATATTTTTTTCTGTTCTTTCTTTTAAGAAAAATATATATTTAGGGTTGGGTGCGACCGAAAGACATTATACTCCCGCAATGCCTGAACACAATGGATTTCAAATGACTCGATTGCGGAATGCCTTAAGCCAAACATTTACACAATTGTTTATCAGATAAATTAAATATAACGTTTAAATGTTTTGAGAACGTTTATATGGGTTTAATAAATTTTAGTTGTACCGGATAAAGCGTTTGAGATTATTACATTATATAAAAAAATAAATATATCTTTAACGTAATGTTTTTAAAATCTTAATTTTTATAATAAAATGAAATAATTACTTGCAATACGACTGTCTAATAATTGTTAATTATGTTTTCAGAAGAACGGTTCAGGTCAAATGGATACGGGCTGACCGAGTTGTCACAGTCTCCCCTACTTTTGGGAATTTCATCCCGAAATTAGTAAAGGCTAAAATAATTCTAAAGAAAAGAGTGAGTTAAAAGAGTTTTATTAAAACCGACATATCTGACATGAAAAGCCAATATAGAATCTTCCATAAGTGATTTCACCGAGAATATGTATATATTCTCGATTACTGAATCAATTATGACGGTGCCAATCTTAACCTGACCGAAAGGGTTAGGTTAGGAAAGGCGACTAGGAAAGCGGATTTTGATCAACCATCGATGACATATCCATACGCGCACACACGCCATTCTCTGTCCGACTCCCAGTGCAACTTAAAGAAATTATCGATGCTTATATATAGGGTGTACCGCAGCTAACTCACCACATCTTTAATATTTTTAAGAGAGTACTGCCCATCTTCGAAGAACATCAACCACAATTTAACCGAGCTTGACACCACAATACTAGGCTTTCATAGAGAGTGAGCAATAGACCAAGGGAACACATCACATCCAAAACTGAGAAACAATCAAAGACTAGCCAAAGATAGGTGACCACAGTCTCCCCTACTTTAGGTGTGAGGCTGATGGGGTTGAGAGATATAGGTGAGTAATGGGTGCAACATATATATCTTCAATCCAAATAATCATAGATTCACATAGAGCATCGCAACTGATAAAAAAGAATAATCAATAAAAAACTAAAATCTGGGGCTCCATAATTCTTATCAAGGCAAAGCATCAAGTTCTGATGAACTGGATGGTTAGTGACCCACATCCGGTTTACCTCCTGAGACACAATACCCTGATGGAATCCGAATCAGCTCTCGCTGAAACCCAAGACTAATACTCACGACCAATACCAATTGTATACTAAGCTAGAATCACACACAATCAATGGGAGTAGCACGTATATGATGTGCTCTAAATTATACATATTTTTATATCAAATATTCTTCACATTTCGGGTTATATCTAACTAACTATTATCAAAATAGTGTTATATTATTTTCGTTTTAAGTTTTTCACTGTGATTCAGGTGAAAATCACAAAAGAAGTCAGAAATGCTCAAAAATGAAGAAAATATGAAGACTTCATGATTTTGTGCCAAGAAACGAGCTCTGACCTTGCAAATTGGACAAAATGCCCTCATATATATCTCTCTCTCAAGTCAAGACAAGGTGTTAACTCTTAAACATAGCCACGGCTCGGAGCATGTAACAGCCCAGGCCCGTTGTAACCAAGATATTATCCACTTTGGTAGCCGGCATGCCCTCAGGCATCCGCCCTTGACGGATATCCACACCCTTATAAAGTAGTGCTTAGTTCTCCTTCCCACCAATGTGGGATGTTAAAATCCTCCCCGCTTAGGGGACCAGCGTCCTTGTAGGCACGCTGGCCGACGACTGGCTCTGATACCATCTGTAATAGCCCAGACCCGCCGCAACCAAAATATTGTCTGCTTTGGCAGCCGGTATGCCCTCAAGCATCCGCCCCTCACGGTTTTAAAACGCGTCTTAGTAGGGGAGATATCCACACCCTTATAAAGCAGTGCTTAGTTCTCCTCCCCACTAATGTGGGATGTTACAGAGCACAACTGCTGGAAGACAAATGTGTGCTCAAAGACCGCATACAAACTTCACGAAGGCATATCTCGGGCTAGAAAAAGAGTTACGAGACACATAAATTGTGAATTTCGAGTATCTTGACGAGAGGAATAAGATTTTGATGTCAAAATGGCATGATTAAGTTCAACACACCCCGTGCCAATACTATGGCACTGGTTGTGTCAAACTAAAAAAAAATTGCCTTTTTTGGGTCTGGAAGCCTTCTGACTCAGCACGCCCCGTGCCTCTGAATCAAGCCTGTACCACACGGCCCGTGACAAACTAAGCACGACCCGTGCCAATAGAGACATGCCCCATGCTCCTAATGCTCGAAGATTTGAAGATCATCGGCCTGACTCAGCACGCCCCGTGCCGCTGAAGACACGCCCCATGCCCACTGTTTCACATGGCCCATGTCTAGTTTAGCACGGTCCTTGCGATGTCAGAAGCCCGATTCTGGAAGATCTCGCTGAGTCAGCACGCTGTATGCCAAACTAAGCACGGGCCATGCCAAACTCCATGACCAGCCTATAAATATCGGCCTCCTCCCTCATTTGAAAACAGCTCATTTTCCTCTCCCCCAAATTCTCTAGTTTAGTTTGTTTTCTCTTGAGCCATTTGGCGTTTTTATGTTTTGTAAGTCAAGTTCATAAGAAAGATAACTTAAATAGTTTTTGCAAAGTATTTGTCTATGAATCTTTCTTCTTCTCTTAAGCAAATCTTTAAAGCCATGTTTGGCTAAACTCTTATACTTTCTTGGGAAGTAATAAACCTTTTGTGGGTTGGTTAATGGCTTTATAAGCTTGTTTAAGGTGTGTCTAATGACTTTATGAAAAACCTTTTTTATTGAAAGTTTATTATTGATTTTCTGAACCAAACGTGCTCTACGTATCACAAACCATTTAGGGAGTCGAAATCCCAAAGGCCGGACCTATGACACCCGGTCAGGGGACGAAGCATGATCCTTTAAGGTGACTCGCGCCCCATGCTAGATGATACGTTCGAGGTCCTTATGTCTATGTAAGCAAACTCGGTTGTCACGCAAGTGCGGGATGAAATTATTCGGTTGGGAATGGGGGTTGGGAATGGGGGTTGGTAATATTTTGTCACTTCACGAAAGCTGAGATGGTACGTGTTTATGAACTTGGCTCTGGTTACGCCGGGCGTACATCCGCGAGAGCGATGTACGAAAGAAACGGATCTTAGTCCCTTAAAAAGATAATTTTCATGATAAAATAATCTGGCACGCAGGGTTGTTCCGCTGCTGGTTCATGACGGCGTGTGGAGTACGGTAAGTTGGCCGATTTGATGGACCCTGTAACTAAGTGGCATTACACCACTTCGTTTGTTCGCCAGCAGCACCTTTTCTCGGTGTTCGTACTCCTCGCAGACGATTGACCGTTGGATGGTGAATCAACCTAAGAATCCAAAAGGTTGTTGGTCTTCTGCTGGTAAGCAATCTTAAGAAAGATTATAAATGATCATGTAACCTTCCTTAACCACTGGTAAGTTCTCCCAAGTAACACTAACTTCGATTTACAAAACTAAAAACACCATCTTCTTTTTCGTTTAGTCTACTTAAACATTTTGATACTAAATAGATTTGGTTAGACGTTAACAAAGATAAAGTATTAAATTCGCCACTTTCCATTGTGTCCTTGATCGACCCCGATTCAGCTTACTATTACTATACTGCTCCACGATGGATGCACTTGCCCGTGATGTGGTGAAATGTATTTGATAGTAAATCAAGTTTTATAAATTTAAGAGCTTTAAATGTTTAAAAGGTGTCACAAAATAATATCATATTTTATACATACACCATAGCACACCAGTATAAGTCTCCGATTTAGAAAGGGTAGAATAATGACTAACGCTTGAATTAACGGTACACAACCAAAATTTCGAAGCGATAAAAGTCAAAGCACGAGCAAAAAGATCAATACCAAAACAGATAGAGTACCACGAATTCCGACGGAATACTCCACATCGGATACCATGAGTCGAATAGCACTGCATTCGTGTCACGGCCAGTGTGGATAAACAGTACATTTTGAAAACATGAATCCGCTGACGTGAGGTGGACTGCATGAGTTAGAGCATATTCCTATGCTACAATGTGTCTCGTGTATTGTATCTAGTTTAAAGCGAGTCTGTGAGTTGTAGTGGCAATATCAATGGTGCCGTACCAACTGGTACGCCGTACCAATTGGTACGCACGTACCAATTGGTCAACCAGTTGGTACGCAGGACAAATTGTCACTAACTATAAATACTGTATGTTAGAATGATAGCTTAACACTTCTGTCATTTCTACACTTTTCTGTGTGTGAGTTAGAGAGAGAAACTAGAGAGAGTCTTTGTAATCTTTAAGTGATTCAATAAGAATTCTCTTATTTACTTCTCGTTTTTACTAGATTGATCAAAGTATGCAGTAGTAAGATTGTATCTCGGGTTTACAAGTGGTATCAGAGCATTCCAGGTTGCTCTACTGTTGTGTTTTTTGATCAAATTCGGATTTCTAGTGAGAAAGTGGGTGTTTCTTTATTTTTCATCGAATTCGTTCAATTCTGAGTGTTTCTGGTGCTAAACTTGATTTCTGAACTTTCCTAGTGTGTTTTCGCATATTACTGTAGCAAATTCTAGCTCAAAACTGTCAAATTCTTAAAAATCAGTCGAAAATGTCATGGTACGCCAGATGAACATTCTGGTACGCCGTTTGGTACGCAAGGCAATCTTCATATGTACGCTGGTTGGTACGCTCCCTGGTACGCAAGACAATCTTCAAAGTTGGTACGCGACGGTTGCTTGGTGGTACGATGACAGTTACATCGTACCAAAGTGGTACGCTGGTGAATCTGGTCTGTTTTCTAGTACGCTGAGTCTGTGGTACGCAGGTGATCCGTTGAAGATTTGTGATATGTTGATTATGTAGGGATATGATCATGTAATAGTAAGCGTATGTCCGGAAATTATTTAAGCCTACGGGGTCACACGTCTCGACACTAATGTATTTGTATTAATTAATTAGTTAATTAATATTTATCACGAATAATTAACGAGGATTCGTTAAAACTAACGGTTAATTGTTAACGGGTGTTAGTTGTAAATTAAAGAGAGTTGTAATTGGATTACAATTAGGAAAGGCTTTGGGATAGGGCTTTAGGGCTGATTTCGGTTAGGGGTCCCCATCCCAATCCCTATCTTGTTTTCCAAGTTTCCTAAACCTATAAATAAATCTTATGGGTTTAGGGTTTAGTGGTTGCACATACTTGAAAAGGAAAAAACCCTAAATCTCTCTCTCCTTCTCTCTCGTTTACGGCAAAGGAAAACGAACCCTAGGGGTTCGGGTTTTCTTGTGGTTCGACCAAGCCATCATCAACAAGAGGTGTTCATGATCAAGTACTAGCATACGTACATCGGTGTGTCGTGTGTGCGAACGTAGAGGGATTTGCTTTAAATCCTAAAGATTCTTCTCTTGCCGAGCTAAAAAGGTACACGTTCTTTATCCGGTTAGTTAGATTAATTCATAGGATTTATTCCGCTGCGTACTCGTGTTTAATTGATAATTGTTATATAACCCAACAGTGGTATCACGAGCCACCTATGATTTTAATTAATTACCGGTAATAAAAACTTGAAGGGGGGTAATCAAGATTCTAGCTTTTCGATCCAATCAAAATCGGTTTTACAATTGGCTAAAATCGGATTTTGCAAACTTGTTAAAATCGCAAACCCTAATCAATCGTAAATAGTTTATGATCAACCGTCTGTTTCCGATCGGAAACCCTAAGTTTCCGATCGTAAACCTTTGTTTACGACCCATTTGATGCAAAATCGTAAAACCAAGGTCGGCGGCTGTTTCCGAATCGGAAACCCTATGTTTCCGATCGTAAACCTTGTTTACGACATGTTGATGCAAGATCGTAAACCCCTTCTGATCGGAATCGTTAACCCCGATCGTAAACCCTTGTTTACGATCGAAAACCCTAATTCCGATCGTAATCTTCTAATTGGATCGAAAACCTCTAGCCAAATCGGAAACCCTAATTTTAGGTCTAAAATTCGATTCTTGTGATCTAAAAATTAAGAACCCAAGTTTTTATTAATTGTTTAAACAACATGTTGTACCTTATTTTAAATGTTAAAAGGAAGTAAAAACCATGAAGTTTCATGCAAATCGTTCATGGTTATTACTTATATCAAAGAGAAGTAAAACTAAAATTATGTTAGAGAATTAGAAACCCTAAGATTATGTGATTATTAGTGATAATTGCGACATAATAAAAGGTTTTATTGCAAATTTGTTTTATGAAAATCGAAGTTTGCTTAAATAACTATTGAAATATGATTTTGTTCATAAAATAAAATTTGTGTCCTAAAACTCAAAAGAAACACCGGCTCACCCATTTGAACACACTCTAAGAGAGGTATAAGTCGGGTCGCCATGCTTCCCTAATGTGGGTAGGTTTTTAATTGCAAAGTGCAAACCTCACCCCTACGCTTCTTTGTGTGTTGCAAATGAAGCTACCGAGCTCTTTTGATTTGAAAGACAAACTAAGAATTTTATAAACACATTATGTGATGAAGGTGTGCATGAACCTTCACACATAACATTTTTGATCACACATCAAAATTGTTTTGACCCAAACCAAACTTAAGTCTTTGCCATCCACCTTGGAAAGGACACTTGTGGATGTCATCTTACTCATTGGTACACAATGGTAAAATGGCATTTACATGGCAAATTCCCACTCATTGGTACACAATGGTGGACAATTTGTGCCTTCTTAGTTGGACGACTTAAAGCGAGCTAGGCGGTGAGACCCTTAGCCCGTGGCAAAAGATGGGATGAAACATGACTACAAATCACTTGGTGCAAGTTGTAGGTCCCATAAAATCTAGGAATTGTATTTGGAATACAATCATTGATCGTCACTTACCTTTTGAATGCATCATTTCTATCAGATCAACTGATGAAATGAGGGCATGTCATTAGGATCCTAACCTTAATAAGCATAATTGTTTAAAAGTGTTTAAACATTGGGTAATTAAATTTATTAAGGAATACATTATCGAAAATACTGATTTTTGAACTTAATCTGTTTTGTAGATGGCAACAAACCCTCCTCAAAACAATGTTGGTCATGCTTTTCGTCAAATGTTTGAAAGAGAAAAGCTGAATGGATCTAACTTCAATGACTGGTACCGTCAACTGAGGATTGTCCTTAGAGTTGAACGGAGGACCGACCTCCTTAAAAATCATTGGCCGACCGAGCCAGCTGCTAATGCTTCTAATCAAGAGAAAGCGTTCTACAATGCAGAGTATAGCAGATACGATGAGGTTGCTTGCATGATGATCTCGAGTATGACTCCCGGTCTTCAGAAGCAATACGAATTTCATACACCTTGTGATGTGATCAAAGAGCTAAAGAAGATGTATGAAAAACAAGCTGGTGTTGAATTGTTCGACCTAGTTGTGGAACTCCACGACTTGAAGCTTGAAACTGGTAAATCGGTCAGTAGTCATGTGCTCAAGATGAAGAGCTACTTTGACAAATTGGAATAGCTCAATTATGGGTATAATCCGGCTGTGGCAGTTGGCATGATCCTCAAATCTCTTACGAAGGATTTTGAGGGTTTTGTGCGCAACTACAACATGCATAGTATGACTAAGACTATACCTGAGCTTCATGCTATGCTTGTCGAGTATGAAAAAACGATTCCTAAGAAGGCCACTGAAACACCCCAAGTTCTTATGATCAAGGGGGGAAAGATCCAAAAGGCTAAACGACCGCAAAAGGCGAAGGGCAAGAATGATGGTAAGGGAAAAGGCAAGGCAGTTGCGTTTGTCCCTAAAACTAAGCAAACCCCTCCGGCCGCAAAAGAGCATCCGGCTAAGGACCAGATCTGTCACCATTGTGGTGAAGTTGGACACTGGAAGAGGAACTGTCCTACCTATCTAGCTGAGTTGATGAAGAAGAGAAAGAATACTGGCGGGGCTAGTACTTCAGGTATCTTCACAATTGAATTATTTTCCTTTTCTAAGTATGATTCATGGGTGTATGACACCGGCTGTGGAACTCACATCTGTAATTCGTTACAGGGTCTTAGAAAGAGGAGGTAACTGAAGCCTGGGGCTTTGCAGTTGTACGTGGGAAATGGTTTGCCAGCAGCTGTGGAAGCTATAGGAGAATATCATTTAATTCTGCCTTCTGGGATAAATATTGTGTTAGACAATTGTCATTATGCACCTTCTATCACTAGAGGTGTTATTTCAGTTTCTTTGTTGAAAAACCAAGGATTTATTAATGCATTTAATAATATCGGTATTTCAGTTTCTAAAAATAATGTTCATTATTTTGATGCTATTCCTTGTGATGGCATTTATGAAATTGATATGCGTGGTTGTGTTTCAAATAATTCAACGTTCACTGTTAGCAAACGAGCCAAAACTAGCACTACGTCAAAAAGTGGCTTTGGCCACGGTTTTTATGATATCGCATAGCCACTGTTTTGTAAAAAACGTGGCCAAAGGTAAGAAATTCTCGTTTTAGCCACATATATTTTGTACCCGTGGCCAAATATATAGCCTTTGGACCCTTTTAGCCACGTATTTTTTTGTGTATGTGACAACAACAATCAGTTGCAGTGGCTTTAGCCACTATTTTACAAAAACATGTGGCACTTATTTGTCACACTTAAAAAAGAGTGGCGAAATGCACCAAACAGCGACGGAATTTTTATGACTCTTTATTCGTGTGACCAAAAAGGAATGTATGGCCACGCTTAAATAATGTTGTGTGACGAAAGAGTAGATTTTATTACTTAGTAAATTAAAAGAAAACAAAACTATTAAGTATATATTATGTGTGGCTAAATGTGAGCAATGGCCACGCTTTTTACTTAGTTATGTGGCTAAAAGCTAGTACATATGGCCACTGTTATTAGGTTGTGTGACTAAATATTTGATGACTATTGGTCACGGTAGGTTGTGAGTGACAAAAATCTATTACCTATGGCCACATATATTAACCGTGACTAAATGGTAGGTTGTGAGTGACAAAAATCTATTTTATGGTCACGGTAATATTAAACGCGCGGCGAAAAAGAGAAGATTTGTGTTTATATGTTTATCATTTTTTATTATCTTGTGATATGGCCACTCATATTAAACATTGGTTGCGTGACAAATTATGACAAATGGTCACGGTATATTAATTTTAGGTGGCTAAAAGAAGACAAACAGTCGACGGCGCTTGTAATCATGATTATTTCATTTACTTATATCTCTGTATCAGTTTTCATCATCATCTCCACCATGCCCCTTTTCTCCCAATCTCTCTCTCTCTCTCTCTGTTTTTCGTCCATCATCGCCGGAAAAAAATGTGGAATTGGTGTCATCCGTATATGGAAAACGGTAAGTTATCATCTTCACCACTGAAGTTCGATTGAAGTTTTCGTCTCAGATTTGGTAATTTTTTCTTATGCAGGGAAAGATTGCGCTCTGTATCTCCTGGGAGCAGATTTTAAGTTATTGTGGAAACCATGGAGACGAGGAGTCTCTAATGGTTCATACAAATGCTTTACTGAGAGCAGATTTTAAGTTATTATATAATTTTATAACAATCAGCAGTAAGGGCCCATATGAGGTTTGCATGCCCTGTTTGTTGCAACCCTAAACTTGAACAAGGTAGTTGATCTCACTACCCTCCTTTCTTTCTTTTACTCATTCCTTGATTAATTTATAATGTGCTTGATAAATTATGATTTATTATTGTTATTAATAATATATCTAACTTTAGTTGCAACATTGGGTGGTACCAATCACTCAAATGGCCCGGATAACGATGTTGGATTGTGGAAGGGGAACGATGTAGGAGATGTAGCAAAAGAGATGCTTCTTCACCATTTTCAGTTCCCTCAGCCCCAGACAATCTGGAAACGAAAATGGCGGACGAAGGCGGTAGGAAATCAGGTACCGTGAAGTGGTTCAACGACACCAAGGGTTTCGGCTTCATAACTCCTGGGAGCAGATTTTAAGTTATTATATAATTTTGTAAAGTCAGCGGCAAGGGCCGGCACATGTTGTGGTTTGCAGCACCTGTATTGTCCAGGTGCTTCTCTCGCTTCTGGCCCCATGAACCTGATTTCTTCCAGCCACTTCTTCACCATTTTCAGTTGATCAGAAGCAAGTGCATGTGAGAAAACAGCAAGTAGCCGTTATATGATGATTCTCAGACAATCTCTCTAGAGCACCATGTGAGAAGCAAAGAGGGATTTGTCTTCAGCCGCTTCTTTTCCCTTTAAGTTAGTAGTTTTAAAGTTGTAATTTTATAGATCAATGTATTAATGGAATCATACCCCCTTTGGATTATGTGTATGTAATTGTGAGAAAGCAAAGAGGGATTTGTCTTCAGCCGCTTCTTTTCCCTTTTATGTAATGAATTGATTTTTAATTTAATATAATGTATTTTCATCCGTTTCTGTTCATCTTCTCTCAATCCGGATGAAATCTTCTCCCTAAGGTTATAGTCTTCTACATATATATATTAGGTTGTGTGACTAAATATTAGTGTATAGAGAATTGTATTCAACCAGAATGATTTTAATTCACTAGATAATGGGTTTAAATACATGGGAATATCCAATAGACTACGAACATAAATAACAACTATAGTATATATAGTTCATCCTGAAGAACTCTAGTTTATCCGGTTCATCCTGAAGAACTGTAGTTCATCCTGTTCTATTACTGAATAATTACTCTTGATCCTGAAGAACTCTATTTCATCCGGTTCTATTCTTCCTGAGGAATTATAGTTCATATGGTTCTGTTCTTGTTAGTTCATACGGTTTTGTTCTTGTTCCAATTTATTGAAAAATTAAAATCTAGCCAGTTTATAAATCCTGTCATCCACTATTAGACAATCAAAAATTATAAATTGTAGCAAACAAGGCTTGAACCTTCATACGGTTCTGTTCTTGTTAGTTCATACGGTTTTGTTCTTGTTCCAATTTATTGAAGAATTAAAATCTAGCCAGTTTATAAATCTTGCCATCCACTATTAGACAATAAAAAATTATAAATTGTAGCAAACAAGGCTTGAACCTGGGTCAGTCAAAAGAAAGGAACTCACTACAAGATTAAGAAGAACCATTGAGACAGAAGTGTTAATTGGTTATATTTTAACCAGAACTTATTTAATTACTCCCATCACATAAGAAATAATTGATAAACAAAATTTGCGTTGCTAAAGGTAATAAATAGAAACGGTGAAAACAGGATTTGCGTGGTAAAGGTAATAAATATACACGGTTATCTTGGCCTGACCTTTCCACTTCTTCCCACCATAGCTGGTAGCGTGTCCTGTCTGCCTTTAAATTTCCACTTTTTCACCACCAAAATCTTTTGTACGACCGTATTTCCTGATCAACAAGAAAAAAAACTTCGATCGATCAATGGCTGCCTTTGGTAAACAATGGAAGATTAGGGGTGTTAATGAACCAGCACCCTACTACGGCAAGACTCCCCGTAAGTGTATTTTCACTCAACAATGGCTGTACGTTTTTATTTTTAGGGTTTTATGTTTTTTAGTTACTTACTCTCTACTCTGCATTTGGGTTTTTTACAGGTGGTCGGAGGTTCACCCTAAAGGTCCATCACTGTGGCGATTTCCACCGGAATGCCGCCGGCCAGGATGTGTGGAAGGGAAAGGTAGATTATGTCGACTATGTCGACATTCGCACATTTGATTGTCATGATCTGGATCAAATGGTGCAATACCTAAACCACAAATCGATTGGGTATTTCCTCATTTACTGGAGGATCCCACCTCTGTCCATCAAATACGGGCTTGAGTATGCTAATTTCATCACTCCCGAAGTTGTAAGGGATATGAAACTTCATCTCCAGGGACCAGAGGGGGAGAGAGAGTTGGATGTGTTTTTAATCCGGAACAGGGATTCCACCTACAGAACCTCCGAGTTGGGACCGAGATTGCCGCCTGGTCAAAAGCTGTTTCCTGATAACAGCAGCAGCACCAGCTTCTTGGATGATGAAGACTATATGTCGGATGCTAGGTCTTAACTAGTTAGATAGATTTTTGTATAGGATCTGATGAAAATCTTTGTATAAATTAATCAATATATATATATATATATGAAAGTTTTTGTAAGCTCTTCCTCATGTTTTGTTTTGGTTAACACCATTAATTATTAGTTTGATTTTATCTCAATCATTTAAGTTGATTTTATTCTAAATTTGATTGTTGCAAGTAGATTTTACAGTCAACTGATGTGATTTTATCCAATTTAGAAGTAAAATTTATCCTGTTTATAAATCATCTCATCCAATCATATCAAAATGCCAACATATACTAACATAACATATGAATATATACTTCATGTAAGATCACAGTTATGAGTAAAATGGAGTCTGCTATGATTCATTGAAAATGTGTATGTATTTATAATATAAGAAAACTGGTTAACCATCCTGAAGAACTTTAGAACTCTAGTTTATCCGGTTCATCCTTAAGAACTCTAGTTCATCTTCTCTCAATCCTCGTGAACTCTTCTTCCTGAAGAATTGTAGTTCATCCGGTTTTCTCTTCTTCCAATTTACTTAAGAAGTAAAATTTATCCTGTTTATATATCATCTCATCCCACCATATCAAAATGCCAACATATACTACACTAACATAGCATATGAATATATCCTTCATGTAAGATCACAGTTAATTATGAGTGAAATGGAGGTCTGCTATGATTCATTGAAAACGTGTATGTTATTAATTATAGATGAAAAGTGTATGAATAAAACTGTAACAACTATCATGTTAACATACAAACTGGAACAACTTATGCAATTGTACACAAATACAGGGATCAACTCTTCTTCCAGCCAAGTTCACCCGGTTCCCATCTTGTTCTCCTCTTCAATAGCTTGTAACCGAAATTTGGCCTTGTTACATAGGAGACTTTCATGAAAGGTCCGTGTCATTATTCTGCTCTCAGTATCACCAATCCTGACAATATCTCGTATCTCATCTTCAGAAAGCCCATTTAGAGCATCCTGTAAGCTTCTAATTGTCTCACCTTCACTGGTGAAAATGTGATACATGTTTGTTTCTTTCTTATACTCCCAGTTGGTCACCCTTTTTCTCTTAATAAAAACCTGATGAAGCCTGTTACTTGTCATTATTAAATGGATTCGGTCTTTGTCATCCTGGCTCCATTCTGGATCTGGAACTGTACTATGCGTTGTGAATGACCCATCAGCTCTATAGACTACCAAATTTCCATCCTTATCAACTTCAAGTGTCGAAACGGGATTGTCAATGCTGCGTTGTGTGGCTTCGTCTACTTCCCCGTATAACTCATCCAAATACATCCTTATCCTCAGCATTAAGGATTCCTCTTGTGAACACGCACCCTTCATATCACCACGTGACTGTCTAACATCACCCAACTCATGGTCAGTGAGGTTGTACATAGCTTCTTCAGCTGTAAACTTTAGTACCTCACATGAACTGGTTGTGAACAGGTATACTTTCGCTTCATCATCATACCTCCAGGAGATGATTCTTCTCCTTTAAGCAGGGACATCTCTGTATTCATCCTCCTCATTGATCACTTTTCCATTTCCCTTCCTAGCCACTGACTTCATTCTCTTGGTGGGTGGTTTTTCTGGTGACTTGGGTGGAGATGAGGGTTTTCGGGGTTTGTTTAGGTGAGGATGTGGTACAATGGGTGTGAAGTTATCTGCTCTAAACTTTGGTGGAATAGGCTTTAATTTTACAGGTTTAGGATTTTTTTTCTGGTCTACTAGTTCTAGCAGCAGGGTTTCTTCTGGGTTGCTGTGAGGCTAGAGTTCTATTCAGACCAGAAAATCCACCTGGTAATGAGGGAGCAGTCGGTTGTGAGGCTGTGGTGGAGGGTTGAGATGATGAGAGATGAGGATCAGAGACAGTGTCAAACATTTCCTTGATAATGTTGATCCTTGGCGGCTTTTTTTGCTGAGTAGTTTGCACAGGAGCTTTACTCTTCTTTTCTTTGAGGTAGCTGAGACCTTCAGGATGTAAGGAGTCAAACAGAGCATGCATACCTGGTGGCCTTTTCACACCAGTAACTCTTTCCTTTTCAATTTGGCTCTTCCTGATAGCATCATAGTCG
This sequence comes from Deinandra increscens subsp. villosa, assembly GCA_039602395.1. Classification (NCBI taxonomy): domain Eukaryota; kingdom Viridiplantae; phylum Streptophyta; class Magnoliopsida; order Asterales; family Asteraceae; genus Deinandra; species Deinandra increscens. The sequence continues at coordinate 114,664,421 of JBCNJP010000027.1, read as the reverse complement.
TTTCTCAGCCTAGGCAATTTGCAAGTGTTGATTATTTTTGGGTCCCTCGCCAAGATTTCCTTGAAGTAACATTTATGAATCAGCAAGTCATCATCCTCAGATAGAGTTTGATATCTAGTACCTTGCTTCTCTTGTTGATCCTGTTCTAAAGAGCTATCAACAAATCTCTTTACATTCATCTCATTGGCTTGATCAGCTCTGATGACTAGGATCATGTACATCCATCTGATCAAGTCATCACCGTCATTTCATCAACCCATGCATCAGTAAAGCATTCCTTGCTTCTGAGCATCACACTGAACTGACATAGGAAAATTTTGTTATCTTCATTTCTCTTCATCTGAATCATCCTATACTCATTACATAAGAGCTTTCTGTACATCTCAACTCTGTCTGAAAGACCTTTCTCTTCGGCTTTGGCAATTCTTTCTTCTATGTACAGATCAGATCTTCTCCTTGCTGCATTGATGAAGAACATTAGGTCTGCATTGTTGATGACATACTCATAAATACCTTCTTCTATGAGTAGTCATTTCTGTTCTTCAAACTCTGCAATTTCCTTTTGTTCTTGGAACTTCTTTCGTATCTCAGCATTCTCCTTTTCATATTGATCCAACAGAGCCTTTGTAACAGGGTCCATGTCTTCTCTCTGACCTCATGTGCTCAGATTATCATCATCCTCCATGTCAGTGAAACCAGAGATACTTCTCTCATCAAGAGAATCATCATCAGCAGGTTTTGGAGACTCATGAAGTGAAGTTGCAGCATTGGGACTGGCTTCCGAGATAACTTGCTCAGGAATTTCCTCAGCAGTGATTGGCTTTAAAACAGGAATGATGGGCAGAGATGGACCACTAGGCTTTAAAAGAGGAATGGTGGGCAGAGATGGAGCACTCCTAAACCAAGTGCAGTTAAGAGTATTCCTAATCATCATTTTTCTCATGAAAGATAGAGCTTCAGGAGCTATATCCACATTTGTGGTTTGCAGATCACTCATCACGCTTGTGATAATCTGATTATCAGCAGTCACTTGCACCTGATGAAGTTGTTCAACCGGATCAACTAGTTCAACCTGATCAACATGGCCTTCTTCCTCTGGATGAAGTTGTTCAACCGGATCAACTAGTTCAACCTGATCAACATGGCCTTCTTCCTCCGGATGAAGTTGTTCAACCGGATCAACTAGTTCAACCTGATCAACATCGCCTTCTTCCTCCGGATGAAGTTGTTCAACCGGATCAACTAGTTCAACCTGATCAACATGGCATTCTTCCTCCGGATGAAGTTGTTCAACCGGATCAACTTGTTCAACTTCATCAACATCTGAGGAAGACACCCTGTGCAAGATCCTATTTTGAATTAAATCTAGTTTTGCATGTGAATTTCATTTCAATGTATGCATGGTTGACAACCTTACCTATCAGTGGCTTTCACAGATTGTCCTCCCTTCAACCATTCAATTTCTTCTCCTTGAGCTCTCACAATTGCACGGAGAGCTGCCAATTCATTTTCAAGTTTTGTACATCGAACCGTCAATTCATGCTCAGCACCCATGGTTTCTTGGCACCTGGGATTCCTGTTGTCAATCAAAGGTTCCTGAATAGGTTCCCTGACAGAAACAGTTGCCGTGGATTGGGTCTTAATGATGTTGGCATTGTCCTCAGGGTCCAGTGGGACTTCATGAGTAGTGTCAGCCCTTTCCACCTGACTTGCTTCATCACTACTGCAAGTCACCTTATCACCAGAATGTCGGTTGGGTGATTGAACCAAGTCCAGCAGTATATTCCCTACAATAAGGGTTGGGGAATCTACTTCACGTGGCCTAGGTGATATACCACCCTCATTCTGAGGTAGTCATGTGGAGGGTCTAAGTAAAGGAGTCCTAGTCCTCTTCCTTCTGGGTGATTGTGGAGTCCGTGTGGTATTTTTGGGTGTGGTTTTTGATGTGGACATCCTCTTCCTTTTGGTGGGAATGGTGGGAATTTGTATATCAGTGGAAGAGGATGGTCGGTCTGGTGTGGGCTCAACACTTGTTGGTGTAACAATGTTGTCACCAGGAGCAGTTTGCTTAGGAGCAGTCCTGGCCTTAGGAATAAGGTGTGATGTGTCTTTACCAAGGAAAACAGTTTTGTTCACTTGCATGTTAGAAAATGTTTTACTTGTAAAAGATTTTAGTTCAAGATGTTGATCAGAGATTTGCAGATTTGGAAATTCACAATTGAGAATGTGTTGGATGAATCTAGGGTACATGTAAAAGATCCTTTTAGGTTTTAGATTTTCCATCATTCCATCAAATATCATTTTTGAAAAGTTAAAGTTGAGCCCATTTACCAATCCATGAAAAGCGGATGATTGAGGTGCAGCAAGTTCATCCCACACAGTTTTCTTGTGAGACAGGCAGTGGAGAATGGTATGAGCAAGATATCGCCAAACATAGGGTAGTTGTCCCTTTTTGATGGTCCCACAAGTTAAGTCACCCCCATACCCAATTGCTTCGTACGTCTTCAAGTACAATTCAGACTTGTAATTAGGATCACCTCCTGCATCATTGAATTTCATGTGCTTCCGGATCATTTCTTCAGTCAAACTAATCTCATTCCTATTGACTCTAGAGTCAATTTTACCAACCTCGTTGCTATCAACAGATTTTTTGGCTGAGTCCCAAAATTCAGCAATTCTCTGCTTGCATATTACAGGATTCACAGTTAAAGCAAAATGAGTGTTGGATTTCTCGAGGAAATCGTTCATTTCATCAAATAGCTTTGACTTATCAGACTTCTCGAAGTACGCTACAACATTGTGTTCGGCGAAGAACAGTTGAGTATCCTTTGATGCAGCCTTTCGATTCAATTTGGGTGTCATTTGGTAGAAATTAGAGAGTAAGGTTTAGGTTTAAATCGCCAATTAGAAACCTCGAGAGAAAATAGAGGGTAACTGTTTTTCGAAAATGCAGTTTTACACTAACGGCAGTTCTTCTGGATCACAATGAACCCTAAGAGTTGAAACAGGGGAAGTTATTGGAGTTTGCCCATTTAGTTGAAGTTATTTAAGTTTAGAAATTTTAAAAGATTTGAAGTTTCATTACATTAATTGAATCCACATCAATTAGGTTTAGAAAAATATTATTAATTTATTTTAATTGAATCCACATCAATTAGGGTCGATTAAGACCGATGAGCACAAATGAAGATAAAGTAGGACCAATTAGGACCAACGAAGCCACGAGGCCCAATTAGGGTAAATTGGGGTCAATTTGGGTCAATGAGGATCAATTAGGGTCACTGATGAAGACCAGTTATAACTAATTAACGAGGGTCGATTTTGCTCAATGTCGACGCCTTATGAGGACCAAATATGACCAATTAGGGTCTATTAGGCCGATTGAGGGCCAAATTACGCTCAATGAGGACCAGTAGACTGAATTAAGGTCAACCATGGTCATTTATGACAAATGAGTACCAATGAGGGCCAGTGAACACTCAGTAAGGATGAATTAGGGCCAATGAAGGTCAATTATAGTCTATTCGGCTCGATTAGGTTTAATGAAGATCACTTACGGTCAATTAGGCTCATTTAGGACCAATTATAATCAATTGGGGTCAATTGGGCCTAATTGACTCAAATTTGTTGTACTACAAAGTAAATGGTAAACGATAAGTCTAGTAGGTCCTTATTGAGGTTAACTGACACTAATTGGTCCTTATTGGTCCATTTTGTGCAAATTGCTCCTCATTAACCCGAATTGAGCCATATTGGTACTTATTCTGTCTAATTGGCCCTCATCGGTCCTAACTGGCCCTAATAAGTCATAATTCATCCTTATTGGTCCTAATCGAGCATATTCGACCATCATTGGTCCTAATTGGTCCTCATTGACCCTAATTGAACCTAATTGGTCTTAATCGACCATCACTAACCCTGATTTACCCTTATTGGTATCATTGGTCCTCATTTTAACTAATTGGCCCCAATTAGTCCTAATTGGTCATACTTGATTATCAATCCTCATTAGTCACTTCCTTCATGCTCCGTCCTTATCGGTCCTATGAGCATAATCGACCTTCTCATTGAACTGGTCCTAATTTGTATTCATTGACCATATTAATTGACCATAATTAACTGGTCTTCACTAAAGTATCTAAAATGACGCTAATTGTCAGTATTTAGTCCTCATTGAGTCTAGTTGGTCCTAATTGCTCCTAATTGCTCCTCACCATCCTAATTGGACGTCGTTTAATATTTTTGGAAACAAAATTATTATACATGGGAAATTCACAACATGGCGGTCTTTTGGTATTTTTGTTCTGAATTGCATAGTAATTTATCATTTTCATTTTTGAGTTGTGTTTTAGTAATGTATCCGTTTTTTGTAGTTGCGTTATCACGGCCACAAGGCATGTGTTATTAAAATCTTGTTTATTATATCTAAAAGAAAATAATAAAGTTAATATTTATTAAAACATAATTTTGTTAATTAGGCCTTTTAACTCCGATCGTCATCCAGATCTGCTTAAAGAATCACAGTTATGAATTTCATCTTCAAGAAGAACCCGCTGGAAGAGCCACGTGGAGACATTTAGTTAATTAATTAATTATGTTTATGTTTAATTTTAGGTTTAATTATGTTTAATATACATATTGTTTATATTAATTTTGGGTTTTATTATCAGTTTGAACAATTCCCACCATTAGTTCAAACTACACCCAAAATTTCGAACTAAATTTACTTATTATCGATTCATCCGATACTTTTCCCTCTCACTTTATCAGAAAATTTCCAATTAAAAACCTCCAGCGAATAACTAGGTCTTCTTTCTCACCCATATCATTCACATCTTCCATGGAGCTTCAACAACGAATAGCTTCAACAGACAGCGCTAGCGATTCTTCAGAAGTGGGATGTGATTTGGGAGACCAATCAGTCCAGAAAACGGTAATTGTCAAGTTATTCCGTTTCATTAATTACAATCTGTTTTTATAAAATTGTTTCTTTTGTTTATTATTGATACACGTTTAACTTGGGATCCCTGTATTTGTGTACAGTTACAGTTACAGATCGATAAAATTTCGTTTCATACAGAATTGATTAGGAAGGGGTATATATTGCAGATATCCTCTCCATTCATTTCAACCCATTCATTTTATGCTAAATTAGTTATTTACCTTCTTAAATGACTGGGGGAGCATGCTTAATTAGTTATTTTTATGCTAGGATTGTTGAGGTCAAGCATATGCACATGTTTGTATATTCATGTTACTGGTGAACCTCCTTTCTTCTTTATGTACACTGCTAGAAATGGTGAACTGTTTGTTTAATTATATCCACTGAAGACATGATGTGTTCTGCTCTTCCCTTTGGATGTCTTTAATTTGTGTATAACATATCAAATAATTAGTCAATAGGGTCTTTATGTGATGTATTAATAACTAAGAACTAATTTACGTTACTCTGGTCATTACTAGCTAGGAAATGACCCCTAGAGGACATATATAGGAATGTTTCCAACATTTTTTGTAGGTTCATGTTAGAGGGGTACAAAATAAAGAAATTGTAGTTTAAATCCCCTGTAGAAGAATAGAAGAATGTTGATTTCATGCATCTGCTACTTTGCTAGAAATGGTGAACTGTTTGTTTATATCCACTGAAGACATGATGTGTTCCACTCTTCCCTTTAGATGTCTTTAATTTGTGTATAACATATCAAATAATTAATCAATAGGGTCTTTATGTGATATATTAATAATTAAGAACTAACTAAGAGATAATGAATCAATAGGGTCTGCATGCTTTCCTATTTATGTACTTTGTTAAAAAGCATCTAACTACATTTTGTTAATTGTACAAAATTCAAGGATCGATCCAACAACACTGATGGTCAATTGGAAAAACTTGAGTTCGAACTTAAAGAGGAGAGACTTCTTAGGGATGAAAAAAATGAACAAATTAAGGCCCTCTTCTTGAAGATTCAAGAATCGGAGAAAAAACTTGATCTACTTATAGCTCATCTATCTGCAATTGGACCACCGTTACCACACAAACTTAATGCTCCGGCATCTACAGAGGTGAATTCTTTACATCACAACTTAATCATACTATTTTCAAGTACCTTATAATCACATACATTCTTGTTCATGAAGAACACAATCCGGATGAACTCTTGTTCCTGAAGAACACAAATAGATGCAAGTTCCTGGTACATAAGAATATATACTTCTTGTAAGAACAAAGTTATGAGTTAAATGGGGCCCTGCTATGATTCATTGAAAATGTATGTTAATATGAAAAAAATAGAGTATATACATAATCTGTATGAATAAAACTGGAACAACTTATGTTAGATTAAAAAAACAGAATAAATACTTTCATGATAGGTCTGCGTCATTATTCTGCTCTAACTTTTTACCAATTCAAAAACATTGTTCTAGGAAAGTTCTAAGGAGATTTTTGTTGGATCTAGCCACAGCACTAATCATGCTGACATACACACAACGGTTAGTATTTGTCAAACTCATTATAGGTTTGATTGCTCATTTACATAAAGTAATTAATTGAACTGTAGGGCGTGAAATCGGTGGTCGATCAACCTCGTCTGAAGGGGTTGAAAAGAAAAAGGTAAATATTTGCCAGTCAAGTTTCATTCCGTTCTATAGTTTCACAGTAATCTGTTTGGTAATGTCATGTAGTCCCATTTTAAATGTTATTTGGTACCTCAAACACTTGGGCCAGCTAGGGATTGTTGGAACAAATGGTGAGATGTGTAGCAAACAAAGTTCAACTGACTTTGAAGTTGATCTGGAACTTAATGTGATCTTCATCCAGATGTTTTAAGTTCATCTGGATATCTAATGTTCATATGGAAATCAATTGAACTGTAGGACCTGATGACCCATACTACTTGTAATAAAATGGCACTCCTCAGTCCATATCTATCATGGTGGTAAGTATTTCAAAATTGCTATATATATTATGATCAATTTCCATAACCTAATTATCAATTATATGTTTTGGTATAGGAAGGAATACAATAAAAAATGGTCCTAATTAAGCTCAAATCTGGACAGTTGAAGATGAAGACCACGTACGCGGTAGTGTTGTTGACTTGTAATTGAATTAGATTGAGAATAATGCTTGTATGCAGTGTAATTTTCTTTAATTTTTTATTTGTATTTCATTTGTATTGACTTGTAATTGATTTTTATTTGATTTGTAATTAATATTTTGTAATAGCTTTTAAATTGGCCACGCGTATAGCAAGGACCCATCTGATTTCAACAACCTTTGGTTACTTTTTCTTCTTCCCAAATATATGTGGCTAAAACACAAATATACGTGACCATATAATACCAAAGGTCACGCTTTTTATATCTTAACGTGGCCGTTGCCACCATTTGGCCACCCGTATTGAGATAAAATGTATGATTTCAACTACCCTTTGGCCACTTTCTTTTTCCAAATATATGTGGCTAAAACACAAATATAGGTGACCTTATAATACCAAAGGTCACGCTTTTTATATCTTAACGTGGCCGTTGCCACCATTTGGCCACGCGTATTGGGACAAAATATCTGATTTCAACTACCCTTTAGCCACTTTTTTTTTCCCAAATATATGTGGCTAAAACACAAATATACGTGACCATATAATACCAAAGGCCACGTTTTTTATATTTTAATGTGGCCGTTGCCACCCTTTGGCCACGCTTATTGGGACAAAATTTATGATTTCAGCAACCCATTTGGCCACGTTTTTTTATAACATTTGTGGCTAAAACACAAATATACGTGACCATATAATACCAAAGGCCACGCTTTTGATATTTTAACGTGGCCGTTGCCAACCTTTGGCCACGCGTACTGTGACAAAATGTATGATTTCAGCAACCCTTTGGCCACGTATTTTTATAATGTATGTGGCTAAAACACGAATATACGTGACCATAAAATACCAAAGGCCACGTTAACCAAACACATGTGGCCGTTGGGACCCTTTGGCCACGCTTTTATGAAGAATTGATTGATTACAACAACAAATATTGGTACCCTATAGCCACGGTTATAGGTGGCTTCAGCCACTGATATTGTAACGTGGCCGTAGGGTACATATGGTCACGGCACCTATGGTGTCGGTTGGAATGGAAGAAAAAAAACGTGACCAAACACCTTTTGTCACGGTTTTTTTCCGTGGCCAAAGGTGAATTTTGAGGTAGTGTAGTTTGGACTCTACCTATCTTTGGCACTGTCGTCTTGCCCATGTTGGCAAAAACCGCATTGAAAGACTTCAACGTGAAGGGATCTTACAATCAAATGATGAATCATTTGAAAAATGCGTTTCCTGTATCTCAGGAAAGATGACAAGAAAACCCTTTCCGAAAAAGCCGTAAAGAGCTAAAGACCTACTTGGACTCATTCATACTGATGTTTGTGGCCCATCTAGGCCTATATCAGTTTGAACAATTCCCACCATTAGTTCAAACTACACCCAAAATTTCGAACTAAATTTACTTATTATCGATTCATCCGATACTTTTCCCTCTCACTTTATCAGAAAATTTCCAATTAAAAACCTCCAGCGAATAACTAGGTCTTCTTTCTCACCCATATCATTCACATCTTCCATGGAGCTTCAACAACGAATAGCTTCAACAGACAGCGCTAGCGATTCTTCAGAAGTGGGATGTGATTTGGGAGACCAATCAGTCCAGAAAACGGTAATTGTCAAGTTATTCCGTTTCATTAATTACAATCTGTTTTAATAAAATTGTTTCTTTTGTTTATTATTGATACACGTTTAACTTGGGATCCCTGTATTTGTGTACAGTTACAGTTACAGATCGATAAAATTTCGTTTCATACAGAATTGATTAGGAAGGGGTATATATTGCAGATATCCTCTCCATTCATTTCAACCCATTCATTTTATGCTAAATTAGTTATTTACCTTCTTAAATGACTGGGGGAGCATGCTTAATTAGTTATTTTTATGCTAGGAATGTTGAGGTCAAGCATATGCACATGTTTGTAGATTCATGTTACTGGTGAACCTCCTTTCTTCTTTATGTACACTGCTAGAAATGGTGAACTGTTTGTTTAATTATATCCACTGAAGACATGATGTGTTCTGCTCTTCCCTTTGGATGTCTTTAATTTGTGTATAACATATCAAATAATTAGTCAATAGGGTCTTTATGTGATGTATTAATAACTAAGAACTAATTTACGTTACTCTGGTCATTACTAGCTAGGAAATGACCCCTAGAGGACATATATAGGAATGTTTCCAACATTTTTTGTAGGTTCATGTTAGAGGGGTACAAAATAAAGAAATTGTAGTTTAAATCCCCTGTAGAAGAATAGAAGAATGTTGATTTCATGCATCTGCTACTTTGCTAGAAATGGTGAACTGTTTGTTTATATCCACTGAAGACATGATGTGTTCCACTCTTCCCTTTAGATGTCTTTAATTTGTGTATAACATATCAAATAATTAATCAATAGGGTCTTTATGTGATATATTAATAATTAAGAACTAACTAAGAGATAATGAATCAATAGGGTCTGCATGTTTTCCTATTTATGTACTTTGTTAAAAAGCATCTAACTACATTTTGTTAATTGTACAAAATTCAAGGATCGATCCAACAACACTGATGGTCAATTGGAAAAACTTGAGTTCGAACTTAAAGAGGAGAGACTTCTTAGGGATGAAAAAAATGAACAAATTAAGGCCCTCTTCTTGAAGATTCAAGAATCGGAGAAAAAACTTGATCTACTTATAGCTCATCTATCTGCAATTGGACCACCGTTACCACACAAACTTAATGCTCCGGCATCTACAGAGGTGAATTCTTTACATCGCAACTTAATCATACTATTTTCAAGTACCTTATAATCACATACATTCTTGTTCATGAAGAACACAATCCGGATGAACTCTTGTTCCTGAAGAACACAAATAGATGCAAGTTCCTGGTACATAAGAATATATACTTCTTGTAAGAACAAAGTTATGAGTTAAATGGGGCCCTGCTATGATTCATTGAAAATGTATGTTAATATGAAAAAAATAGAGTATATACATAATCTGTATGAATAAAACTGGAACAACTTATGTTAGATTAAAAAAACAGAATAAATACTTTCATGATAGGTCTGCGTCATTATTCTGCTCTAACTTTTTACCAATTCAAAAACATTGTTCTAGGAAAGTTCTAAGGAGATTTTTGTTGGATCTAGCCACAGCACTAATCATGCTGACATACACACAACGGTTAGTATTTGTCAAACTCATTATAGGTTTGATTGCTCATTTACATAAAGTAATTAATTGAACTGTAGGGCGTGAAATCGGTGGTCGATCAACCTCGTCTGAAGGGGTTGAAAAGAAAAAGGTAAATATTTGCCAGTCAAGTTTCATTCCGTTCTATAGTTTCACAGTAATCTGTTTGGTAATGTCATGTAGTCCCATTTTAAATGTTATTTGGTACCTCAAACACTTGGGCCAGCTAGGGATTGTTGGAACAAATGGTGAGATGTGTAGCAAACAAAGTTCAACTGACTTTGAAGTTGATCTGGAACTTAATGTGATCTTCATCCAGATGTTTTAAGTTCATCTGGATATCTAATGTTCATATGGAAATCAATTGAACTGTAGGACCTGATGACCCATACTACTTGTAATAAAATGGCACTCCTCAGTCCATATCTATCATGGTGGTAAGTATTTCAAAATTGCTATATATATTATGATCAATTTCCATAACCTAATTATCAATTATATGTTTTGGTATAGGAAGGAATACAATAAAAAATGGTCCTAATTAAGCTCAAATCTGGACAGTTGAAGATGAAGACCACGTACGCGGTAGTGTTGTTGACTTGTAATTGAATTAGATTGAGAATAATGCTTGTATGCAGTGTAATTTTCTTTAATTTTTTATTTGTATTTCATTTGTATTGACTTGTAATTGATTTTTATTTGATTTGTAATTAATATTTTGTAATAGCTTTTAAATTGGCCACGCGTATAGCAAGGACCCATCTGATTTCAACAACCTTTGGTTACTTTTTCTTCTTCCCAAATATATGTGGCTAAAACAAAAATATACGTGACCATATAATACCAAAGGTCACGCTTTTTATATCTTAACGTGGCCGTTGCCACCATTTGGCCACCCGTATTGAGATAAAATGTATGATTTCAACTACCCTTTGGCCACTTTCTTTTTCCAAATATATGTGGCTAAAACACAAATATAGGTGACCTTATAATACCAAAGGTCACGCTTTTTATATCTTAACGTGGCCGTTGCCACCATTTGGCCACGCGTATTGGGACAAAATATCTGATTTCAACTACCCTTTAGCCACTTTTTTTTTTCCAAATATATGTGGCTAAAACACAAATATACGTGACCATATAATACCAAAGGCCACGTTTTTTATATTTTAATGTGGCCGTTGCCACCCTTTGGCCACGCTTATTGGGACAAAATTTATGATTTCAGCAACCCATTTGGCCACGTTTTTTTATAACATTTGTGGCTAAAACACAAATATACGTGACCATATAATACCAAAGGCCACGCTTTTGATATTTTAACGTGGCCGTTGCCAACCTTTGGCCACGCGTACTGTGACAAAATGTATGATTTCAGCAACCCTTTGGCCACGTATTTTTATAATGTATGTGGCTAAAACACGAATATACGTGACCATAAAATACCAAAGGCCACGTTAACCAAACACATGTGGCCGTTGGGACCCTTTGGCCACGCTTTTATGAAGAATTGATTGATTACAACAACAAATATTGGTACCCTATAGCCACGGTTATAGGTGGCTTCAGCCACTGATATTGTAACGTGGCCGTAGGGTACATATGGTCACGGCACCTATGGTGTCGGTTGGAATGGAAGAAAAAAAACGTGACCAAACACCTTTTGTCACGGTTTTTTTCCGTGGCCAAAGGTGAATTTTGAGGTAGTGTAGTTTGGACTCTACCTATCTTTGGCACTGTCGTCTTGCCCATGTTGGCAAAAACCGCATTGAAAGACTTCAACGTGAAGGGATCTTACAATCAAATGATGAATCATTTGAAAAATGCGTTTCCTGTATCTCAGGAAAGATGACAAGAAAACCCTTTCCGAACAAGCCGTAAAGAGCTAAAGACCTACTTGGACTCATTCATACTGATGTTTGTGGCCCATCTAGGCATGTGTCAAGAAAAGGTGCTAGCTACTTCGTGACCTTCACGGATGATTTCAGCCGTTATGGTTATGTTTACTTGCTTAAACATAAACATGAAGTGTTTGAAACATTCAAAGAGTACAAGAACGAAGTAGAAAATCAACTCGGAAAGACCATCAAGATCCTTCGATCGGATCGTGGTGGAGAATACTTAAGCCAAGAGTTCAAGGATTATCTTAAAGCGTGTGGAATTGTCCAACAGCTTACTCCTCCTTACACACCTCAGCATAATGGAGTGTCTGAGAGGAGGAATCGAACCTTACTAGAAATGGTGAGGTCGATGATGAACCTTACAACTCTCCCAATGCCATTTTGGGATTTTGCTCTAGAAACCGCTGTACGCATTCTAAATATGGTTCCAACCAAGAAGGTTGAACAGACACCGCATCAATTGTGGCATGGAGAAGTCCCTATGTTGTCTTACTTAAGAGTCTGGGGATGTGAGGCACTTGTGAAGCGTGATACGCCTGACAAACTACAACCTAGGACTACTAAGTGCATCTTCGTAGGATACCCAAAGGAAATAATGGGTTACTACTTTTACAATCCTTCCGAAAATACTGTTCGTGTTGCTCGATATGCTGAATTCTTTGAAAAGAATTTTATAGCTCAAGAGAACAGGGGAGAATTGTAGAACTACTAGAAGATGTGTCACCTTCTGAAACAACTAGCAATCATCAACTTGGGGGGGGGGGGGGAAATGTTCAAAGTGATGAACCTCAAGTCAATGATGTTGCGATTCCACTTCGTAGATCCGAAAGGGCCGTACGTAATCCGGATAGATGGATTGGTCTAGTCGAATCCGAGGATAACGTATCAGGAGATCTCAATGAGCCTCCGAATTTTAAAGCTGCATTATCAGATCCGGAATCTGACAAATGGCTTGAAGCTGCGAACGTGGAAATGAAATCCATGCAAGATAACCACGTTTGGACCCTGGTTGATCTTCCTCCTAACGCAAGAACCGTTGGGAGTAAATGGCTCTTCAAGAAGAAGACCGACATGGATGGAAATGTACACACCTATAAAGCTCGTCTCATGGCAAAAGGTTATACTCAACGGTTTGGCGTTGACTATGATGAGATCTTTTCACCAGTAGCAGACATTAGAGCTATTAGGATTCTCTTAGCCATAGCAGCGTACTATGACTTTGAGATATGGCAAATGGATGTTAAGACTGCCTTCTTAAATGGTTACTTGGATGAAGAAGTCTATATGGATCAACCTGAAGGGTTCATTGATCCAAAACATCCCAACCAAGTATGCAAGCTTCAAAGGTCCATTTATGGACTAAAGCAAGCATCGAGGAGTTGGAATAAACGGTTTGATGAATAAATCAAAAAGTTTGGTTTCGTTCAGAATCCCGATGAGCCATGTGTATATCGCAAAGCTAGTGGGAGTAATGTTACTTTCCTTGTCTTATATGTAGATGACATATTGATAATAGGAAAACACGTTCCAATGTTGCAAGATGTAAAATCCCATCTTGGAAAGTGTTTTGCCATGAAAGACTTGGGAGAAGCAGCATTCATTCTTGGAATCAAGATCTATAGAGATAGAACTAAGCGGTTGATTGGACTAAGTCAGAGTGCTTATATTGATAAGATCTTGAAGCGATTCAAGATGGAGAATTCCAAGCGTGGTATAGTACCTATGCAGGAAGGACTTGGTCTATCGGTCAAACAAGGTGCTTCTACACCTGATGAGGTGAAGCGTATGCAAAGAGTCCCTTATGCTTCGGCTGTAGGCTCTATAATGTATGCGGTGAGATGCACTAGACCTGATATAGCGTTTGCGTAAAATATCGTTAGCCGATTTCAACAGAATCCAGTTGAAAGTCACTGGACTGCTGTTAAGACCATTCTCAAGTACCTACGGGCTACTAGAGATTTGTTTTTGGTGTATGGGGGAAATCTAGATCAAGAGCTCAAAGTGACCGGATACTGTGATGCTGGATTTCAGACTGATAGAGATGACACGAAGTCTCAGTCTGGGTACGTCTTCGTTCTGAATGGAGGTGCTGTGGATTGGAAGAGCAAGAAACAAACCATAGTTGCTATGTCTGCAACAGAGTCTGAGTACATTGATGCGTCAGAGGCTGCAATGGAGGCTGTCTGGATAAGGAAGTTTATTAGTGGGCTTGACATTGTCCCCACAAGTAACTTGCCTATCGACATGTACTGCGATAACTCGGGTGCATTAATCATCGCCAAAGAACCCGGAGTTCAGAAAGGCGCCAGACACTATGCCAGGAGATATCACTATGTTCGTGAGCAGATCGAACTAGGTGAAATCAGATTACTCAAAGTTCACACAGATATTAACTTAGCTGATCCTTTCACGAAAGCTTTGTCGAGGCCGAAGCTTGAAAGGCATGCCGAGGGCATGGGACTTAAATTAGCTAGTTAAATCATGTATGTTTGATGTTCGGTATTTGGATAAGGGATGTTAAACAATTTCTATTTATATAATGAAATAAAGTACTTGATATGTTTGATGTCATTTAATAGTAAATTGTGTCCTATATTTGCATGTTTAATCCTTGAGTACTTGTCAAGTATTCTAAATTGTCCATTGTCGATTAACTATATGGGAATATAGTTAAACTAAGACAAAATCTGAGTGATTGGTTAGGATGGTCCCACCAAACTCACATGGTGTTCATTGGATGCATACTGGACTGACCCACTAACGAATTGTCACTTTATGGATCGGCGTCATTAAGTGAAATTCGTAAATGGTTGCTTTACTTATCCTTAGACTTGAGATACAAGCAGGTCATGCATGTATGGATTGCACCTACTTGATATAGGTCTAACTATCCTAAATAAGGTAGTACAAAAGGGCTATTTTCAGTAAGTGTAGTGAAGTATGTGACTGGACACGTGTAGTCAAGAGGATTTGTTCCTTCAGCTTAAAAGTTGAAGCAGATACCACTGGGCCCTTCATTGGACTAATTAAGAAGTTTGCATGGCCGTGCCCAAATGAAATCTAGAGATGTCTCGATTTGCAATTTGGTAATCTTAAGTTAGTTGTGAGAATGAGAAACAGAATCGTTAAAGTATGAAATGACTTGATCCATATTCATATTTAACACGGTATCGGCAACAAAGGGATAATAAATGACTGTACCATTTAAATACACTTTGAGAAACTGTACTTAAATATTTCTGGGAGCATTGGCGTGTTGCTAGACGCTAACCAATGTTATTACCTTTACTATTGCAAGCTCAAGTGGGAGCTGTAGGGATATGATCATGTAACAGTAAGCGTATGTCTGGAAATAATTTAAGCCTACGGGGTCACACGTCTCGACACTAATGTATTTGTATTAATTAATTAGTTAATTAATATTTATCACAAATAATTAACGAGGATTCGTTAAAACTAACGGTTAATTGTTAACGGGTGTTAGTTGTAAATTAAAGAGAGTTGTAATTGGATTACAATTAGGAAAGGCTTTGGGATAGGGCTTTAGGGCTGATTTCGGTTAGGGGTCCCCATCCCAGTCCCTATCTTGTTTTCCAAGTTTCCTAAACCTATAAATAAACCTTATGGGTTTAGGGTTTAGTGGTTGCACATACTTGGAAAGGAAGAAACCCTAAATCTCTCTCTCCTTCTCTCTCGTTTACGGCAAAGGAAAACGAACCCTAGGGGTTCGGGTTTTCTTGTGGTTCGACCAAGCCATCATCAACAAGAGGTGTTCTTGATCAAGTACTAGCATACGTACATCGGTGTGTCGTGTGTGCGAACATAGAGGGATTTGCTTTAAATCCTAAAGATTCTTCTCTTGCCGAGCTAAAAAGATACACGTTCTTTATCCGGTTAGTTAGATTAATTCATAGGATTTATTCCGCTGCGTACTCGTGTTTAATTGATAATTGTTATATAACCCAACAGATTAGCAGGGTGGTACGCTGAGAAGGGATTTGGTCCGCTGAGAGTAATTTGGTACGCTGGCAGAAAAGTTGTGTTCACTAAAACTGACGTAACTTGAGAACCGTTAAGAGTTACGGAACCTAGTACCAGCCAAAACGTTCGTCTCGACGAGATCCATACTTTTACTCGCCTAAACAAAATCCACTTGGAAGACCTTCGTTTTCGAGTTTAAAGTTTAGATTACCAATTTCAAAATTTTTAAAATTAAAGAAATTGATGCATTCGTTGCAGGTCATCATCAGACTGTGCCAAAATTGATGAAGTTTGAGGATTATCCGAGTTGGGTAACAAAATTTAAAACATATCTTGATATCTTGGATAAATATTTGTGGATTCCGATTAATAAGCTATATGTCCATCCAACTGATTCTTATGGAGAACCCATATGGACAATGAATTTTTTAAATGCAAAGATTAAGCAACATGAAAATGAAAAGAAGGCATATGCGTTTATTAAGTTGGCATTATCAATAGAGTTGTTTGTGTATTTTAAGGATTGTTGGAAATCGAAAGTTTTATGGGACAATCTGAAAATAATATGTGAGTATCACAATATGCAACTTTATCGGAATTCAAGGTCAAACAAAAGTTCTAACGGTGAGATTCAAGAGTTAGGACAGAAGGTGACAAAATTGACTGAAGAAAATAATTTTCTGAAAAAACAATTGGTAAAATTGCAAAATAAAGTTCGTGATGTAAAGATGCCAGATCTAATGTCAAAGTTTTCTCATTTGGTTGATAAACTTGGTTCAGTTTCATAGAAAAATGAGGTTCAGAATTTACTTAAAGATAATACTTTGTTGAATGATGAAACTTATAAGAAAGAAGAAGTAGTTACTTCAGAATGTAGGAAGTGTATTGAATTATCAAAAGAAGTTGAAAGATTGAAAAGTGAAACTGCAGAAGCTGAAAATGAAAGTTCGGCATCTAAGATTGAAAAAATTAATTGAAGAAAATGCTAAGTTAGTCAAGGAAGTTGAAAAATGGAAGGCTGAAGCTGAGGATGCTGCCAATGATTTCAATAATTTGTTTGAAAAGTCCAAGGTTAAGCTTGATATGCTCACCAAAACTTCTGGTGAACAAGCTGCTCAGATTTAGTCATTTCAAATTGATATGGAGAAGTTGCTCAATGAGAAGAGGGAGTTAGTAAGAGTAAATAAATTGCAAAATGCAAATTTGGATATTCAGAAAAGAAATGAAGATAAATTGAAGAAAGAGTTGTTTGCTGAACTTGATAATTTGAGATTGCAAAAATATGAAACTCACAAAGTTGCTATGAAATTGATTACAACAGAGAAAGAATTGGCTGAAGCACAACAAAAGATTTCTGATTTGAAGATTCAAGTAATTGATGCAAATCGTGTGTTGAAAAATGTCACCAATTCACAATCTTTTACAAGTTTCTTGGCTAAAGATGAAAATTTTAAGAAAATGTTTAACAAAACAGTTTCACCGCCAGGAAGTTTAAAAGAAGGAGTTCAGGAGCTAAAGGAAAATGTTGAAGCTGGTGATTATTCTAAATTTCTTGATAATAAATCAAATAAGGAAAAGGTTGTGAAATCATAGAAAGCTGAAAGTGTTATGTTTGATTCTTCCGCTACTGAAAAAGAGAAATCAGCTACTACAACCGAGAAGGTTAGTTCTTCTACTGATATTGATGAGACTATCTTCTATCAACAAAAGAATGTTGGTCAAGTTAAAGCTGAATTTTCTCGTCTAACATAACGTATCTGGTACTGAAGAGAAGATTCCAGGGAAACATGTTGGTTTGGGTTTCAAGTTAAAAATGTTAAAGCTGATGGGGCTCAAGCTTCAAAACAACAGAATTTGAAGAAAGATAATTTGAAACAAGTCAAGAAGGATGTGTTTAATGCTAAAAAGGTTCAACCTGGGAGGTTTTACAAACTCAAAGGTTCGGATCAAATATTTTCTAACAAAAAATTCCCGCTTCATTGTGTGGATGCTCAGAAAATATCAAAAGTTTTGTGAAGAATGATGCTCCAAAGACGAAGAAGAAACAGACTGCTAAAGTTTCTTCTGGAGGATCAAATTCGACTTCAAAAAGCCCAACATCAAAATGGGTTTATGATCATCGACATCCGGTATGTGATTCTTTCTGTGACCATTTTGGAGATGCTAATCTTTGTGAAGCTTTGCAGAGACCAAAGAGGAAAAATGTAAACAATCGTTTGTGTTACAATTGCTGACAAAAAGGGCATATGGCACATGATTGTCATGTCACTGTTGCTTCTAGTTCAAGGAAAAGACAGGTTCCTTATGTTGGTAAATCTGCCAAATACAGATTTATTGATGAATATGGCAGAGTATTTGATGAATTTCAACCGACATATTTTAAACATCCAAGAAGGTTTTTACCTAAATTTTAAAAAGATTCATCTGTCGGTTGTTCGTCACAATCTACTGTGACGGGTTCATCAGATACTGATTTACCAAAACAACAAATCTGGAAACCTAAAGTGGTTTCAAAAGGAAACCAAGACATTGGTCGACCAGAATCGATTCGCTTCGGGTCACTTATAAACTAGCGTGTTTGACCAGTGTGCAGGTACTTCTAGAAGACCTATCGGTGATTGTTGTTGATGGAGGAGTATTCTGCTGATTTAAGTTAAATTACATGTGACATCAAATTTCAAAAACTAAAATTTTCTGAAATCTAAATCGAAAAGGTATCCATGTCGAAAGGTCAATTTTCTTTCTTTAATGCATTTTGTATATAGTTTAGGGGGAGAAAATTGAAAATACCAAAAATAGTGTCTTTGTGTTTTTATTAAAATGAAAAATCCGAAAAATAGAGTTTTCATTTTAAGGGGGAGAAAAAGAGAAAAACACAAAAACATGGAAAATAGAAAAAATACAAAAACATTGGAAAATGAGAAATTGTATCCAACATGATTGGGAAATGATGGTACATTGGCTTACTTGTCTGACTCATGGATAAAATAGATAAAAAAGCCATAAGATCATTGTTTGATGTGCTTGGTAGGCTCGGCATTAAATCAGAAAGTATTCAGATGTGATATACATTAAATGCTAATGCTTGACCAAGTGGACAACATCTTGATGCATGTATCATGATAATGAAAAGATGTGTGAAAAAAATGTGAAGTCACTGTGTATACATGTGTTCATTTTGCAAAGATTTAAACTTGTTTGATTTTCTTTATTTTGTCAAACGATCGGACTTTCTCTGCGTGTCCACAAGACCGACCTGATTGTTGTTCGTTTGACGTTCTGCTTTATTTTCTTTGGTGTTTCGTATAACTCATCGGACTTTCTCTGCGTATACGGAAGTATCGACCCGATTGTTGTTGAGTTATACAATTTCAACTTGTTTTATTTTCTTATTTTGTTAAATCCGAGGCCTTATCTGCGTATCGAAAGATCGACCTTAAGGTAGACGATTTAACGTTCTTATTTCTTTTTGCATGGAACACAGTTGGCGTTATCATAAATACAATCACTATGTGCTAAACCACAAGTGAAGTCACAAACATATATGAGTATGTCTGATAGTATGGGGTACACTGGTCAAAACAAGTCTAATCAATACAATAACATATCCAGATGTTATGAGTATGATTGTGCCTGAGTTTAAAGTGGACAAATTATACCGGTAATCAACATGACTTATGTGCCAAAGTAATTGAAATTGAAGTGTAATTTAGCATGTTATGTTCAATATGATCCCAAGTTGTGATCTTTCTCACAAAAGACAAAAATAGTGTCTGATTCTGTATTGCATTTATGTTTCATATCTGAAAAGTCCAAAAAGATTTTAGGTGTGTTTTAGCATAAACTTAGAAAAATGAAAAATATTTTCGGTGTGCTTTAATGAAAAGTTTAAAAAAGCCAAAAAGATTTTGTTTCTTATTTGTTTTCGACCAATCGACATGTGATACGAAATCAAATTTCAAATCTATATCTTAGATTCTCGGAGAGATGTTTTGCGCCATGATTAAATTAATTTTCAAAAGAAAAAGGAAACCGCGTTTCTGTCTTCTGAAATTGCAGGTTATGTGTGTCAAGACTCAAGCATGGTGAAAGGGAGAGTTTAAAGTATCTTTCACAGGTGGATCTTGAAGATCGAAGATGATTCAAGAGTGATCCAGCCATGCAAGCTCTATTTCTGACAAGATTTCAAGTCAAAGATCGGATGCAGCAATGTTGAAGATTAAAGATTGAAGTTTAGTTAGAGAATAGATACACTACACGTTAAGGGGGAGTTTGTTAGAGCATATTCCCATGCTACAATGTGTCTCATGTATTGTATCTAGTTTAGAGCGAGTCTGTGAGTTGTAGTGGCAATATCAATGGTGCCGTACCAACTGGTACGCCGTACCAATTGGTACGCCCATACCAATTGGTCCACCAGTTGGTACGCGGGACAAATTGTCACTAACTATAAATACCGTGTGTTAGAATGATAGCTTAACACTTCTGTCATTTCTACACTTTTCTGTGTGTGAGTTAGAGAGAGAAAGCAGAGAGAGTCTTTGTAATCTTCAAGTGACTCAATAACAATTCTCTTATTTACTTCTCGTTTTCACTAGATTGATCAAAGCATGCAGTAGTAAGATCGTATCTCGGTTTTACAGCATGATTCGTGATATATGAAACCATGTCACGTATCCAGTAACATGATCCGAATACCTGAATCGGATGTCATGAACCAAATGACATGATTTGAGATACACGAATCTGATGACATGAATGGAGCAGCATGTCTCAGACTACATGATCCGATTCCATGAACCGAAAACGTGACTCAAACGCATGCACTCTATGTCATGAATCGAAAACCATGACTCGAGATGCGTGAAACTGATAGCATGAATAAAAAAGCATAACTCAAAATGCGTAAAACTAATAACTTGAACCAAAAGCATGACTCGAAATGCGTAAAACTGATAGCGTGAACCAAAAAGCAAAGCTCAAAATGCGTAAAACTGATGACATGAATCGAATAGCACGACATCGAGGTACATGAATCTGAACATATAAATCGAGTAATATGAGATGAGAAAATAAACCAAGTAATGAGCATCACAATAGCAAACTAACTGAACCACACAATGAAACCATAGGTCATGAGTCGGTGGATACAAACGACTATTCTAAAACAAAATTACTCAATAATCGAATAACGAACGTCATACCAAAGATAGGGTAATGAACACGAATCGAGATCAAACAAAATCATGGTCACACATCAATAATGAGAAAAGCCGTAAATCAACATTCACAATCATTAGGAACAAAGTTTGAGCCCATGGCCAGAGTCACGAACCAACTGCTGGCACCACACCAACCGAATATGGGTATTAGATGGCAGCAATCTATCTCATGATCAGATTATTGCGTTTAACAACTGTCGAACCATGAGGTTAAGCAGCCAACCTTTCTCCATAATTCTTTGGTTGGACTAGATGCGCGCTTCAGATTTTTTTAAAATCAAGAGTGAACCATGAACAAATTCAATCATCGTCAGCGAAGGTGATCGCGAATTTGGAGGCTAGGAACGGAGCCTACTTAGGAAACAAAAAAAGAAGGAGAATAGAGCCAAACATAACAATACACTCGAGTGGAAATCTTAAATGTAATACACAGCTCAAAATATCCTAACCACTTACGAATCGTTGTTTGGAAAACATCACCATGAAAAGAGAGGGCTGGATCCCATAACGATAATTGGTCACGCGAAAGCGATCGGTTCTCAGGTCTGTAACATGGAGGCAAGGGTCTCCAAGCATAAGGGTAAATAGATCATAGGTTGACCAAAGGTTGCGCGAAGATAAGGTGACTTGCAATAGAAGTCACTCAGGGTGCGAGGTCGATGCGAAAGTGTCACACCCCGGTCAAAGGTTTGGGTGTGAGCGAGACGGAATCATAGTCGTAGATATACAGAACAACTTCTACTAATTCAAACATTAATTAAAACATAATATCATTAATGTTGCAACAAAAATAGTGGTAAAATGATATAGTCTTACATAAATTTAAAAGTCTTAGTTTGATTATTGAAAAGCATAAAGCACTTATTTAGGATAGGTTGGGACTACCACTCCGGTGAAGCAGGTCCGAAATTTACAGCGAAGTCCCATTTGCACGTCTTCCATGAAAAACTTAATTACCTGACAAATCATGAGTTTAAAAGGTCAACATAAAGTTGGTGAGGTTCACAAGTATAGGACTCTACAGTAAGTTTGTAAAACAGTTTCTAAAATACTTAAATGTTATTACTAAAAGTCAGATGATTAGTAAAATATTAAAGATCATCCAATATTTGTACTTATGCTAAAATTAGAGTTTCTAGTTAATATATATAATTATTATTACTATAATTATTATCAACAAATCATGGTGAGTTTTAATAAACTAGGGTTTAAAACTCGTGACGAATATTATTTGTCAAATAATTATTAGCATTTTGTTACGTCGTAAGATGTTTTAAATCTTGTAAAGATTTCGTTTCGAGTCAAAACGTTTAAAACATTTGATCTGGTTTAAAACGTTTCGATTATTTTGATTTATTAAAATAATCTAAAAAAATGTTTAAAGTATATTTTTCATAATTTCTATAAGTCTTTTGATTTTATTTTTATAAAATCATTTTTAGTAACTTTATTTTAATTAATAAAGTTAGGGTTTTTAATAATAAGACTTTTATAGAAATCTTTCCAACATAAAACATTTTCCATTTTTAGTATAAAATCCAAGATTTTATACCATTTAAATCATTTTTCATAAATAACATTATTTACCAATTTTGGCTAAAATACATATATTTATATTTTGTCTATGTTTTTATAAAATCAAAAACAACTTATGAATGTCATTTGTTTTAGAAATCTTATTTTTATAAAATGTGACCAATTTATATAATTATATCTATGACTACAATTTATGGGTTATTTAGTCCAAGTAATTTTATAAATTACTTAAGTTAGCCATTTAACCATAATAATTCATTTAAAGTGTTTTAATTCACCATTTTATATCCAAAGTCAAGGTTATCATTCTAATGTCCATATTAGCCCATAACAAGTTACTTAACATTATTTTGGACTATGATAATTGTCATTAACAATTTGTTAGTCCATATAAATAATAATTAAACAACATAATCAAATGAAATTTCAAGTAACCATAACATACTAACAATTTGATTATAACATAACCTAACCATGCAAAAAGTAGCAATTAGCAAGAAAACACCAAATGGTTTGCCTAAACCATTTTGTTAGTCATTTGATCCATGTGTTTTTATTTCCAAATAGAAACACTAACACTTTAGTGTTAGAAAATAACATGATAAACCATATATGCTTCACAAATCATAATTTTTAAACCATAGGTTTTTCATGGATGAAATCATCTAACATTTCCACATTTTCAAACCTTACAACTCTTTTGTCCATAAAATCGTAGAAAAGAAAAGATGATGGTTAGTTGATCAAGAATTTAGAAAAAACATAAGATTTTAAAGATGAGATTGTCAAGACTTGGTAACCATTTGGGAGGGATCAAAGTGTATAAAAACACATAGAATATGGAATATTAAAGGAAAACTGAATAAGAGGAGGAAGAAGGTGGCGGGTGGTGGCTTGATGGCGGTTCGCGGCTGCAGCAGCAGTAGCTCGGCGGCGGCAGCAGCTCGACGGAAGCAGCAGTCTAGCCGCAGTAGCGATCGGCAGCAGCAGTGGCGATGGTGGTGGTTGTGTTCTTGACCGAAAGGAGGAAAGGAAGAAGGAGGAGGTGGCGGTGGTGGCTTGCCCGATCGAAAAAGAGTAGGAGAAATGAGGGAGGGTGGTGGTGTTGCTTAGTCGAACAAAAAGAGAAGAGAGGGGGTGTGGGGGTGTCGGCCAAACAAAGGGAAGGAGAGGGAGAAGAGAGTGAGGGGTTGTGTGTGTAAGGTGAAGTTGGTGGAGGTGGTTTGGTGAAAGAATGTGCAAGTCACCCTCTTGGTACAAGTGATGATTGTCTATTGTAGGCTAGGTGGTGTGACCAATTGCAAAAATCTCCTAACTCAAGTTTTATAAAAATTGGATGTGTAGGTGATTAGTATTTATATAGAATTGTCATGTTTTTATACAATAGTTTAGGCATTGTAAAAGTTCATAAATATATAAAGATTTGTAGTGATATAATTCATAACTTTCATAAATAAGAAAAAGTATAAAAATTACACAAGTTGGTGACTAATTTTTATAAAAATAAAAGGTGGTGACATTTCATAAAAATTACAAAGGTGATGGGCCAATGTTAATCAAATTAAAACCATTTGATTTGGGCTTGATATTGGGCCTAAAACCTTAAAAGAAAGTGGATTGGGCCGGTTTGGCGGTTTAGGTCGTAGGGGTCCAAAACGGGGCGTCGGGTCTCGGTCCGGGCCCGTTGTGTTGCGGTTGAATTCACGGATCGGGTCGGTTACTCAGTTTGTCGAGTTTACATAACGGGTTAAGGTTTCGGGCTCAGTTTCTTTGTTTTCAGTTCGTTGGGCCTATTGGGCCAAATCAGGCCCAAGTGGGTTATCGGTTGAGGTTTTGGCTTAAGTTTTGACAACGGATACAGTTTATTATGTTTTTATTTTGTAAAATAGTTGTTCGAGTCGGTTACATTAGTTTTTCAGAAATCAGTTATAGTTTTTAGTTTTTTGCACGTGTACCGTTAAGCACTTCAGTTTCGTTAGTTCACGACAGTTTTAAGCTCGACCGTTCAGATTATTTAAAATTGAATAGTTTTAAACATGCGATCACTCATCATTTTGCTGTGTCTATTTTACAAACATACGACACCAGTTTCGTAAAATATAAAAATACAATTTATATTTACTTTTCTTGTTATTGAAATTCCACATATATTTCATGGAATCTCTATGCATTTTACGGGTATACTCTTCTAGTACAAATGCGGGATTAGGTTTACGTTATCAGTTATCAGTCATACTCAGTATTTAACAATTTAACAGTAAATCAGATCAGTTAATGCATAATAATACTTAATTAGAAGTCAAGTTAAGCGGTTTGACCTGGATTTTCAGACGAGGTGTCACAGAAAATCGATCTGGTGAACGGGAGGGAGACCCGTTGCGTCTAGGGGTGAGCAAAAACCAAAATAACCGAACGGGAACCGAAATAACCAACCTAACCGAACCAAAATAACCGAACCGAACAAAAAACCGACAATAACCGAACCGGAATTAACCAAAACCTACATTTACGGTTCGGTTATGGTTAATCATTTTTTAACAACCGAAATAACCGAACCGAACCGATTTTATTTATAACTAGATTTTTTAGTAATTGATCTAAGACTTTTTACACCTGCTCAATTTTATTGTTAACTAGATTTTTTATACATGTTCAATTTTATTGTTGACTAGATTTTTTACACCTGTTTTATTTATATATATTTTAGCAGAGCCATATGACCCATAAAGATTAAGCTGTCGAAGCCTCAAAGGTTTAATATATATATACATTTTAGCCAACAAGTTAACAACTTCCCAACTTAGTTTGTTTGGTACTTGGCAATATAAATGTTCAAAATCACGCAGATCACCTGTGAGCTGTGAAATTTTTTTGTATTCTTTTCTAAACATTCTTCTCCCACATTGCTAAGATGAAAAGTTGGAACATTTTGCTCTCCTACTAATACCATCCCACATTTCCCAGATTGTAAACTAACCTCTCTATCCATGGTTATAAAAAGGGTGCCACTTAATAAAAACCAAACTTGGTCAGAGGTTTGTTGGTTCAATCTCACAAAAACATTGGTTATGATTCATAAATTGTAGCCTACTAGCTTAAAATTTATGAATTTGTGCCCAAGTTAGTTTTCGGTTTTTTTAACTGAAACCGAACTGACTCACTATTAAAACCGACTTAACCGAAACCGATCGGTTAAGCAGATCCCATTAACCGAAAGTCAGTTACGGTTAAGGGTCAAAACCGACCCAAACCGACCCATGCTCACCCCTAGTTGCGTCGTCAGGAAAATTTTCACGGTAAATCCGGGCGACTCGGATGTCTTTGACTCCCCTTTCTTCCGACTTCCACAATTTGGACCAAAACGCACGCGCTCCATAATCAAGTAATTTGTGGGCTTGATGCAGGGCATAAGCTTTAGCCCACAGTTTGGTTTATCGCTAAGGATTGCCAAGACGTGATCGTTCGCGCAGGGTATGAATGAGTTTAACTGACGAGCACAATTTTAGCAAACCTGTGATAGAGATGTTAGAATGACAGGGAAAAAGGGTAGGAAGTGCCAACGGTGAACAATCTTGAAGCACGATAATCGGTGAGTTGTGTCGTAAGGCAGACATAACTCAGGGTTATAACATCTTAGTTTCGAACAAAAATCTTTGGTACCGGCACACGTGTAGAGTTATCCACTCGAGAGGTCGTATAATCGTAAACCCGTACACATGCAATCCCGTAAACATGTGGACTTGTAAATTCGTAGTCTTCCAAATGAGTGGATTCCTAGACACTGTCCTTTGAAAACACACAAGCTAGACTGAAACAAAAACAATTAAATTGGAAAGCTTGGAATTTCTTATTAAAACGGACGGTCACGTGCACCAAGGTTTGTATACCCGCTGGTGTGCTCATTTGTTGCCACGTATGCATGTAATCCTGTAACCATACAACCTGGAAACTCATGAACCCATCAACGAGAACTCACCCAAAATACACACGACGACACAAATTTCATGGGAGAGAAAATGATTTAGATACTCAAGGGATGAATACTTGAGCAGAAACATAAAAGCACGGTTGACATGGATGGATAAGATTTAAATATCAACATAAAGAGGCTAAATGATTAGAAAAAGTACCAAAGATCAATGGACATTGACATACGATCCTTCAAATAACATACGGATTGCAAGCTCAAGTAGAGACACCAAGGTTAGCCTCTCCGTTGACAAGGGTGTTAACGGTGACTAACAGAGGTATGGATGCGGAAAAACGTCTAAGGTTTCCACAATGATAACAATCAACGCATGGTCAAGGACAAACAGATGCACCACAACGAATTGAATACGCGCTAGTGCCCAAGGTTGGACCGATCGAGAGTGAGTTCGAGCTGCCTGGCAACAAGTGCTCACAAGTTGGCCTGAGTGACCATAGACGTGGCATAGCCGAAGCTCGATTAAGGGATGGTGATGTTTACATGACTCACACAAAATGGGTGAAACCTCAGGTTAGGCTCCATAACTGAGCAAAAAATAAGGGTCATTCCGTTGTCGCTGCAAAGATTGGTGTGACCCGAACCAAGAGAATGGATGAAACAACCGTGAAATAAAACATCACGAAAGATCGATTTAAGGCCAAGAGAGAAAAAGACATCATCTGGGATACTCGAATCTGAAGATCACGAGGCTACGAAATGAAATAGGCCAAATCGAAGTACCATGAAAAGACAAGACAAAATTAATCTAATCGGGACATCATGAAACGACAGGTTAAAATAAATCATAAGATATCGAGAATTGTTAAGAATCGTCAAATCACCGACTCACAGAACAAGAAATCAGGTTGAAAATCATCTCAAATCACAAGAGATCGAATAAAAAACATGTGCGTTAGTAAATCGTGAGATAGTGTGACTCAGATCATCAAAACCATCAAGAACCATAGTAATCATAATAGTGCGCAAAAACATGAAATCGGGCAATCGAGGTAAAACGCATCAGAGTGGTTCTCATCTCCCGATTAGGAAACTATAACCGTGACAAATTAGAATATGATTCTAGTGATTGACATGATTTGGCCTAATAGGTTTTGGCACTCTCGTCGGGGCGTCCCAAGTAAGTGTTTAGGTTCGTCAATTCAAATATGTACGCAACGCTTTTCTTGACAAAGACCCCGCCTACCGGTGCTTTCACCCTTCCAGGTACTACATGTCAGTCACTAAAACCTCTTTCTGACGAGATCATAAAATAAAAAAATAAAAAAAATAAATTTCCTAGATGGTACGTAAGGCACCGTTACTAAGGAAGGAGGCTAGGAAACCTCAAGTGATCTGTGTATAAGTGTGTGCAGATCGACGAGAACTAATACAACGAGTTGAAATAGGCACAATCAAGAAGAAAATAATGGACATACAATTCATATAGGAATACTATGCACGAGGTACTCATGCAGGACACCTAAGGCAATAGTCTAGGTCAAGTTGGTTCTAATAACCTAGATCCCTATAGCCGTGGCTCTGATACCAATCTGTTACACCCTGACTAACGGTGGAATATGTCGGGACGCGATGATTATCCAGATGCACACAACGCTTATTAATGTTGCGATATTCTTAATCAGCCCATTTCAAAAAAATCAACAACATATCACAATACAAACATTTAATATCAATGAGATACAATAAAATTGATTAATTAGGTCACACTAGGTCCACATGCAATCCTATAGTGTCATCATCATTTTAGTCATCATCTATCAGAAACCTACAACATGTATAAAATAAGGTCAACTACAAGTAGTTGGTGAGTAAACATAGGTTTAGCATACTGCATAAAATAAAGCATTGTGATTCAATGAGTCAAGTGTTATATCCAATCATGATCAACAAGTATGAGTGATGTGCACCAAACCGAGACAGTAAAGGAGAAATCACCCGACGCCCAAGCCAAGGAAGGCCAGGTGGGTCGTCAGCCAATAGATCTATAATTGTTGCCATGACTTGATGGTTAATGGTACACATGCGATTAGCGACTAGTGATTAGCGAATACCACAACAAATAAACCATAAGTATCACATAATCAGGGAATCACACTTAGAACACATAGAATTGCATGTTTGATTTCATAGTAAAGTGTTTAGAGATTTTAAATACTGGTACATGTTGCATACTAAAATATTAAAATGAAAGAGGGGCTATGAATACTCACCTGATATGGAGACACAAATGAATGGATGACTTCACGAACCGAAATGAATAAGCCCGAAGACGAACTCGGCGACTAAACAAGATGGAGGAATAATTGAATGAATAAATAAATAATTAAATGACTAAATAAATTAAATAAATGAATAATTGAATTTTTCATGACATAAACGAGTCGACGATTCGTTGGTGATGAAATTTGGAGAACTACGAACGTTCAAAGTCGAAGCGTTAGTTTATTCGAAAGCTGTCTACAAACGATAAATAACTATAATAAATGTTGATACATAGTCCTGATCGTCATGTGAAGTATCGAATACAAGATGGATCACACAAGGATGCTGAGGTCCGAACTCAGGCCGAACCTGGAATTCGGACATGGCCGAACGTGTGGCCGAACCTGAGGTTCGGCCAGTCATATTTCAGCTTGTATAAGTAGTTCATCTTGTATAGAATTGAGAAGCTTCCAGGTCATATTTTCTAAGTGTACTCTGTGGTTCTCTCAGTGATAATACAAGTCTTTTGTATTTACTCTCTGCGTTTTACTTGTTTACATTGATTTCATATTGACTAAGTAGAAGATCTGCACGCTCACGCACTTTCAAGTGGTATCAGAGCAACAGGTTTGCTCTACTAGTCGGAAATCAGTGTTTTCCAGAGTTGTTGAGTTCGAATTCACGTGTTTGACTTTCAAAGCTCATTTCTCATCTTCATTTCTCAAATTCTTCGTTCAAAACTTCATGATTTACGTCAAATATGTCTGTGTTTGTTCGTTTTCAGTTGATTAAGGGTTCACAGCTCGAGAGGTGTCGATTTTAGTGACTTTTTCTGAAATTGTTGAGTTTTTCGCGATTGGCCGAACCTTAGATTCGGCATAACCGCTCTGAACACCATGTTCGGAGTAAGCTCGGTCAGTTTTTCTGATTCGGTGAGAGTTCGGAGTTCATTCGGAGAGAGTTCAGTGGTTATTCTGTCTCGGAGGGAGTTCGTACTAGGATCGGAGATAGATCGGAGTGTCTGAGTTCGGTGATACGT
The DNA here is from genome assembly GCA_039602395.1 of Deinandra increscens subsp. villosa. Lineage (NCBI taxonomy): Eukaryota > Viridiplantae > Streptophyta > Magnoliopsida > Asterales > Asteraceae > Deinandra > Deinandra increscens. Next base: position 114,634,275 of record JBCNJP010000027.1, on the reverse strand, counting down.
TCGTTGAGAGTTCGGAGCAGCTTCGGAGGGTATAGTAGGTTCGGACGAAGTTCGGAGTAAACAATGTTCAGTTTTTCGAAAATGTCCGATTTTCAACCGTTCGCAGCTATTCAAAATTCGGTTCAAGCTACGATACAAACAATGATGAATTATGATAATGAAATCGGAACAAGTTAGAAAGTTCCCAAATTGCTAAAATTGGAAGATTATCATAGTTGGGTTAAACGGTTTGAAGCATTCGTCGATACAAATGACATTGATATGTGGTTAGCGTTCACTGAGCAATATGTTTATCCTAAAGATGAAACTGGTGAACCTATTCTTCAAAGGAAAATGTCGTCTGAACAAAAGAAAGCTTCTCAAGCTGAGAAAAAGGCGTATGGTACGTTAACGATGGCATTGCCTAAAGAGTTACTTCATCAATTTGCTGGTAACTACACATCAAAAAGTCTATGGGATGCATTGGAAAAACGATGTGAAGGCAATGATCAGTACAAGAAAAGTCGCCAAAAGGTTTTGAAGAAAGAGTTTGATAGTTTTAAGCATTATCAGAATGAAACGATTCCCAATCTAATTGCAAGATTCGCTCATCTGATGAGTGAAATGCGTTTGGTGAATCTTACTAAAGAAGAGGTTGATATGAAAGAAAAGATCTTGGAAGCTTTGCCTGAAAAATGGGAGAATTATGTGATGATGATTACTCATGATAAGGATTTTTCAGGTTTGTCTTTCAATGATTTGGTTCAAAGACTTCAGGCTCGGGATATGGAATTAATGGTGAATAAATCACTTCCTACACAAATTCAGAATCCTGCAGTATATCATGGTGAAAATGACTCTACAATGAATGCTGGGAAGTCTACTAGTCTTAGTTCTGCTCCTCCCACAGCATTTCTAGCAGGTAAATCTGAAATTCCAAGTTATTCTTCTACTGGTTGTACTGTGTCATTTCCAAGTTCTTCGACTCAAAGTGCATTGTCTGTTCAAACTGTCGATGATTATAATGCGTTGATGTCTGCATTGGTATCTTCATATTTTGGTGTTATCACTGGTGTTGTGAGTAATGCTGAGTTAGCAAATGAAGATTATGATCAGATTGATTATGATCATTTGGAGGAAATGGATCTGAATTGGCAATATGCTATGTTAGTTCGTAGAATGAAGAAATTTTTTAATAGAACTGGTAAGAAGAGACTTAATCAGGAAGGAAAGATTGGATTGGACAAATCTAAGGTAAAATGTTATAAGTGTTCAGTTTATGGTCATTTTGCTCGAGAATGTCCAAGTTCTACAGAAAGTAAATTGAAGACTGGTCAGCATGCACATTTAGTTTTTCATCCATCAAATGAAGCTGAGAAGGTTGAGAGGAAATCTGCTACTCTTGTTCATGATTGGACAAATTCTTTTCCACATTCAAGTGAATTTGCATGGAATGCAGATACTGAAGCTAAGAAGAATCATACTCCAATTTCCATTGCTTTAACTGTTCGTCATGATGATGATGATAGTCTTCTGACTGATTCTGATTCTTATTCAAGTGCATCTTTGGTTCAAGAAGATCAACCTAAAGTTTCTGATAGTTCAAAGGTTGAAGAATTTAAATGTTTTAAATGTGAAAAATTGATCCAGGAGATTGCAAGTTTTGAACAAAGTCGTCAAATTTCAACTGAAGAGATTGTGGTGTTAAAGAAAGAGTTGGAAGATTTTCAAAAGAAATATTATGAATTAGTTCATGTTCATGAAGATGTTTTGAAGGAAAAAGCTCAATTGGCTGAGGAATGTGAAAAGGCCAAAGCTGAAGCGTTAGACGCAGCTCAAGATTTTGAGAACTTGTTTGAGAAGAGTTATCCTGTTCAGCAAAAATATGAAGAGAGTACTGCTCTTATTGCGAAAACTGCTGTTACAGTTGAGAAGCTTCAAAATAAGATCTCTATGCTTCAAGATGAGAATGTTCTGTACCGGGACAAGAATGAAGTCTTAACTAAAGATGTTGAAATCTATAAACAAAAGAGAGATGGTGTTCTTCAAGGACTTTTTGCAGAATGTGAGATCAGAAAGTTACAGACATATGAATATGATGATCTCAATGCAAAGTTTATCAAGTCACAACAAGAGGTGTTTGAAGGTCAACAGAAGATTAATGATTTGAAATTGGAGATTTTGGAGTTGAAAAGACAAGTGAAAAACTGCAATTTGTCACCAACATTGCTTAACTTCTTATACAAGCAGGATCAGAGTTCAGAAGGTTCTAAGCAGGATGATGTTCATTTGGTACCTCAACCAGTGGATTTAATTGAAGTTACTGCTGCTCAGATTGATCCAAAAGATGACTTGCATGATTACTCCAAGTTTGCCAATCCATCTAAGAAGAACAAATCCAAGTCTAAAAAGAAGGAGAAGCCATTGGGTGAAGCTCCAAAATTTGTTTCAAAATTTGTTTTGTTAGAAAATGAAAAGGTTTTTGATAAGGTTGCTTCAAGTTCTTCATCTGCAACCGAAGAAGAAAAAGTTTTAATTGAAAAGAACAAGCTGAAGGATATCAAAGCCAAATTTACTAGTGAAGCTAAGTCAAGCAGTGCTTCAGGTTCTTCTTCAAGGGTTTCAGGTTCCAAGCACAAAGGTTTGGGTTTTGTTGTGAAGGAAGTTCCAGATGTTGCAAAGAAACCCGTGAAAGCTGACAAGGCTGTTAAAGCTAAAGTTACAAAGAAATCACCATCTCCGAAGGAATTTACTTATTATTCTGGAAGATCATCATCTTCAAGGAGTCCATCTCCTAGGTATGATTCTTCTGATGGTTTCTTTGATACCTTTGCTTCTGAATATTCATCCGGTTTTTCAAAATCCAAACAATTTTCAAACACTTTTAGAGAACGACTTTGTTATGTATGTCGTCAACCGGGACATCTCGCTGCTGAGTGTCCGACGACTGCATATATCCACAAAACTGCCAAATATGTGGATAACAACGGCCAAATTTTTGATGAACCATGGTCTCCAAAGCTTAAATCAACTCGTAAATCGTCTTGGTCTAAATCAAGTACGTCGATTGAATCTGATTCAGGTTCTGATCAAAAATTAAAACTTTTAAAAATTTGGAAACCAAAAGTTATTTTCAAGGCCAACAAGGACTTTGTGGAAGACACCGGGCGACCCGATGATATTGAATCGGGTCGATCCCAGCACAACTAATGTTTTATTTGGTGTCAGGCAGGTGTTTCACGAAGACCTTCGGTGATTGATAAATTGCTGATTGTGAAATATCTGTTATAATTATATTGAATTTCAAAATCACTTTTGTTTTCAAATGGCTACACTGCTAGTATTCGTGTAGGTTGATACATTTTTCTTGTTCTTCACTCCGTCTCATTCTGAGGGGGAGTTTGTTTTTTGCTAATATACAAAAATAGTGTTTTGTTTTTCAGATCGTAAAAATGAAAATCTATAAATAGAGCTGTCATTTTTAGGGGGGGAAATTTGGAAAAGACAAAACCAATGAAAAATGCAAAAATCTAAAAACATTGAAAAATGAGAAATTGTATCTGACATGTTCGGGAAATGATAGTACATTGGCTGACATTGTCTGACTCATGGATAAAGTAGATAAACAAGCCATAAGATCATTTGATCGATGTGTAAGGTAGGCTCGGCAAATCAGAAAGTATACAAATGTGATATTCACTAAATCTGATGCTTGACCTAGTGGACAACATCTTGATGCATATCTCATGATATATCAAGAAAAATATATGTGAAAAATAAAATGAGAAGTCACTGTGTATACATGTGTTCATTTTGCAAAGATTTAAACTTGTTTGATTTTCTTTATTTTGTCAAACGATCGGACTTTCTCTGCGTGTCGAAAGACCGACCTGATCGTTGTTCGTTTGACGTTCTGTTTTATTTTCTTTGGTGTTTCGTATAACTCATCGGACTTTCTTTACGTGTACGGGAGTACCGACCTGATTGTTGTTGGGTTATACAATTTCAACTTGTTTTATTTTCTTATTTTGTTAAATCCGAGGCCTTATCTGCGTATCGAAAGATCGACCTTAAGGTAGACGATTTAACGTTCTTATTTCTTTTTGCATGGAACACAGTTGACTACATCATGATAATAATCATTGTGTGATTAAAATCACAAATGAGATCACAAAATGTGATAAGGAAAAGCATATCTGAGTATGTCTGACAGTGTGGGGTACACTGGTCAATGCAAATTTAATCAATACCTTAATATATACAGATGTTATGAGTATGATTGTGCCGGAGTTTAAAGTTGGACAAATTATATCTGCAATCGGCATGGCTTATGTGATTCATTAATTGAAATTGAAGTGTAGTTCAGCATGTTATGACTAATATGATTTCAAGTTGTGATCTTTCTCACAAAAGGCAAAAATAGTGTCTAATTCAGTATTCGTTTACTTTTGTTATCAGAAAATACCAAAAAGATTTTAGGTGTGTTTTGATATAAAGTTTCTAAAAGCCAAAAAGATTCTGTTTCTTATTTGTTTCGATTGATCAACACGAAATACAATATCAATTTTCAAAATCAAACTATCTTGGAGTCTCGAAGAGACATTTTGCACCAAGATTATTTATGTTGGCAGGTTTCTAAGTGGGAAGAGAACATCACAACTTCAAGTCTTCTGAAGTTTGTTAATAAAGAGATTACACTCGATGCAATATCAAGTATTCAAGATTGAACTCATCATCAAGATTGAGGGAAAGTTTGATTGAAGATACAAGATACAAGTTTGAATAGAGGAGAAGATACTGCACATGCCGAGGGGGAGTTTGTTGATACATAGTCCTGATCGTCATGTGAAGTATCGAATACAAGATGGATCACACAAGGATGCTGAGGTCCGAACTCAGGCCGTAACCTGGAATTCGGACATGGCCAAACGTGTGGCCGAACCTGAGGTTCGGCCAGTCATATTTCAGCTTGTATAAGTAGTTCATCTTGTATAGAATTGAGAAGCTTCCAGGTCATATTTTCTAAGTGTACTCTGTGGTTCTCTCAGTGATTAATACAAGTCTTTTGTATTTACTCTCTGCGTTTTACTTGTTTACATTGATTTCATATTGACTAAGTAGAAGATCTGCACGCTCACGCACTTTCAATAAATTATTTATAATTATTAGCGGCAAAATATATGTATTTTTATGATTTGCAAGAAAAACTTAATCATAAAAAATTGTAATGACCCTCGTGGATATCCACACATACAAAGTCAACATCACATTCCAAAATCAAGTTTTATCCAAACCGAGCATCGGTTTTAGTTTACTTATCCATAGGAACCAAATAATAACAAGTTAAACATATTCTTGACTTAACCCGAGCTTTTTAGAATCAGAATTTTTATTTTGAAGACCAACACCGAGTTTTAACATTCGCAGTGTGATTATCATTACCAAATTAATATGCATATTTATTTACCAAATGACTATTACCAACTTAAAATGCATGTATATATATATATATATATATATATATATATATATATATATAATATATATATAGGGGAAGGATCAAATAAAAACAAGATGTTATTGCGAAAACACGAAAACAAATATTAAAACCTCTATAACTTCCTCATACGTTAATATTTTTCAAAAAAATTTGCACCAAAAGTCTTAAAATTATGTCACCTTTAATCCTTGGAAAAAAAATTAAACATATAAAATTTCGTGATTTTTTTTATTATTGCACATGTGCAATAATACGTATTAATTATATTACACATTTGCAATATTAATAAAAAAACGTTAATTTTTTTTTTATTTTTTTTTCAGAAATTAAACATAACAGAATTATAAGATCTATGGTACAGTTTTTTTTATCAAAAATATTAACGTATCAAAAAGTTATAGAGGTTTTAATATTATTGCACATGTGAAATAATAAAAAATATAAAAAACACTAATTTTTTTTAATTTTCTCCCGAATTAAAAATAACAGAATTATAAGATTTATGGTGCAATTTTTTATAGAAAATTTCAACATATGAAAAAGTTATAAAGGTTTTAATATTATTGCATATGTGCAATAATAATAATAAAAAAATTATTACACCTGTGCAATAATAATTTTTTAAAAAATTAGTTTTCTTTTTAAATTTTTTCCAGAACTATAGATAACATAATTTTAAGGATTTTGGTGCAAATTTTTTTAAAAAAATATTAACGTATAAAAAGTTATAGAGGTTTTAAATATTTGTTTTCGTGTTTTCGCAATAAAAGTTGTTTTCACATGATCCTTACCATATATATATATATATATATATATATATATATATATATATATATATATATATATGGGTAAGGATCCTGCGAAAACTCTTTTTTTTTGCGAAAACCTAAAAACTAACACTAAAACCTTCATAACTTTTACATACGTTAATATTTTTCTATGAAACTTGCACCAAAAATCTTAAAATTCTATTGTCTTTGATTCTGGAAAAGAAATTGATATTTCGAAAAAAAAAATTAGTGCACATGTGTATTATTAGTGCACATGTGCACCATTTTCATTAATACTACACAAATGATAATTGTCATGCAAAAACATATTGTTTAGGTTAAAAACATTTAAAAAAACTAAAATATTCATAGAACTAATGATAGTTCTACATATGCACTATAACTATTAGTTATAGTGCACATGTGTAGCATAAAATTTAAATAATTTTAAAACGTTTAATATATTTTTAGAGTTAAAGATAACACAATTATAAGATTTATGGTGCAATTTCTCTTTTAAAATTATAATGTATACGACACATATAAAGTGCTTTTTTATTAGTGCACATGTGCACTAATAAAAAACCACGAAAAACTAACAAAATTATAACGTATTTGATGCGATTTTTCTAAAAAAAACATTAACGCATACTATATGTATGAGTTTTATTATTAGTGCACATGTGCGCTAATAAAAAAACGACGAGACGTTAAAGTTTTTTTTTTAATTTTTTCCAGAATTAAAGAACTCATAATTCTAAGGTTTTTGGTGCAAATTTTTCTAAAAAATATGATCGTATGAAAAAAATTATGAAGGTTTTAGTACTAGTTTTTAAGTTTTCGTAAAAAGATGTGATTTTTACATGATCCTTACCCTATATATATATAGGGTAGGGATCCGTAGAAAACCCTTTTTTCTGGAAAACCTGGAAAACCCTTTTTTAACCATTAATTTTTATATTATTGGTCATGATTAAAGAGGGGTTGGATTGTAAATTATAGTAATATTTTTCATTTAATAACGGGCAGTATGGTAATTTGCTTAGCTAATTAAAATTTCAACCGCCAAAAATTAGTCCCTAAGTATACGGTACACAGTTTCTCTCTCTATTCTAAACCTTGATTAAGATTTTTCAAAATCGTATCCCCCAAAAAAATCACCCGATATTATCACTTAAAAGAGGCGATCGAGGAGTTCATAACGTAGGGTTATTTTTTTTGGATCGGGCAAGGAGAAGAGAAATTGGCGTCCGCGAGGTGTCGACGGCGACTGTATACTGCTGTAATACCACGGTTATCGGAAACAACGGCTGGAATTGTTACAGTGACTTCATAATCAAAGGTACGCCGACGGCGAATGTTACATACTGTTCCCCCTTTGTGTATTTGTCTTTGACATTGGCTTATTTGTGAATGATTTTTTCAAAAAAAAGGTAGGTTATTTGGGTACGATCTTTCACATGCATCTTCAGTTGCTTTCAGCAAGACCGATTTCTTTTGTCTTTGGTACATTAACTATACTATTGCGCCTGAAATTTTGTATAAGATGAGTGCACATAGTTCATTATTTGATTACCCCAATTTGGGTTTTCCTAATAGCAATAACATTGTAATATTTACAGTAATGTAATTGTTGGTGTAAGTATTACATTGTTGTATGATGACAAGAGTAGACTGTTGTAACTACAACAACATGTTTGATTATACCATTTTTTTGGTTGGTTGTAACTGTTAAATTATAGGTACATTACTGTAATAGTTACAGTAATGTAATAGTTATTATAATGATAAACATAATGGTTTATTACGTTTATGTAATTATAAAAACAAGTACCGTATTACAATGATCTAATTTTATAACGAGTACAGTACAGCGAGTATGTATCACAATGGATGTTAATTGGATATTCATGTTTCATTGATATGGTTATTTATTCATTGTGTAGTGTGGAAGACTAAATTTGCGGCTAGTAATCAGTTAGTATTGTTGAAAGAGAAATGGGTAAGAAAGAAGAAGGTAAGTATTCTTTTTATAATTAATGTTTAATTGTATTTGTTGTAAAACAACAATGAATGGTGACTAATGTTGGTAAAACTTGTAGGTAAAAATGCAAATCGTAAAGTTAAAAAAAAAAACAAATAAGGGATCTAATATTAATGAAGTTGTTGGGGAGACTGCTGAATTTAGTAAGTGAACTTATTGAAGTTGTATCTTAAAAAATACTTTTGAATTTCATGTGTATAATAATGGACTTTGAACTTTATGTAAACAGTCGTCAAACGGGATGCTGCAAAGAATAGGATAATGGGTGATCTTCGTAAAATGCTCTCGAAGTTTCATAAGGATAAATCAGAAAGTAAATAATTAACTAGTGAGACATAGTCTAGTTAAATAAACATTCTTCTGCTTGCATAAGCTCAGAAGCATACAGGCCCAAAATCACCAGACCAAGTTAAAAGCTAGAAACCAGAACAAGTCAAGCATTCAAACAGCAACATCCAGAACAATTAAATATACTTCTGCTACCCAACAAAACAAACACAAAAACAGTTGAAACTACCATCATCTAGTGAACCAGCAAGACTCAAACAAACGACCAGTTGATAAACATAAAGCATATGCAATGAACATGATTTTCTTCGTTCACCACTTTCCATGCTACTGCCCGCTCGTAAGAAACCGCTTTCCCGAGACTTGATACACAGATACCCCCTTGAAGACACGCGAAACCCTATTGTATTATCTGCGGGAACTCCGAACACAAACCTTTCCTTCCATTTTCATCCAATATTTTCTCCAAACTGATGTCTTGAAGTTCCACTAGTGTGGTTTCAAGCATATCAAGACCAGCCTGATTTGCAAATGTCAAAATCGGCATCACCTGCATCAAACCAGCGGTTTAGAGACCTAAAAACATCGCCAAAATCACATAATTAACAGACCAATGGTTTGATGATAGCTAACCTTCATTGAGCAGCATACAATTGCATTCGAGTGGTGCCACATAGACTTAAGAATCGAGTCACTCCCCTCACCCACAGCTTTTAGTAGCTCCATGCCCAAGTAGCACCTGTTTCACAAGCAAAACGTGTTTACGGTTCATAAAGTTACAGCAAAAGTAATACATGTACAGTACCTTCAAACTTCACCTAATTTGAAGGGAAAATAAATTTTGCAGTTAGGACATTTTCCTAAGCCAAAATTTATCTCAAAACAGCTACTATCACCCATACCACTATAAGTCCAGCCAACACAACTATACAACCAATCAACACTAATGGAAAGACAACAAAAACCAGCAGCCCCATACAAAAACTGAAATATAAGCGCGCTTAAAGCTTTCACAATTCCTGCTTAAAGCTTTCACCTTGAAAGATTAATGAACCAAATAACTTTATCATTTTTCTTAGCACTTGACTTTAACATGTCACAAGAGAATTTGAAGGTACTAGAAAATTTGTAGGACAGCCATAGTAGAAATCATGCTTAGCAAGTGGCCAATAACTACTTGAATCTCAATGATCTTCCTACTATGAGTTTGAGTCTCGATCTTTAACTAGATGTATAAGAAAATCAGTTTTTAAATCGCCTAAAAGAAAAATGCTAAAAAATAAATCCTCATGTGAAAAAGGAAATACCATATATATCCCATGCACATCTCATGAAGAAGAACATCTTTATTACATGATAATAAAGATAAAACTACTCAAGTGTGCTTTTCCTTGGGAAGCCACTCAATTTTTCTACCACACAACAAAAGTGAGAACTTGATAATAATGGATAATCAAAGTAGTCAAAATCAGCAAAAACAGGACCACCATACATCCTATGCAGAACTTTGCCACCCTTATTCATCCTCTTGTTATACCATCTCGAGCTACTAACCCTAACCAGTCTTATACTGACCAACAGAACAGTCATTCTGCAACCCAAACAAATAGCACACCCCAAAACATATAAATGTTGTCCATAGAATTAGCAAAATCAAAGGTTTAAAAATCATCATCAAACTAATAATCAAGAACAGTAACAAGATCAAAGATTTACCCGTTTTACACATCTGTGGGACCCATGTTGACTGACTCCGTGTACCATGCTTGGACCTCCCTGTCGTTGTAGACACGTGATGGGTCGGATAGTACCAGGTCGGATAGTACCAGCTTTTTCAAGTACTAAATCGCCTTCCTTTTAAAAACCATCAGAAAAACCATAGTTAGTACATTAGGTTAGTTGACATATATGCAAACAAGTGAGATCATATATAGGATAAATAATTAGAATTTTATATGATATAGTTTAAGAGATAAGGATTTGTACCTCACCAAAAACACCTTTATCGACTAATGTCAAAAGCTTGAAATCATTGACGCCATTTTATGCCTGTGCAATTTCAAAATGGTATCACATAAATATGGTTTACTTAATTTTTGCTCATCTGCGTTAACCTTGCTTGACAAAGTTCTTACCCTCATGTATTTATACATTCATTTGCAGTGACCACAAAAACATGAAACAAAGTAGGTGCCATTTTTGCAGTTGCAGACCAAACATCATCTGAATATCCAATGTTTATGATGTGTATACCTTTCTGGAATAGTAGAGAATGAGGATACAGGTGCAGATAGCTCTTAATTGTGGAAACAACAACCAATTAATGTTATGGGTTCTAAAATCCATAATTACCAGTGGGAGCACATCAGTAAGCATGTCATCTTTATGAACCAGTAAGAACCTAATTGTGCAAATCAGTACCTGGTGGGAGCACCAATAAGAACTTAAGCATGAAAGGTAAGCAAGCAAGTTCATATATTTAATAGGACACGACATTCTCTTTTCTGAGTATAAACATAGCAGATTCAACATCCAATTTAAGAGTATTAATACGAACATATTGGGGATTCTTAATATCTGTAGCATAAATCATAAAACCCATTTTGTATTTAGAGTTATTTACCACCTCAAATTTCTTCAAATAACTTCTGCTGTCTTGCCAAATATGGATGGTTATGAACTGATGTAGTCAACTTCAGCAAAATCCAATACCTAAAAAAACAAAAGTATGTAAGATTACCCATTAAGAGAACTTCTTCTAAATTTTATCCTAAGTATTTGAGCGGATATATAAACATATATAATATAATTATATGCACCACTTCTCAAATGTGATTCAAGTCACTTTGACACACATCACTCTAAAAAATATTAGTAATGCTTTATCAAAAGAGTAAAAAAAAATCAACCTTATCATTTTGCAGGCAAACCCTCTGCGCTTTAATGCTCAAACTGTGGTAATTGCAAACAGATTGTTGTCCCTCAAGAGCATAATGGTAGCCCTCGATTAGAAGCTTAGGTCCATGTTGCTGACGCAGCTCTGGGAAGGCCATACCACAATCAACATTTGAGATAAGTAGGGATAGCATGATGTCTAGTTAATGTTTAACACAAATAGATCAATATCATTTTAAATATGAGGCTATAGTATACCTAATCATGCTCACATGAACAAGAACACCAAATATCAAAACCCCATTACAAATCATCAACTGTCAAAAGGCTACCATATCCCGAGTGAACACCAATTATCATAACCTGCATGAATAATCAAAAAAAAGTAAATATCGAATCAAATAGAGATCAAAATCAGTAATTACCTTAGTTATTCTATCAATAAAAATCAGCTACATAACACATTTTTAGAGAACATCTACAGAACACACTTTCATAATTCATAGCAGAAACAAAAAACAATAAAATTGAAAAAATTTGAAAAAAAAAACATAATAAACTACACTAAATTATCACCTGAACATAACCGATCATCATCATCATCATCATCATCATCATCATCATCATCATCATCATCATCATCATCATCATATATCATCATCATCGTCATCATCGTTTGACTCAACAATTTCAATCTCATTATTGGGCATATCAGTGTCCGAATCATCCAAATCTAAATCTGAAGCAATATCTTCCAAACTGCGATCAGAGTCATCTATCTCGTCATTAATAAAATCATCTATGGTGCCATCAAAACCCTCAACATCAAAATTTTCAACAATTTCTCCCGTAATATCTTCACGAAGAAGGCTGACATTTTCCAAATTATCGTATGCATTATTTTCTTCCGGAATGTCCCACAAGTCCCTGTGGGCAATTCTCTCGATGATTTTCCAATTTGAATTTGGTTTTAGTGGATCATTTATATAGAACACTTGTTGAGCCTAGTTTGCAAGAATGAAAGGATCTTCCATATAAGCATTTCGGGACGTGTCTATGCTAATGAAATGAGGCTCAAATATTACATGCTTTCTTTGACGATTAGTGTCGAACCATTTGCATTTGAATAAAATAACACGACAACCTTTTGTAAATGACAACTCAATTACTTCGTCAAGATATCCATAATAATCGTCTTGCACATCATTGTGAACGCCAGGGACCGTAATTCCACAATTTTGTGTTTGCCTGCAGTCATCTCGTGACTTTACTAAAAACTTAACTCCGTTCACTATGTATCCTTTGTGATAGATAACTCGATTGTCAGGAAGGGAAGACAATGCATATAGCTCCTCATTGATTTGAGATGGATTTAGATTATAGTTCTCTCTAATCTGTTTACAAATTTTAACATAGTATTCATGTTATTAGATTGCAATATAATATTACATAGTAACGTAAGTAAAATAGAGTGTGATTGTTACCCTTGTTGCAAACCAAGCAGGGAATGTAGACCGTTGCATCTCAGAAAAATCCGATGACCCAGGATGTTTACTTTTTAAAAGTTGCAAGTGTTCTCTGGCACATGTAGATAAACTATAAAGTTTTTGTAAAATGTGACAGTAAATACTAATTCATAACAAAACATTAGAAATAAAAAACTTACTCTAAGTACGGTTGAGCCTCTTCACAATTGTTTAGGATAAACCATAGTGCTTTCTTCATAAGATCACTAGGAAGGAAACGAACTTCTTTCTTCCCAATCCCTCGGCCATTCACCCTAAAAACATCCAACACGAAGCTTTGATCATCACTAGAGGTTTTGTCATTAGTTCTATCACGTTTGTCCAACTTTGATTCAACACCTCGTAAATAATGTGAGCAGAATGTTATAGCCTCTTTGACAACATAACCTTCCTCTATAGAGCCTTCAGGTTTAGCTCTGTTCCTAACATGTCTCTTTAAATGGCCGAGGAATCTTTCGATTGGATACATCCACCTTGATTGAACGGGTCCTCCTAAAATCGCCTCCTCAGGAAGATGCACACATAAGTGCACCATAACTGTAAAAAATGATGGGGGAAATATTCGTTCAAGTTTGCATAGGATGACAACAATATTTGTTTGCATCGCTTCCAACTCCGTCACGTATAGAGTGCCTTCGGTAAGTTTCTTGAAAAACTGAGACAACTCTACTAACGCATCACGGAATTTTTTTGTCATGAAGGGACGAATTGCAATTGGGATTATGCGTTGTATTAGGACATGACAATCATGTGATTTAAGCCCATAAACCTTACCTTGATCAACAATAACAATTTTGGCTAAATTTCCGGCATACCCATCTGGAAAACGCACAGACTTGAGTAAATTACAAAATTCTTTTCTCTCCTCTCGAGCTAAAACATATAAAGCATGTGGTTTAAACCAACGACCATTCTTCTGCACCAAGTGAAGCTCCTTACGTATGTTCATGTCTTTCAAATCTAGTCGAGCTTTGTCAGTGTCTTTCGTCTTTCCTTCTAAATTTAACAAGGTCCCTAACACGTTCTCACACACATTCTTTTCAACATGCATCACGTCAATGTTGTGACGAATTAACAATTTATGCCAATATGGAAGTTCAAAGAAGATGCTTTTCTTTGACCAGTTTGTACCGGGTGTGTGTGAGTCTAGTTTTCTTTTTTTCCCACCATGAGAGTGTTTTTTTACTTGATCATGTTTAGTTAGATTTTCCAACTGACGTAAGCAATCATCTCCAGTGACACGTTTAGGTGCATCCCTACTCTCTCTCTTTCCATTAAAATCTCGTGCATTCCTCCAAGAGTCATTAGGTTCGAGAAATCGTCTATGGCCCACATATGCTATTCTATCTCGTATACGTACACTACTTGCATCTTCATTGCATGTCGGACAAGCCATGTATCCACTTGTTTTCCATCCAGACAAGTAACCATACGCTGGAAAGTCATTGATTGTCCACAAGAGTGCTGCACGCATGTTAAATCTTTGTTTTGAGTCGCAATCATATATTTCAACACCCTCATCCCATAAAAGTTTCAACTCATCTACGAGAGGACGCAAGTATACATCAATCTTATTTCCTGGTGAACTTTTTCCCGGAATCAACAATGTCAACAAAAATGAAGCATCGACCATAGACTTCCAAGGGGGCATATTGTATGGAATGAGTACAACGGGCCACATACTATAGGAAAGACTCATTGCCCCGAAAGGATTGAAACCATCACTCGCAAGGCCCAGGCGAACATTTCTAGGATCATTTGCAAAATCAGGAAACATTGCATCAAAGTGTTTCCACGCCTTTCCGTCTGCAGGATGCCTAAGAACACCTTCCTCTTTGGTTCTATGTCGATCATGCCATGACATTTCCCTAGCAGTGTGTCTAGAGGCATATAAGCGCTTAAGTCTACTTGTGATGGGAAAGTAACGCAAGACTTTTACCGGTTTCTTCTTCCCCTTACTATTTTCTTCATAACGACTAGTGCTACACACCGGACAATTTTGTAATTCTGCATTTTCCTTCCAAAACAATGCACAATAATGTTTACAAGCATGGATAGATTCGTATCCCAGTCCAAGAGTACGTAAATACTTTTTTGCCTCATAATGGTTCTTCGGAAAGTTTGCATCTTTGAAAGCCCGGCTAAATAAACTCAAAATCATATCCATCGGCACATTTGTCATTTTACATGTTACCTTCACATTCATCAACTCTAGTAGAAAACCTAATACAGAAAAATCCTCACACCCCGGGTATAAAGGTTTCTCCATATCAACAAATAACTTATCCACATTTGGGTTATTACGTTGATCATGATCGTCCCTAAAGTTTTCGGATTCGGTTTCAATGCCTGGATGAAACGCATCATCAAGTAACTCGTGGACACCGTCATTCGAACTCGTTTGTTTCGTCTGTTTCATAACCCGGTAGGTGTTCACCGTGATGTATCCATACATTATATGACGGTAGAAAACCATTATGTATGATATGTGTAGCAACAACTGAGGGAACATGCTTTCTTGCATTCACACACTTTTTACATGGACATTGTATTCGACCATCACTATCAACATATTTGTTACCCCTTTCTGCGAAGGCCATCGCTCCTTTAATAAATATTGGATCTATCTTATTAGTTATTTTGGTCCAACTCTTATCCAAAGTCATTGTGAAATTCTTTTTATGAAACTACCTGATGTGTTAATCAAAAATCATTTAGAAGTACATAATGAGTCTTTTTAACTAAGATTCAATAACGAGGTAAACAAGGTTTTGAATGTGCATAAATTAATTATCTCGAAACATATCATATAACAACCAAGTATCAAATAAGTAGTTGCATCACACTGAAACAGAGTACCTATTCAACATGGAACTGAGAAAAAATCATGGTCAAAATGTCACAAATACAAGTTCCCAAAAAGTTTAAAAACACAAGTTCAACAACATACCTGTATATTACTTAAAACAAGCACTATATATATTTACAGATTGAAACATTATATAACACTTAAAACAAGCACTATATATATTCAGTGAAGAACAATAAAAATCATTCCTTCAGGTTGAGAATTTCATGATATAAATTCATTTCATCAAATTAAAAACCATATTACAACTCTTTCCCAAAATCTTCACAATCTTTTTTCCCCAAATCATCACATTCTACCAAATTTAACCTAAGAACGTTTACAATTTCAATAACTAGAACTCAAAAAACTGACCTAGTGTTGAATCGTATAACATGTAGAGGGTAGGGACTTGTACGACTCAAATATATGAACAAAATTCATTGAATAAACTTGTTATCATACCTGTGAGTGTGTGATTATGAGCGACTGAGGCGGTGTCGAAGAACTGTCGACGGCTGGAAGGAGGTGTCGACGGCTGGAAGGAGGTGTCGACGCTTGTTGCTCAAGGTTGAACTCGGCGAATCAAGATTGAATTATCAAGCTGGAACTGAATCGTGGATTAAGGGACAAAATTGGTGTGGAGGGAAATTGATTAAGGAACCGCCAAAATTTTATTTCTATAGATCAGAGGTAACAGGAAAAAAATGTAATTCCATGTTTTTTTATATTTTATACTATCACTTATATGGTATGATTTTGTTAAATATATATATATATATATATATATATATATATATATTCCATGTTTGTTAGACTAACCTACTTAAGACTTTTAGACCAAACATAAAAAAGGATCAAATTGAAATTGATCCTAATTAGTTTAATCGGGTCTAGTTTGGTTTGGGTTAATGAGGATCGATCCAATTAAATATGGTCGTCATTCGTCATATACAATTAAATTGGGTTGTTATTGGACAATTACAGTTTGTTAAGGTCTATTATTGGTTAATCGTGAAAAATATTGTGAAATTCAAGCCATTAACGGTTAAGCAGGGTGAGTGATGGTCAGTTTGGTTCAAATTACTATTATTATATTAGGAAATACGTTAAACCCTGACTATTTGGGTTAACCCGTCACCTAATGTCAGTTTGCTTGAAATTTAATATTTACTATGAGAGACTGGTGTTGTGTTTTGACAGTGGTATTTGGGTTACCATAGTAATTTTAATTTTAATAAAACTCGTGAACTAAGTATATTTTTACCTTATATACTTAAATACAATAATAATTATATATAATCAAATTATAGGTATTGATATCGTTTCATAAACACCGTCTCCTCCTAGATCCATGAACTAATTCAATATGAATCAAAAATCAAGTTAAAGAACAACACCTCTATGTTTGTAAATATCAGAAGAATATGAAATTACCTCATGTTTCAACACGAAAAATAATCAAGAGAAAATTTAAGAGCTACACCACACTCAAGTACCAGTGTGGGTGCACATTTCAGTGGTTAATATGAATCAAAAATCAAGTTAAAGAACAACACCTCTATGTTTGTAAATATCAGAAGAACATGAAATTACCTCATGTTTCAACACGAATAATAATCAAGAGAAAATTTAAGAGCTACACCACACTCAAGTACCAGTGTGGGTGCACATTTCAGTGGTTGTATGTCAATGTTCAGATAGATGTATCCCTCAAAAACAGTTGTAGACGCTTCAAAAGTAAGGGAATGTGAGGTTGCCACGATAGCTAAAATGATATATAAGCAAATTATAGGTACTAATATCGTTTCATAAACACCGTCTCCTCCTAGATCCATGAGCTATTCAATATGAATCAAAAATCAAGTTAAAGAACAACACCTCTATGTTTATAAATATCAGAAGAACATGAAATTACCTCATGTTTCAACACGAATAATAATCAAGAGAAATTTTAAGAGCTACACCACACTCAAGTACCAGTGTGGGTGCACATTTCAGTGGTTGTATGTCAATGTTCAGATAGATGTTTCTGTCAAAAACAGTTGTAGACGCTTCAAAAGTAAGGGAATGTGAGGCTGCCACGTTAGCTAAAATGATATATAATCAAATTATAGGTATTGATATCGTTTCATAAACACCGTCTCCTCCTAGATCCATGAGCTAATTCAATATGAATCAAAAATCAAGTTAAAGAACAACACCTCTATGTTTGTAAATATCAGAAGAACATGAAATTACCTCATGTTTCAACACGAATAATAATCAAGAGAAATTTTAAGAGCTACACCACACTCAAGTACCAGTGTGGGTGCACATTTCAGTGGTTGTATGTCAATGTTTAGATAGATGTATCCGTCAAAAACAGTTGTAGACGCTTCAAAAGTAAGGGAATGTGAGGCTGCCACATTAGCTAAAATGATATATAATCAAATTATAGGTATTGATATCGTTTCATAAACACCGTCTCCTCCTAGATCCATGAGCTAATTCAATATGAATCAAAAATCAAGTTAAAGAACAACACCTCTATGTTTGTAAATATCAGAAGAACATGAAATTACCTCATGTTTCAACACGAATAATAATCAAGCGAAAATTTAAGAGCTACACCACACTCAAGTACCAGTGTGGGTGCACATTTCAGTGGTTGTATGTCAATGTTCAGATAGATGTATCCCTCAAAAACAGTTGTAGACGCTTCAAAAGTAAGGGAATGTGAGGCTGCCACGATAGCTAAAATGATATATAAGCAAATTATAGGTACTGATATCGTTTCATAAACACCGTCTCCTCCTAGATCCATGAGCTAATTCAATATGAATCAAAAATCAAGTTAAAGAACAACACCTCTATGTTTGTAAATATCAGAAGAACATGAAATTACCTTATGTTGCAACATACCAAAACAGTACCCGTTTACCAAAATCAAGCCATATAACGTGCAATTAATAATAGAATAATGCATATTAGTATGCATCGGATCTTCATTCATTTTTTATCACAAATAGGTTCGTTTAATATTATATGTTACTTCACTATTTAATGGATATTTAACATCTTCATTACCATGTATTGTTGTATATAAATCTATATATTTACTTAAAAGTACGTATCCATAAACCCATACTATTCGGTTTATTCGCGTTAACCCAAACTCAATGTTTTTAATAAATATAACCCGAAACGCGACCCTAAATACAATTCACGTTAAGTCTGATTAATCAGGTTTAAGTATTTTTGACACGTATACATAACAGCGTTATAGATTTGGTATAGTAAAGAGGAAATAATTAAAAAAAAATTAATATAAGTTTACATCTTAAATAAGATTTTACTATATAAATATTTGTGGCATTGTTTTTATTTATCCTTGGCTAAATTTCCGTTCGTTCTTGACAAAGAGATAGATAAGGAGTTCAAATTCCTCAATCAAAAATCAAAATCTTTAGCTGGAATCTCACCCGCGAAAACTGAATTTGCCCACGAACTACCTCACGTAAGAAGCGGACATGGTGCGCACACCTCTAATACCAAGCCCTCTGATTGATTTCTGTACTCCATCACAAACCGCTATCGACGAAAATTATCCCCTGCGATCTAATTCTTTGCTTATTCTCAAAGTCAATCAGGTATGCTTTGTTTCTTTTGTCCAATTTATATGCATATAACATGTTCGATGAAATGCTTGAAGAGATCTAGAGATGGAACTTAAAAGATATTAATAGTTGAGTCCATCTGTTAGTTGATTTGATTTTACTACTTCATATGAGTTTCTTATGGGAGTGAATAATTAATAGCTGAGTCCTACTGTTTTTGTTGATGATTTGGGGTAACAATGCTTACTTAGGTTGATTACATGTCAATATGTGTATATTTTTGTAAAGAAATTTGCATACTTAGGCTACTATTACCTGTTTTTCTTGATGATTTGGAGCAACAATGCTTACTTAGACTGATTACATGTCAATATGTGTATAAGTTTTGTAAAGAAATTTGCATACTTGGGCTACAATTACCCTTGTCCAATTTATAGGCATATAACATGTTCGATGAAATGCCTGAAGAGATCTAGAGATGGAACTTAAAAGAAATTAATAGTTGAGTCCATCTGTTAGTTGATCTGGTTTTACTAGTTCATATGAGTTTCTTGTGGGTCTTAATAATTAATAGTTGAGTCCTACAATTTTTCTTGATGATTTGGAGTAACAATGCTTACTTAGGTTGATTACATGTCAATATGTTATTAATTTTTGTAAAGAAATTTGGATACTTAGCCTACTATTACCCAGAAGGATGACAATGAAGGGCTTATGACTGTAGGTAAGAACAATATAGTTGATAAATGTAAAGAAATGGAAGTGGCAAAGATTTATATGTGATATGTCTGTTGACAATAATGTGAATGGAAACATGTATAAAGAGTGTATCTCGGTTGCTACTACTCCTAATCTTAAAATTTATGTAAAAAAGGAATTGGGTCTAGATGATTCTGGTGCGCTCAGATGCTGTGTTTTGAAGTCTCAATGTGTTTTTTGTTCTATTTTGCTTTGTTGTTTCTTTTTTCGTTCTATATTGGTGGTGTTTAGGCTTGGGAGTGTAATCCTTATGGGTGTTATGTTTTTTTTTTGTTGGATTGGACCTTTTCTGTATTTGTTGTTTCAAATACAATGTTGTTGTTTAAAAAAAAAAGATGATTCTTCTACTACTGTTTTATATTTAGATGATTGTAATATCCATATAAAGCTAAGTATTGATAATAATTTATTCAGAATGACAACGTGGAAATTGATGTTGCTGTTGACTATGGTCCTTACACGAACAAGGACTGAACAAGATTCCTCCCTACCTGAAGTTCAGTTGACTACCTACGGAACACAACGTGCAAACCGTAGGCGCAAGGCTAACAGTGGTACAACCACAAATCCTGGTAAATATATAGATGTCTTTTCATTATAACCACAACTAATGATAAATAACTACTTTTTTAGAAAGGTTTATAACCTTTTATGAGAAGAGAGCATGTGTATGTTACATTTAGTTTGTCTGCTGTTTGGTTTTTTATTTTCTCATTAATGTTGCACAGAAGATGTGTGTTGAAGGTTAAAGACTTAAAGAAACCCATTTATAAAAAACATAACAGTAGCATGAACCATTGATTTTGCTGTGTTTCTATTAAGAGAATTTTATTCCTGAAGTTAGCCATCTTTTATTTACCAAAAGTGAGTGGCAGCTACAAATGATTATGGGTCTTTCAAAAGGTTCAAGATCATGCTTCATTTGGTCAGATTATGTGTCTTGCTTGCATTGTCTTCAGTGGCTAATGTGGGGAACAGACTTCTTTTGGTGGAGGACTTAGTTTATTTTGGTTGCTAAACTAAACTAAACTATACTCTAAAACCAGTTAAGAAAGTGATGATCATATATATTTCCTAAGTGAATTACAATGCTTAATCCTCGGATGATTCTGTTTAGGCAATATAGTGTGGTTTCAGTTTATTTTTCAATAATAAGGATTCGGTTATAATAAATAGAAGGAATGAGAGATATGTCCATATGGATAAGAAGTATTAGTACATACCTTATTCCTCAATTGAATTTGTGTTTTAGCATTTCCAGCCTCGCAAGACTGCTGCGAATCTCGACCAGAAGCCTTAGCCTTCACTTCAGCAACTTTGCCAACCTATTTACTAGCAAAACCATCACTAGTAAATAGCACCCTTACACTCCCTGACTTTAGCATCACCAGATTTTGAGGATCCACCATTCTTTTTCTGCCAAAAACCTTTCTTAAATCCGCCACAACCAGATTTAGCATCAGCCTTAGTCTTCGAATTACCATCCATATTTTTGCCCTTCAAATCAGGTTTTTTGCTACTCTCCTTAGATTTAACCTGAATATTTTCTGTTTGTTGAGTTTAATCTCTTCAGTCGTTTGTGCATGTGTGGTGTCGGTCTACTAAACGAGTTGGGTCGGATCAGGTCACATATAAGCAAATACAAATATACAAAGAGATGTGTATCCAGAAATCTTTGATATATGACATTTAGTTAAGATGATGCAAATAAATAATAATATTAAAGACATGTAATTGGTTAAGCTGCACCAACTATTTGATATATGGCCTATTCAAGTACAGATGTACAACCTTTTCTTAAATAGCAGTTCTTCTAGTTTATGGTAAAGAAATAATTCCGTGTCAAGAGTTCCACTTAGTTAGCTATGAATTTAGGATTTAAGATCTTAATTTTCTGTTAGCTGTAGTTCGTCTATGATTTGTAAATAAAGATTTTCATCCTCATAATTTCTCCAAATTTTGGAGAGGAGAAAATGTAAACAAAGTATATATTGTACAAAAAGATATAATGAGCCTTACATTAAACATCACTGTCTTGGGGACTTACCTTTGCAGGATTTCTAACCAGGTTCTTTTGCAGAACAACCTGCTACTTCTCGTGCAGATGATCATGTAGAAGAAGCTGCTCATAATGTAGGAGACCCGGTAGCGCAATCGTCAGTGGAAAATATTGGTGCACGAAAAGGACGTGGTCCCAGTTTAAATAAGAAAATTATCCTGAGCAAGGGTAACAAAATTAATTTGACAATGGATAAAGATACCAAGCGCTTTGTCGGACCCACAACAACACAATCTGCTACCGAGTGTGGAATCGTCATTCGGATCTATTGTCCGATGGATTTCCATAAATGGGATTTGATGACTCAAGATGTTAAGAAAAAGTTGCATGAAAAATTAGAAGTAAGTACTATTTATTTCTTAGAATTATTGAGAAGCTATTATCACTATAATTTCCATTTCACTTCTCAACATATCTATTAAATGCAGGAAAAATTCACATTGTTGCGGGAAAATGTTGTTTTTATGGAATATGTGGATAATCAACTACATACCCAATGGAAACGAACCAGATGTGTTTTCAGTGCTTACTGGAAGAAGAATGAAGGAAGAACAGATCCTCAAAAGGCAAGATCGATGATGAAATTGGACTGTAGGAGTGTAGAAGATTGGAATCATCTCTGTGACTACTGGGAGAAGGAAAAAACACAGGTCAGTAACCGAGTCTTATTTTGTACAAATCATAACTATTCGTGCTTTATTTGTTTAATTTTTCTTGCTTCTAATATGTATGCCGACGTTCATTCTTTTAGAAATATAGTGAGCAAATGGAAATGAATAGAGGGAAGCTAATTAATGCAAGCAGAGGGGGATCCCGGTCTATAGCTAATCATGTCTTCCAACTAGTAAGATTTACAGTTTTATGTTATTGTTGCTAATGTAGTGAATGCATATACAGCAGCAAAACCATGGCTTCCAATCTGAGTTTTAAAATGTAATAGGATAGCAATAATGTACTTTATCCCAACTATAGTGACCCATTTAGCAAACCATTAGCTTAGAATGTGAGACAGTAAGGTTATTCCAAAGCCTGCATATGCCAACCTCCATCTTTTATAAAAAACCAACAGCCCCATTCCCGATATCCATTGTTGTAAACCATAAGTCACCCCAAACCAGCTCCAGCAAACTAATATCAACCATCTCAACCCAAACCAGCCCAGGAGAATAACTAGTAAACACTCAGAGGTTAACAGCTGCCTGAAAATCATCTTTCTTGACTGAATAGCATTTCTAGCACTAACATTAAAGACAGCTCTACCCACACTTTTCTGACCATAAATAGCACTTCCAGCAGCAACATTATAGACAATAGCATGCATAATGAGATTAATAAACCTAGTAACAGCAGCATCATCAGTTAACTTTCGTCTTGAATTTTGTGTAGAGGTAGCAACTTAACACATTTGCTTGTGCATGTGTCAATTTGGGCTGTGTTTTATGATATTATCTGAAACATGTAGGGTGAAACGGGTTGAAAGTCATCTGAAGTCTATACTTTATACATACATGATACTATTCTCCTATGGTGTTGTATTCTATGATTTATGTTATTATTTTAGTGATGTTGTTTTAGTCATGATTAGCAACTTATTTTTCATGGAATAAGGACAAAATGTGATTGTGGGCCAATTGGGCCTCTCTTGACCTGTATTAAAGATGAACTATGTCAACCCAGACTCCTTTTACTGTTAACTATATGTTAGTTATGTCTTAAGGTGTTAGACCCATTATCCACTTTTTATATTCTATGTATGCTGCTGATGATTTCTCACCTCTGGTCATTTAGCCAGCCCACATTTTATGTCTGCACAATCTTTTCAAACTAACGAAGCTTTAAGCCAACCTGATAAACAACAGCCCATTGATAATTTCCAGTTAAAATTTACTGACCCCAGCAGCCAGCAACCAGTAAATTTTTTTGACCCTCTAGACAATAGCAATAATTCTTAACAGTTGCCCCTTAAACATCCATCTCCCTAACCAAGCACCCAAACCTTCACTATCACCCTTGCTCACTGCTGATATAGATAACATGTGGTGTAGGACTCCAGAATAACATCCCTTTGCCCTGCACACCATAATCAGCAGAAACAAGAATCCCTCACCCTAACTAGTGCAATCCATTGATGTTGACATAGTGGTGCAAAGAATTCCTGATTCAAGTGGTTTTCATAATTCATAATATAAATTGTATACTTTTGGTTATTTGTTAGGCTGCCATAATAATTCATTATCTAAATAGATCATATGTTGTTGTTATAGATTTCTTATCGTTTGTATTTTAGGCTACTTGTTGCTTTTGTTGTAATATTAACCTGCTATGATGATTATAATTTTGATATGCTGTTATGGTTTTAAAATCTGATCTGTTTGTAACCTGATGTGATATAGGCTCACTCTGTTAGTATTTTAGTAATCTGTTGTTTGATTATTGTGCTATAATTCTAGCTTACTGCAGTTTATTTGTTTGATTATTGTTATAGTTCTAGCTTACTGCAGTTTATTAGTGTTTGTTACTTATGAAAAGTGGACACATCCCCACCCATGTATAATTGTAGACCAGGTTATAGATAGAGCTCATATAAGGTTTCCTATACAGAATATACATATGTGTGCGTTATATTAGTTTTAATGTTCAATCAACACACAAAACGTACGAATAAGTCTTCACTTTGTTATTGTTTTATATTAGTTTTAATGATATTGTTTATGTTGATAGACAAATCCCGAGACTGAAATGCCGCCAAGTCCGTTAGAAATGTACTATCGTTTGCATTATAAGGCCGATAAGCAAGGGTGGTTGAACGATCAATCACGTATTGACTATGTAAGCATCTTATTGTTAAACTTCTATTTATTTTGTCTAAGTTAAATATTTTGGGTTGTTATTGCTTTTAATTATTGTTCTCTTATATTATATTAGGAAAATATTCTTAAAAAAAAAGACGGACATGGCTCGATTGAATAAAGAAGGAACCATCTGTACTACGACTATTGAACATGAGATTGAGAAACAAGCAATTAAAAGTGTTTGTGGTAAGGAAAAAACACTTAAATCGGCATGGGAGTTTGGAGTCGGTCCAGTTTTGAAGAAAAAGGATAAGTTGTTGAAATTGGTGGCTGAATCATCCAAGGATAATTCTACCGAGGATGATAAGGATGTAAGAAAGAAGGTTCAGGTACTTGAAACGGAAAATTCACTATTAAAGAAATTCTTGAAAAGCAAATATCCAGATTTCGACATCACAAACCCACATGTGGGTTCTAGTTCTGCTGGTTCTGATGGAGTTGCAAGGGATTCGGGTGAAGATGAAATGGATGTTGGAAACTCTACTTAGTTCTTTACTTTCATCGTTTCTTATTTTTATCTAGTACAATTTGAGACTTATGAATCGTTGTTCGTTTGTTACTTTACTTGTAGACTTTTGATTGGTTTACGTTATCATGTGGTTTTGTTGATCAATATTAGTTATTGTTTTTTAGTCCCTAAAAATATTTGCAATAAATTTGGATTGCATGCTTAAGACTAAATTTAATTGTATCGTAGACTATTTTTCAGTACCTAATTGTACGTACAGTTGATTTTATAAACCGTATTAGAGACTAAAAACTAGTCACTAAAAATATAAAACGACTACTTTTGGAGACTGATTTTAAGACTTTAAGTAACCATTTTGCAACAAAATATCAGTTTTTGATATTGCATAATAGGGACTAATTAACAGTCTTCAATATATATTATTGGGAACTGATTCAATATAGCAAGTCAGTCCCTAAAAGAGACTAATAGGGACAACGTAAACATGTTTACGGGAATGCATTTTAGTCCCTAAAAATAATACTAGGGACCAAATAAACACAAGAACTAGGACTGATTATCAGTCACTAAAAACAGATTTAAGGACTGAAATGGCGTACCCCCGGGGCCAGGATTGAAGACTGAATTTTTATGTATAGGGGACTGAATGTGAGTCTCTGTTGATGGCACACGA
The DNA here is from genome assembly GCA_039602395.1 of Deinandra increscens subsp. villosa. Classification (NCBI taxonomy): domain Eukaryota; kingdom Viridiplantae; phylum Streptophyta; class Magnoliopsida; order Asterales; family Asteraceae; genus Deinandra; species Deinandra increscens. The sequence goes on along the minus strand of JBCNJP010000027.1, from coordinate 114,608,014 downwards.
CGGGGACTGACTGACTGACATACTGATTATCAGTCGCTAAAAAAAGATTTAAGGACTAAAATGACGTACCCACGGGACCAGGATTAAAGACTTAATTTTTATGCATAGGGGACTGACTGTGAGTCTTTGTTGATGCCACAAAACGGGGACTGATTGTCAGTCACTGACCACATTATCTAGGACTACGCATCTGTCACTGACGGTGACTGGCAAAATTCAGTCCCTGATTACCATTAGGAACTGATTACAGATTATCGGAGACTGGTTATTTAGTCCCTGATGGCCACTTTTCTTGTAGCGACGTTGACAAAAGCTCTGGTGCTTCGAATCCGAAGAAGAATGCTAGACCATCAAACAAGAAAGGTTTGATTTAATTTAATTGAGTTATGCAAAAGTAAATAATGTACTTATATTAAAATATTTTGGTATTGAAAATAGATGTCAAGGATGTGGAAAGTATAAGAAAATCTTTAAAGAAAAGACCATTTACAAGAAATGAAGGAAACGGTAATGGTAAGCTTTCTGCCGTGTTATTAATAGTATGGATTTTATTAATGGATAGAAGATCTTGGTTATACTTAATTGTTTTATGTAAACTGTTTATGTTTTGTAAAGGAAAATTGGAATTTAATAATACAAGTTATCACCTATTGGCGGATAATAATATGAGTTTTGACCTTTCCTCACAATAATACCAATTAAACACTCAGGTGCTATCAGTGATACGCCGTTTAAATTGATTTAACGGTGTTAATGAAATGGATGTTTTTGTTATTTGTGAAAGTGGAGGGGCTGGGTTTGTAAATTTTTTATTTATAAACATCAAAAAAAGAAGAAAAGTGGAGGAGACCGGCGACCTCCGATGCTATCAGTGACCTCCGATGGCTCCGACCAGAGACCGGCGACCGACGACCTCCTCTTTGCTCCGATCGAAACGACCGGCGACCGACGATGGCTCCGACCAGAGACCGGCGTTTGGTGGTGGTGGCGCTTCAGACGGTTCGATTGGAAGAATGGTTGCGTCGCCGGAAAAACGGGAGAGATTGGCTTCAAAATTGGGCCGCCGGAAGAATGGTGGTGGCCCTGTTTTGCAGGTGGGAGGCGGACGGTGGTGGGGTTCGCAAGGACGGTGGCAGATTTATGGTGGTGGTGAATGCCGGCGATTTGTGGTGGTGGTGAATGCCGGTGAGGGGATGAGAGTGACGGTGAATACCGGAAAAATTGAAGGTGGTGGTGGTTCCGGCGGAGGGTTCTCCCTCCTCCACTTTTCTTCTTTTTTTGATGTTTATAAATAAAAAATTTACAAACCCAGCCCCTCCACTTTCACAAATAACAAAAACATCCATTTCATTAACACCGTTAAATCAATTTAAACGGCGTATCACTGATAGCACCTGAGTGTTTAATTGGTATTATTGTGAGGAAAGGTCAAAACTCATATTATTATCCGCCAATAGGTGATAACTTGTATTATTAAATTCCAATTTTCCTTTTGTAAATTGTAGACATTATATAATATAACATTTTGAATTCATCTACCTATATATTAAACAAAGCTTTTAAGTGTCCAGTTGGCACCCATTTAGTGTGTCTATAATTAAATTTGCTTACGTGTCACTCTAGAATTATTAGGAAAGCTGATGTGTCATTTCCAACCATTTTAAGTCAAAAAAATCTGGATATATAATGTGAAAAAGTCGCGGATCTTTGGATCCATTTGGTATCCGTCTCTCTCGGCGCCGCTGTATCTTCAATTTCGATTTCGATCGGTTCTTCAACACGTAAGTATCTACTTGATTTCGATCCCTAAAATCAATGCTACAAATGAAGACAGTAAAGCTCCGTCAGTGTCGAATCATATCTCCGTCGCTGAGCTAATAGTTGAATATGATGATACATATTTTGAAAGGTCATTCCTCTTCAAACATTGATGATTTCTCTATGCAAGAAGGTAATTATAGAGGTTAATTATGCTATTCAAATCACTACTAATTAGTCTCTGAATAATCAATTCATTTGAGAAATTGAAGAACAACCTATCAGTGATCAAATTGAAAACATTTCATGCTCTTCTGAGTACACACTTAGGTTCAAAATAGGTGGAATTGAACTGGTTGTGATTACATTACGCACGTGAAAATTGAATAACCTAAAACAGGTTTAACCTAAAACTGGATCTCTGCATCTGTTTGCTGCATTCATCTTTATAGGAGGTAACAACGATTTAGTTTAACTTATGTTTTTTATATTTCTGAAACTCTAGAATGAATCTGGTGTCTCCCTTACGTGGAACTGAATCATGGCAATCCGATTTCACAATTTTATTTTCCGCGATTAATTACTTGATTCAATCTTTGATTATGATTTTTTAGTGTTTGCATTTTTATTTTTGCTTTATTTGCAACATTAAATTGTGCACCGTGGCTGAACTTCTATTTTTTAATTTTATATGGGTTTGTTTATAATTTGTGATGGAAATAGTGAATTTTGTTCTCTTTTAGTTTGACAAATGTTTTGGAATATTTTTGTGTTATAATTACCTATTTTATATTTGGAGCATCATGTTTTTCTTGTGGTTAATTGCAGGTGGATCTGGCATATCTCATGGAACAAAGTCTGAAATATGTAGGTGATGTAAAGTAGCAGGCGTGGTTAGTATTACTATCTATGTGAGTTCAGTATATGTTCTATGTTCTACACGATTGTTAGCTGAATTGATTCACATCCCCGTTCACTGAATCATCTCCCCTTTATTTTTAAGGCTTCTCGACCGGTTACTACTTACTATCCTATGTTGCGCCAAGCGAAATTAGTTGTTGTGGGTATGAATTTAGGTTTATTTTCGTTTTTTGTGTATTTGTTTTTATTTTATTTTTTTGGATTCTCTGTTTGTTCACTGTTCAGCGACTCTTGATGGTAGCATTTTTATGTTGGGTTTAATTTGGGGGTTTGGTTTGGTTTTTGATTTTGATGTTCAAATTGGGTCTGATATTAGTGTTTGGATGTTGTGATATGTACACATTTGGGTTTGTTTTCTTTTTTAGGTTTTCTCTGGTTCTTTAGTTTTGTTTAATGGTAATATTTTTGTCTCATGTTTTCATGTATGTTAAATTAAGTTTGTATACTTGATGGTCTTATTTTGTTTTGGTTATTTACTGTGTTGTGAATGACATTGTTTTTTGTGTATAGTTGGGTCACAGTTTTCTTGATGTCGGTATCTGCTTTGCAGGTATGTATTCCATTTATGTATTGATTTTTTTTTTAGCTTTTTGTTCTCTATTTTTCACTGATGATATTTTTTTATACTTTACACATTAATTAGCTTAGGTTTGTATGCTTAGGTTTGTATGTGATACACGTAAGCATGGCTGCTTTCCTATAAAGGGATGCAGATACTATTTGCACATACTATTTCCACGTAAGAAATATACAAAAATAATTTTGTTACGCTAAGTTAATGTGACCGTGAGCATCCGTTTCTTTATTGAAACTCATGTTATGTTACCTGCAAAACACCAATTCTTTACTTGAAGGGTCTCAAATTTATTATTGAATTGGTTGATTGTTTAAACAATGCAGCAAATTTGGGGCTTTGTTAAAGACAGCAATATGCCTCCCACAGAAAATACATAATTGGAGTTGTTGAACAAAGGTACTAGATTTTCTAAATTTGAAGTTGGTTCTTTTCATTTTCTAGCCAAGCTTAAAGTTAGTATCGATGTATTCATAGAAAATACATAATTGAAGTATCATAATTTTAGGGCTTGATGTATTATAAGTGATTAAGTGATAATAATTTAATCATTGTGGCTCACACCGTACATTCTAACTTCTGATTTTTTAGGCTATGATGATCTACATTCTAACTTCTGATTTTTCGTGACTGGATGGTGTGGTTAGTTGGACTATCGCAGGCGTTCACAAAACTTGGTCAATGCCTCACCGACTGTGCTGATCATTACAATAATATGAGCCAACATTTTCATATCTCCTATAATTTCGTGAGACTAAATTTTAGAAGGGGAGTGAGGCTGCTGCAAATTTTGTGAGACTAAATTTTATGTTTGTTCATCTTTGTTGTTTTTGGTCTTTTTTTTTTGTTTGTTGAATAGATTTTAAGAATCTTCTTTGATTATAGAATGACTAAAGTTATTTTGCTGGTATTTTTTGGCGGGTTCTAGGTGGTATGTATAGGTTTGCTGGTGCTCCTTTGGTTTATGTGAGTGTTTTCATTTTCCCTATTGCAGTTATAAATTTAGAGATTAGTCTGTATTGTTTTGCCAATATAAAGTATTTTTGGTAGCTATGCTTGCATTTGCATGGTGTATAACTATTGTTCCTTAACAGTATGTATGTCATTTGAACTGGCTATTTTCTTTGGTATTTATACTTTTTTTTTTAATTTTATCATATATATTTCTTTAAATTTGTATTTCAAATGGCTATTCTCTTTAGAAATAGTTTTATCAAATTTTGGAAGGAAAGAAGCCCACTGATAAAACTTTACTATTATATTTATGCTTTAGTGGTATCCAAGATTAGTATTTGGTGGAAAAAGGTCCTGGAATTGTTGTTTTAATACACCTGATTGAAGAAATAGACCCTTAACCAATTGTATCCAAAATTAAAGATTTTTAACAAAAAACGACAAAACCAGAATTACCTTTTGTAGATAGAAATTAAAGGTTTAAACGGACTAAACTGGATCTCTACTATTGCGGGGATAGAGCCTATGAACTCTCCGTTTAGAGGAATTGCCCATAATGGTTTGAAGGTCTTTTTTCTCTTTATATCCATATTTCTATTGTCTAGCATAATCGATGAAGATTGAATAACCTAAAAAACATTTTGAGAATGTAAATTTTAAAACTTTTGATTTTGGTAGGTAATCTGGAGCTCTACATATCTATAGGTATACACAGGTAAAGAAGGAAAATGGATGGATACTGCGTCGTGTAACGATATTTATCAGAATGAAATCGGTGGGCTTCAAGTGAGATCTAAAGAAGGAAAATGGACGGATATTGCGCCGTGTACGGAAACACTAATTGTGAATATTGGAGACTTGATGCAAGCTTGGAGTAATGGTAACTTAAGATCATCTGAGCATAGCGTTGTTTTAAAGGACAAAGAAAACACTTTTCGCTTCTTTCTTTTGGTGTTTCGAGGATGTAAGGTTGTTTTTGCACCTGATGAAGTTTTGGGTGAGAGAGGTTGGAGAGGCTATAGACCCTTGTGTGCTGATTACATGAAATTTAGAGAAAACAAGAAAGGGAAGCTTAAAAAAGTTGGGTTCACCGTTATAGATTTTGTAGGTATTAAAACTGAATTTGTCTAAGTCTGTATTGAATATCTACCTCTAGCTTTGCTATGGGTGAGATTTTACTAGGTACATTATGTTGATTAATATAGTTTTTTATATCACAGCCTTGGGTATTTACCCAGATCGTTCTTAATATGTATTCTTTTATTCCTCATGATCTTCTTATTCATGATTCATCGGATCCGGTCAGCGATCTTATTGAGTTTGTTTATCCTTCGCTTCTTGACAACTTTGGTCATCGAGATTTTTGGTCAGTAAGAGCTGTTCTAGCACCAACTAATGAAATGTCAATGATATCAACAATCGTCTGCTTTCTTTGGTTCCCGGTGAAGAACATGAGTATTTGAGCTCAGACTCTGTATGTCAAGATGAGATGGCAGGTGACAAATTTGATCGTAACTTATACTCACCAGGCGTCCTGAATTCTTTACATCTATCTTGCATTCCAAATCATCGACTTGTGTTGAAAGTCGGTGTTCCTGTTATGTTGTTTAGAAACATTGATAAGAGGAATGGCCTATGTAATGGAACACGCCTTCAAATCGTATCTCTAGGAAGACACGTGATTGAAGCGATTATTATCTCTAGAAGCAATATTAGCTTTAGAACTTTTATTCCTAGACTTTCCTTGGTTCCAATAAATAAAAGAATTGCTTTTCGGTTTCAGAGAAGGCAGTTTCCGATCTCTGTTTGTTTTGTAATGACGATAAACAAAAAACAAGGCCAATCTCTTTCAAGAGTTGGGTTGTACTTGAAAGATCCGGTCTTCTCTAAAGGTCAATTATATGTGGCTTTATCAAGGGTGAAGAGCAAGAATGGCCTAAAGATTTTGATTTTGGATAAAGATGGTCGTCCAACCAATGTAAAAAAATTATAGTGTATAAATCTTTCTTTTCAAATTTGTAATTGTTATTGAACTTTGTTTTATTATTATTGAAGATGTTTTACCAATTATTTATTCCATAATATATTTAGTTACTTTTTTTTACGTTACAACCTCGGGTATTTACCCGGGTCACTGGCTAGTTCTTTGTGAGACAAACTACTGTACGAGCTTTTAGCTACTGAGAATTTGACAACTATTTTTTACTGCCAATTGGTTGTTGCCACACTAGCTCACACTCCCTTACACCCCCTAGATGAGAAGTTCTCTCATCTCTCTCACAAACAATTAGGGCACCGTTCCAGACATTTCTTCAACACTTCCTTTCATTCCTTAGATGGAGACGTTCGGCGGCACCACCACCGGCTGCCGATACCGGCGCACAAACATTAGGGCACCGTTCCGACATCTCTTCAACACTTCCTCTCATTCCTTAGATTGAGACGTTCGGCGGCGCCACCACCGGATATCGATTCATAGCCGTAAACCGGCGAGGACGACACGTCGGTATTGGTTCTATGCATATTGGCACTGATTGGATCGAGAAGCCAAGACCAACGATTGCCGACACCATCGTAACCGTCGAATTCAACCACCGACTTCCGTAATTCTTTTGAGGTTTCACAGGTGTTGTTCTGATTTTAATCCTCTTTTCTTCGGATTGTATTGTAAATCCACCATTTTAAATTTCCGATGCAATTCTCTCGAGGTTATCACATGTATAGCTCTGATCTTAGTCCTCTCTTCATCTAATTTCAAATGCAATTTTGATTTATTGTTCTTCTGAGGTTAATCCATGTTCTGGGTTGGGTTTCTCATGTCTGTTGCATGTTTAATTTTATTAGTTTTTAATGTCTTTTAGTTCTTCCTCCCTGTTGTTCAATTTTTTGGTTACTGTAGTAATTTGGACAATGGGTTTGTTGTCATTGATGGATTGTGCCTCTCATATCCTCTACATGTTCAATTTTTGGGTTTTTCAATTTGTTTCTTTCTATAGTAATTGGGTGGAGGGCATTACATATAATTTGATTGAGGAGCCTGATGTGATTTTTGTAAAATTTACAATCTGTAGTAATTTTTTCCCCTTCATATTTTTAAATTTGTGTTGTTTCATGATTCAAAGTGTCTTTGTTTTTATATAGCTTTCATATGTATAAGAAACTTTTAGGTGTATCTTCAAGTAGGTTGAAATATTTGATTCATGTGTGAATTTGTTAAATGTTGCTTATTTGTATGTTTGGGTCTACATTACTAGCTTATAGATTAATCCTAAATATAACTGATACTTGGAAGGATTAACAGGTAAATTATCCAATTGAAGTTGTTTCTCATTCTGATGAAGAGTTCCCTGATCATCCAATTGAAGTTCATTTCGGATAATATGAATTCCAATGTGTATTTTAACATATTTAGAGTATGTTTATAGGTTAAGATGGTGAAACTAATGAAGTGATAATGAGAAATGAAAATGTGTTTGAAATATATATTGTTTGACTTTTAGGAAGTCAACAAAGTATGGACAAGAATTCATGAGCAAAGAATGTCAAACAATCGAGTTGGGTTCATACAATACCCAAAGTCTTACATTGATAAATACTTCATATTATCAGACTTTTTATATGAAGAAATTGATATGAATATGTAATATTTTGCTATTTTATGATTGTGATATGTATAATTTGATTATGGGTCAGATATGCTTAAACTATGTTGTAAACAAACACTCATTTAACTTCATTTGAGTTTATTTTACTTGCAGCTTCATACCTGAATAATCATGAAAACCAGAGTGAGGAGTGCCTTGGTTGTGTATTCTTTGAAGACTTTAAATAGCCCTTTTATGACATGGTTGTTTATTAATCCAATTGAAGAGTTCCCTGATCATCCAATTAAAGTTCATTCTGATTCTGGTGAAAACTTGCCTGATCATCATGATAATGCGGTGAAAAAGTTATATCAAAGGTAAATTTTTGTTCATATTTTAAATGCTTAATATTCTATCATCAAAGTTTGGTTTTTTTTCCGGTTACATTCAAATGTTTATTATTCTTGAAATTTCCCCAAAATTTAATGTTTTTCTTTATGATACAACCAAAAAAGGGAATAATGGAAGTCAAGCAATCAAATCAACAGATGTACCAAAGCACAATTCGTCAAAAGCCATTCAGGTAACCACATCCACAATTATTTATAACTGAAGTAAAGGGAAAAAGACTCAACAACAAGATACTTGGAGGTAACCACATTCTCAATTATTTATAACTGAACTCTAAAATATCCATAACTAAAAACCGTCTTCATCAGACTTCTTAGGCAAAGTAGAAAGCATGGAATGGGCGGAGACTAAAAAAAATGTCACCATTATGTGACTAAAACTGCATGATCAAGAGCGCAGGTTTGTAGGGACCGGGGAGGCGACCGCCCCCACGGTTTTTTTTCGCCAGAAGCACTAAATTTTATGGTTTTTTCTATTTTTTATATATGTTAAGAATCGCCCCCCCCCCCCCCCCCCCCCCCCCGATTTATTTTAATAAAACTCTTATTAAAGTAAATATTTAATTGACTTCGGTTTTGTTTTTGAATGGTCTTACATGCATAATCAACTATTCATGCAAGTTAAAGCTTTAAGTCCATTCTTAAAATCATTATATATATGTAAGGTTTTGTTCCTAACTTCTCAAATGAGATTACAGAACGGTTGTAACCATATCAACTTAAGAGACCCAATATACCAACACTGAGGACGTTTTTCTGATTTATACCAGCAGGTTCGTCTTCAAGTACTATTATTGATATTGATATTGATATTTATCTCTTTTATACCAGCAGGTTTGATTTATACCAGCAGGTTTGTCTTCAAGCTCAATGACAGTCAAGTAACAATGATAACAAACCAGCATCACCATGTTTTGCTTAATCTAACTATTTTGCTGGTTTGTGAATCATTCTGGCTACCAACTCTTATCATTTACACAGAAATTACTAATCTAAATGAAAAGCAATTACATGTTTATAAACAAACTCCCCGCCGCAACGCGCGGGGGGTATCCGGCTTGTTGATAATGAAACTGTAATTAAGGAGGTTGAGACAAGGACCAAGAAAGAAGGAAAAATGAATCGAGTGACAAAAAGAAGATTTCCACCTCACGAAAATCAATCAGGAAAGGTAATATGAAATGTATAGTAATGTACATGTATGTATTAAAATTACGTTGTGTTATTTGTTTGAGATGTTACCAATAGTATATCGTTAAGTGGTTTGTTGTTATCTATATTTATAATGGTGTAACATAGTTACAACAAATACATTGCTGTAAGTTAGTGAAAGTTGTTATTCATGTTGTATGAGTCTTATAAAAATTAGTTTATGTTATGTGTATGCATTTGTCTGGTCATTTTGCTTGGTGTATTTATTGAATAATGATTAATGTACCTCCTATGTAGGTAAATTGGGTAAAGGAGGAAAAGAAAATGTTGGAAAGAAAGGGGTAGCTAAAGCAACAAAGGATACAATACAGGAGGTGGTAGGCGAAAAGAAATGGCTTGGGATATATAGTAGGTCATCCCCCAAACAATTATATTGTGGGATAATGAAACTTTCAAACCAGATGAGAGTAGCATTAAGGAAAATGGGTTTTGGAAAACTGCTTACACTCAACCTAGATAATATCCCGATCAAATTAGGGCATTTTGTCGTTGACAAACTAGACACGGATAGAATGGTAATTGTAACAGAGAAGGGGGAAATTAAGGTTGATAGAGACAGTGTGAGCCTTCTGTTAGACCTTCCAGAAGGCGGTATAGACATATCTACACTAAAGAAGCCAAAGAAAGTTTCGGAAACGTTTATGGAGTGGAAGGACAGATATCCCATATCAGCATTCCCTCCTTCGACTGTTGTGTCGTTAATTGAAGAGGACAATTATGAAAACAGAGTTTTTTTGTACTTGACTTTTTACTCCTTTTCATTACTACAATGATAGAGTCTTGGAAGAATGGTAGCTGCAAGACAAACTTACTATCATATTTGGAGGATGGTCGTGATGTCAAAGAGTATGATTGGTGCGGATACATTCTGAGCAAGATCAAGGTTTGTAAAGAAGGATGGATAAGAGACAACAAAGATTGTCCATTTGTAGGTCCTCTTACTATTCTTACGGTAAGTATGTTTTTTTTCTGATAACTATTATTAGTTATATAAACTATAACACTTACACAGGTGTATCAAAATTCTAACATTTAAACATCATAAGTAGAATTTGTTTTCTTCTGTTCTTAACACTTACACAACTGCAGTATATATATATATATATATATATATATATATATATATATATATATAAATAGGTTAGAAATAGTATTACACAGCTGTAATATTATAATTATTATCAGAAACTACCCTGATGAAAATGTATAAGTGTCTGTTACTGTATTGTAACAGTTACTCAGATGTAATAAAATTATTTTGTAGCTGATATATATTATTTGTTTTGCAGCTGATCTATGTAGACTCGACTGAGTGTGATGAGTTTAACTATGAAAGGAGAGGAAATGCGTTAGAGTTTTGGACAACAAGCAAACTCAAGGAGAGGGAAGAAATGGAGCTTCGTAATGGATGATTTGGAAAGTGGAAAGTAAAAAACATGGTTATTGTTCTTACCAACTATGAGGACGACCGTTATGAGGTGAAGATAGTTAAAGAAAAGCAAGCAAAGATAGATGCGGATTTGTTTGAGTACCTTGACAATAGTAATCTGAAAGTGGGTAAACTTTTATGCTGTTTTTTATTTATTCTTTTCATAAAATATGCAACACTAATGATTACACGTACAAATAAAACAGGGGAATCTATGTTTGATTGAGAGTATGACGAGTTTTATTAAGAAAGACAAAGAATACCTCAAAAGAGTGTTAAGAAAAGCAGTTGGCAATTACCCCAACAGCAAGAAAGTTAAAGGTTTTGTCTCGGAATATAAAAGAACATTTAATCATTGTGTGGATTTGGAGGCTATAGATAAGGACTCAACTATAGATGGTTCGGAAGAAGAAGATGCTTCAGAAGAAGAAGATGGGTTGGACGTAGATGGTTCGGAAAATGAAGATGATGATGAGGGTGATGAAGATGATAATGAAGAAGATGATAATGATGATGAGGGTAATGAATATGATGATGAGGGTGATGAAGATGATAATGAAGAAGATGGTTCGGAAAATGAAGATAATGGTGATGGAGCTGGTAGGGATGGTGCACTTGGTGAAGATGATGATAATGGTGCAGATGGAGGAGCAGTAGACGGGTGTAGTGAAGGTGGGGATGATTTTGGTGATCAGGTGGGTGCTGATGTCGAGGATGAGGAGCAGGATAATAATGTCGATGTTGACTGAGTTGACGGAAAAGATGATGCTATAGATTGTGATGTAGTGGAAAAATTGTCAAGGAGTTGATACCAGTTATTGAGGAGAAGACCAAATCTGAAACTGAAAGAGTTGAAGCAGGTTGTGTTGTGAGAGATATACCGAAATTAGTTAAAGAGATGTGGTAAGAAAATGTTATTGTTAGTTTCGTAACATTTACATAGCAAACATAGTTGTAACAAACATTTGGTAAATGTTTATGTGTAGGTGGCCATATATAACCAGAGTCTTGTAAATGAAGATGTAATGAAGGCACAGAGTGTAACGGCCCGTGTTCAAGTGGTATGTTACATACTTCGTATATCTAATATTATTAGGTGATAGAAAATAATAATATTCAATAGGTTTGTTTAAAAAAAATCGCTCTACACAAATGGTATATAATAAATAGCTATTACAATATATTACAATATTGTAATGATTAGGACGTGATAATATTATCTTGTACGAACAGTCTCCCTGCATGATAAATTTACATAACTGAAATAAATGTCGATGGTTAATTACATGTTGATTTTGTTGGAATTATTGTTTTAATGTATTACAGAACTGTAATACAAACTTAGTTACAACTAACACGTTCATGTTACAAGCTGCAGGATAATGAGAGTGAACCAGAAATGATTACGCCTATTAGATCCGTTCTTCCGAATAGCGCTCCTGGTCCGTTTACACAAACAACAATAGTTATGACGGATGATATAGAAAGGCAATTCGCATCGGTGAAAAGCATGGTATATGATGAGGCATGGTCCAAAATTAGTAAGTTTAAGTTGGAGTCTTAATTGAAATTAAAGGACGGGCCAAATTACAGTCTTGGGATGTCCCAAATTTCGGATACAACTTCTAAGAAAGAAAAGTTGGGGATACAAAGTAGAACAAAAACAATCGGTAAGAAGCCTAAAAGGACAACGAAAGCTTCAAGCATCTTATGCTCTCCATATATACAAAGGAAAGTTGATATAGGGAAAAGTGTAACAAAAGCTGAAAAAAAGGTTTGGGATTACATGTTTGCAAGGTCAATCGATTATGCGTAAGTTACACAATTATTTATATAACTATTATTACGTAATAATGGTATTAATGTACTAGTATATTGCTAATGAACTCTTTTAACTGTTACTCACAGTGAGCGGGATAAGTTAACTGATGCTGATCCCAATTATAAAATTGAAGACAATTTGCCTCCTCGAACATTCAAGTAAGGTTTTCTTTTAATTGATATGAATTAGGAAGAAATAGCGTCAATTGTCTATAAAATACTAATCAAAATTATTTGCGATTTTTTAGTGATTACATATTTGGGAATGATTACCTTGGAGGGATAAAGCTGTCATGCTTTTGTACGCTGAAGAATAATTCGTGGGTAATGAACGATGTTATTGATGCTTGGGCGTCCATATTGAATTTTGAAGAGAAAAAAAGAGATCATGGCTCACCAATGAGACTTATGTTTGGCACTCTTTTTGTAAGTTCAAATTTCTAAACTACTATTTAACCTTAGTCAGTATTGGATTTTAATACATTTGTATTCTGCAAAATCAGTGTCTGATTTTATTACAGTAATGTTGTTATCGGAAAGTGAAACTTGTTACGGTAATGTAACAAGTTTTATTGTTGAAATTATTAAAGAAACTTCAACACTAGACATTGGTACAATACTGTAACATGCTGATGTGTTACAGATTTGTAAGAATGTAAGATGCCTATATAACCTGTAGTGAACTTATGAAACTAGCGGTGTCTTTTGTACTGAACATGTTACAATACTGTAACATGCCGATGTGTTACAGTATTGTAAGAATGTAACATGCCTATATAATCTGTAGTGAACTTATGAAACTAGCGGGTTCTTTAGTACTGAACATGGTACGGTATTGTAAAGTGGTTAAATGTTACAGTAATGTAAGAATCTTATGTACCTATATCTCTATTACTGAACGTATTACAGTTCTGTAACATGTGTAGATGTTACATAGTGTAAGAATGTAATACTGTAAAAATGATTAATTGTAGATGTGTTGACTGTTTGTTATTTAATAGACTGAGTGGATTGTGGGGAGTACAAATGAGAGCAAGGAGGAGATGTTAAGAATGTTGTTTAAAAATTTGGAGAAAGCTGCTCAAGGGAACAAAGCTTTGCAAAACCTTTTTGATGTGGATGTAGCTATGTTCCCGGTACTTGAGGAATCACATTACTATCTTGTTTGTTTTGAGCTAAAGTTTCCGAGGATAGTTATAATTGATAATTGGGGAAAAAGCAACGTCAGCTTGAAGGATGATGGTGTATACGCTGAAAAGAGTACAGTTTGTAGATTGGTAATTTTTCTAATCTTTCTACATATTAACAGTATTTGATTAGTTTTGTTTTCTGCAAATAGGTAACCCGATTTGACAGATTTATTTTTATTTATTTATGCAGAAGTATGTGTTATTAAGTTACCTTAAGAAGGTTGACCATCCCAAATGGAAGGAGATTGAAAAAGTATGGCCGGAGAAGCTTACAATTGGGTGGACTACAAATGACAACTTCAATGATTGTGGTGTCTTCATGATGAGGCGCATGGAGATGTTCAATGGGAGTAAAAGTAAGGAGTTTAATTGTGGGTTCCCAAAAGGAAAACAAGGAAAACAAGGAAAACAAAGGATGATAAATGCATTGAGAAGGAAATACGCTTGCAAGATGTTGACAAGTGATGCGAAGAGTTACAAGGATAAAGTTGTATGGGAGGCAAAAGACTTTTACAAGATTTACAATACATGAACAGTTACAAGATTAGGTTGATGCTACTGAACATAAGTTTTGTTTTGGGGCAATTATGTTTGAATTCTTTTGTTTGGGTTCACTAAATGTGAATTGAATTTGGGTGAAGAAAACATGATGTTTTTTTTTCTTCTAGTTATGAATTAAATAAAAGCAGCATAAAAGTCTAAAAAGGGTTGAGGTTTAGTTTTTTAATTATCAATTATATGAATGCAGCAAACCTGATGAAGAAAGAAGGATTGTTTAATTATATGGTCGCAATATGACAATGGTGTGACATATGTGTAAGTTATATTACTGTAATAAGTTCAAGTGAGACACACGTTTAATTAAATGGCTTGGTAGACAGTGGTACACTTGTGTAACATATTAATTTTTTAATGTATGAAATGACGAATAATAATGTTTCATATTTGAATAGAGTGTTGTGTTTTATTAGGTTAAATAGATTGCAATTGTCATATCGGATTTGTTTGAGTAAAATTGGAAGTTTTATATCAGATAGCATCATATATTTAAATTTATGTTACAGTGGTGTAATATTTAAGTACTGAACTGGGAAAACATGTATAATTAATTATAGTAAGGAAAAAGTATATAAAAATAATAAAACAACCAGGATGTTATCGATATAATTAGATCAAAACTAATAAAGAGAGTTGAAACAAATCAATATAGACCAAAACTTTCAAAAAATATAGAGAGTTGAAGCATATCAAAATAGACCAAAATCAACCACGATATTCTTCATCGGAAGTATCTTCTAACTTTTCGGGTGTCTCTTCAGAAACATCATCATTGATCTATACCTTTTTCTTAAGTTGACATTCCTTGAGTTTTTTAAGTTCCTCTAGGTCAGCCTTTTTCTTAGGGCAATTGCGAGAGTCATGATTACTTACCTTTTGTTTACAATAATTACAGTTCTTTAACGGCTTGTTAAGAATCTCAATTGCTTTCTCACCGGGTCTCCTTAGCCTCTTTGTTGTACCTGATCTTTTGTTCCTTATTCCCAGGTGTGGTTCAAGCTCAACTTCTTGTGGATCGGTGATCGTGTTCAGCTCTTGTATTACATTACGTTTGTTTTTGCTAGATGGTTCACCAAGTAATTCATTGAATATTTTATCTTTGATCATTTGAACCTCCTTATCAAGCAACGCCAGCCTTCCTTCGTCAGACCGTAACCGATCAACGCATTGTTGGATGTCATCGACCACACGATGTCGTAGGATACTGATGTGTGTGAAAGTGTATATGAAAATATGGTCTTACACTATCAGGTTTTAAATTTATAAAAATGTTTATCCACCTAGGGACTACACACACACGTAGGCAAGTATACCTGCCATGTATTGTATAGTGTTGGTAAATACCGGGATGTCGAACCTCAAGGACACATTTTATGCAAAACAGCTGATCTTTAGTTAAGCCGGTTTATTTTTTGTATTTTGAAAATATGAATTTGAAATGTGGATGGTTTTGAGAGAACAAATTGAAGATTGGGTTTGTTTAATTCAGTAGTGTAAGAGGATTGCTTAGGCAATGACTCCCCCACCCAGGTTTAATCGATTGTATCGGTTTTGTGCATACACCTTGTCGCTTATGTGAATTGGGTTCCTAAGACAAGGTGACCTAATTCCTATGGACTGGTTCAATATTAGGGTTATAGACAGGCCCTAGATGGTTACTAATGGTCCATGGTGAAGTGTAGACAAGTTGGTTATGGATTTGAAGTGCCCTAGGCTAAGTCCCGAGTTATCGGTGACTCAACTCACAACTGGTCGAAGAGTTAGGGTATGGATGATCCTAACGGTTCTAGGGTTGTGAAGCGGTTAAGTTCTATGGATCAATTGACCCAGAAGGTCCTAGACACGACTAAGTAAGGGCAGACCCGACCTATCGGTGACTACTTGGTTTACTTGACAATGTCGAGGGTGGCTACTAGCAGAGGGTAGGTAATTTCTCATTCAGCCCTAAGGGTTGGACTCCTGATTGGTGACTAGGGTTCTTAACGATCGTGACTATTTCTAGTTCACGCGTACGCCGCAGATTCTGTGGTTCGGCTATACAATAGGATTCCTGATCGGTCAGTGCTCTGCAACCTAATGATGAGGGTCCCACAAGGCTAAGAAGTATCCAAGAATAATCAAGAACACAAAAGTCATCAATTGAAACAAAGAAACAAAACTATTACTTCAAACCATAATCTTATGTAAAAAAACCGACACAATTACATGATTAAACCATGGTTGGGCTCGTCTATGCCTAAACGATACGATGAGTTTAGCCAACCATGTTAATGTTTAAACAAAAACAAATCTGATTCAAATAGAAATTCATGGCTAAATGTAAGTACAATACCGAATCGAAGCTCGAAATAATGAAAAACGCTACTTTACGACTCGTCGAAGGCTCCAAATCTTCAGATCTTCAAAGGACTTCAATGAGGGCTTCCCTTGGCTCTTTCTCTGCTCTCCAAGATGATTTGAATGGTGGAAATGAGCCCTCTATTTATAGGGACGAATTCACAAAATTGCCAAAAATGGGTCGTGGCCTTGACCTGGATTACACGGCCGTGGGATGGATCACACGGCTTAGGTCAAGCCGTGGGATTCTCTTGGTCTGGATCTTTGATTCACACGGTCGTGGGATGAACTAAACGGCCTAGGTCAAGCCGTGGCATGAGTTACAGGGCCTAGATCAGACCGTGGGATAAGCCTCGTGGCCGTGGGATAAGAGTCGTGGCCTGGGTTTCCTGTGACGATCTGGTCAGGTCATACTCGTGGTCTGAGCTTGGCCGTGGGATGAGAGTCGTGCCCTGGGTCAGTTTTGACCAGATTTTGACTTTGACTTTCACGGTTGACTCTTTGACCCGAACATTAACTTTTTGACTTTTTCCCAATTTTCTTCGTTTTCTCGTCTCGTTCTTCGTGCCAAGCCCGTTTTCACCTGTAACTCATGATATTTGTAAGAAACGTTTACAGATTAGCAACTTTAACATATATTTCCCACGTATTTGATCCGAAAATCATCATTTTTAATATCCAAAACCATACACATCAGATACCGTTTTTAGATTGGTCGATTCCATAACGATTTGCCATGTTGAACACGGAACTTGGTAACACGTTTCTTGTCCAACGGCGGGTGATGTACTGATCTGGTATCTCATAAACTTTATGGTGTCTATATACACAGAAAGCATGCCGACAAAGGTAACTGATACGTTTGAACCCCATGCAAGAACATTTAACAGTCTTATCAGACATATCAACGGAAACCTGAATAAAAAAGTTACATTAATGTAACATATACCAACTGTTCACTTTAAAAAAAATTCGTACGAATTATTTAAACTTACAGTGAATTCGATGAGGATATCGAATCTAACATCCTGATGAGCAACTTGAAAACTGAAAGTACCATCAACGGGCTTACTACGCTCTGCTATGTAGAAAGTTTTTTCTGGCCGCTTGATCTCATTTTGAACATCCTTAAAAACGTCTCTTGTGTATATACGCGTAGCATGACGTTCGATCGGGGATTCACATATGAATTTAGGAACAGTTGCTTCGGTACGAACCTCAAATGACCTTTGATTATATCTTTGTCCGTCTAAAATTGTATCAAAGCAAAGTAGGAATTGTACAAGGTTGTTAGTTGGAGAAGAATTAACCTTAAACAGATGATTTGAGCTCTCACATCTTGATGTTGTCTTCATTAGACAACACATGGGTAAGTCGCTGAAATATTCAAGTACCCATTTACGACGCTTTGCATACATTTTTCCCAGCCACTCATGATCTTGTAAATTGTACCTCTCCAATAGCAACTTCCATCTTTCTTCAAACGTTTCGGGTTTTATATCAACGTTCCAAACTAGTTTGTGGAACTCAGCCCGAAGTTTTGTATTCTTTAATAAATCTCCATAAACCTAAAATTAATATTTAGAGGTCGATGTAAGTGGTTAAACTCTTTCAGGCCATATGACTGTAATATATTACAGTGGTGTAACATATTTAGAATTTGCCTGCGTACACCACAAAAAAAAGAGTGATAAAAGTAAAGTATTGTTACATGCGTGTAAAAACCAAACAATCAGATATGAAACATTTGAAAAAAAGTTTTGTTCATAAAGTTTAAATGACCAACCTTGAGTGGAAGTCTTTGAGTTATGTGCCATGTACATAGACGATGAGTCGTCTTGTCAAGAACAGAACGAGCCGCCTTTTTTATAGCGGGATCTTGATCAGTTAATATCAGCATTGGTTGTTGACCGTCATGAGCCTCCAAGAACTTCTCAAGTAACCATGAGTAGCACTCGGTGGTTTAGCTGACAATAATCCAGCACCGAATGTAACACATTTTTTATGATGATCTACACCGGTAAATGGAACAAAAACCATTTTGTACCTAAAAAAAATGGTAGTGTCGTTAAAAAGAAGTGAAAAAAATAAATATATTAAAAGAAGAATAGGCTAAAAAATACTTACAAGTTTGTATCATAAGTTGCATCAAAGGCGATGACATCACCAAAAACCTTATAATTACGCTTTAAGACGTCGTCGGACATCTAATTTTCCTGTCGATAGCCAAGTATTTAAAAGTGTAGTTCTCAAGGTTCTTGGATCGCTTTAACATTTTGTCAACAAACATTTGAGCGTCTCTTTTTCCAATAAACCCATTGTTATCTCTTTACCAATTTTTAAAATCATTTTTGGTACCGCGTACGTTATGGTGGCCGCCTTTCAATGCAACTTGCAAATTATGAGCTTTCGTTGGACCGATTCTTGCCAAATGACATTTATTTATAAACTCTTGTTCATGAAAGGTGAGCTTTCGCCGTTTTCTCAAGAAATCCAAATTATCCTGAGAGAGTAGACCATGATTGTGTACCTCGTTAAACTCAAATACCTCCCATTGAGTTGTATTCTTTACAACTCTTATCTTCATGATTGCTTTACAGTCAGTCCTTTTGAAACTAGTAAGGCGAGATGGAGAGGTGCCGGTCAAATCAACTGAATCTATCTCTTTTGTAGTGGGTTTACAAGCTCTTGAACACATAAGGTATCTCAATGTGACTTTTCCTGTTTTCTTTTGTTTTTTACTCTGACCAAGTTTGTTGAAAAGCCAGCTTGTTCAGCGTACGCTTCATAAAAAGCATAGGCTTTTTCCCAAGAATCAAATTTGCTATTCAACTTTGGTTTAATATCGGATGGCACACTGGGGGTCCGGTACCGAGTCCCATTCGGGGAATAATAGAAATTACTAGAAACGGAATCTAAGATAATAAAATAAGAAAAAGAATGTTAGCCAAAGAATAAAATAAAAGTATTTACTTAGTTAGTAAATAAAATATGTTACAGGTCTTACAACAACATAATATATAAACGGTTACAGTGATGTAACGATGAATTAAAATACTATTTTAAAATCATGTGATTTACAAGATTTACAACGAAACTAAAAAAATATGAAAAATCCATCGTTACAGTGAAATAGCGATGAACAATTCTAATATACTATATCTGATGAGGATACACTATTACATCGCTGTAACAATTATTTGTAAGATACTCATACCTTCGTGATTAACTCCAGAAGTGTCTGCGGGTTCAAGCACACGATCTAAATTGTTTCTTTTGACAGGTGTAGAAATTGGTACAGTACTATCTTCGTTAGCAATCACAAGAGATGAACCCTGATCGGCATTAGTTTCATTCCTTTCATCTATATCGTGTTCAGTATTGGATTCGTGTTCTTGACTGGAATCTTCATAACTTTTATCGAATGATTCCACACCATCTATGGATTCGTGATCTTGACTGGAATCAGATTGATAGGACACCATACTATCGTGTTCTTTAATTTCTCCTCCTTGAACTTGGTCTTCAATCGCCATGTATGAACGCACGTGACCAATTATCGATAATGGGTATGAATGGAGGAGAAAACTCTAAGAACGTGGGATGAAATAGTCGCCAGAGAAACGTACGATTGGAAAAGAATGTGATATTAGGTTGAGATTCCTACAAATCTTTAAATTGGTTAATTAGAATTAAAATTTGAAAATAGTTTACTAAAATAGTTTAGGTAAAGTTACCCTAATACCCTTGCAATAAAAGAAAATATAAAAATTAAAGGAAAAGATGTGATTGGTGGAGAATGTTTTCCAGTTTTCCAATAATTAAATGGTTTTCCAGTGATCCCTTATATTATATATATATATATATATATATATATATATATATATATATACTATATAATGGATATTGGTCAAAATGACATTTTTGTAAATATAGCGTCTTAAAAATTAAGACGCTTACTATTTTGGGTTCTCATCTGCGTTCATCTTCTTCTCAAATATCACCATCCGTTCATCCATTGCTTCATTTGTCTATCATCGTAGCAAGGACGTCTTTTTGATTCAAAAAACAGAGAATCTCCTCTTTTAGAGATCATGTTCGTTCTCTTTTGATGGTCCAGAGCAATCAGATAAAAAGTACGTCCCTTTTGAGAAACCTTATCACTGACGAAATTTGAAATTCATACAGCGCTCTTAAAGCCCCTTTCTTCATCTCGCCTCCATTCTTCACTATAGATCTGTTGAGAGAGAACAAAGTCATGAAATTCGTCCCGTCTTTTCACTTCAATCGGACGATACGTCTTCTCCATAGAAGACGATTTCAAGTGCTAGAGTTGCAGCTCTGTCTTCTCCATGGACGAGAGTTTCAATCCGAAGATTTCAGGTACGAGAGTCAATTCAGTTTTGTTTTCTAGGGTTCTTTGATTTATAGATTTCTCAGATTCGATTTGTAGGGTTCTACTTTCCCAATCTAAT
The DNA here is from genome assembly GCA_039602395.1 of Deinandra increscens subsp. villosa. Classification (NCBI taxonomy): domain Eukaryota; kingdom Viridiplantae; phylum Streptophyta; class Magnoliopsida; order Asterales; family Asteraceae; genus Deinandra; species Deinandra increscens. The sequence goes on along the minus strand of JBCNJP010000027.1, from coordinate 114,586,791 downwards.
TTCTCATGTTTGATTTAAAGCCCTTGCGATTGTTCCACTTAATGATCAGTGTTTAGCACACATCAACGACAATTTCAAGGTACCAGCTAGCTTCATGATCTCTCAGTTTTTCAATTTTTGGTTTTTAGGGTTTGGATTTTGCTTGGTGGTCGATAGCCTTATTTCAACTTTGTCTAATGTAGGTTCGGGTTTTTATTAACCATCGTAGACACTCCATTTTGTTTCAAAGTTAATCAATATTGATGTCAACTGATGCAAGCTCTTAAATTAGGGGTAGAAATTAAATCACAACTCTGCTTTGCTTGATTTCAGATAATTTACATGTATCGATGTATTCAATCTTTGGTGTTACTTGTACATGGTTTCACAGGGTTAGCTTGGTGAAGATGATGGTGTGGTTTATCAAATGGTTTTCTTTGTTTCCTTTGTTTTTCTTTGAGTAGTAAAATTATTTAACTTTTATTGGAGTATATTGTAGACGTAATCCTCAATATTTATTGCTTGTGTTTGGATAAAACTAAGTGATTAGTATCATTCCAGATTCAAATTGTTGTAGCAGAATACTATGATTTTTGGTATTAACTGTGAACTTTATTTTTCTGCGAGAAAATCCAAGATTTTATGTTCTTAAGATCTGATCTCTTTTTTTTAAAAGATTTTGTAGGATGGAAAGCACCAATTGGCAGGTCATGAGTCAACAGACAGTGGTGGTGGAACAATCTCTACCAACGGGTGAGCATAAAAAGACAACATAGTGCACATGAAGAGTTAAATTTTTTGCTGCTGGGCTCTTTTTTGTTTAACCTGTTGTGCTCTTTTTTTTTTAACCTGTTGTGCTCAAATAGTTTCATTGGGGGATTTGGATTCTTTAGTCATTTTCAACCAAGTATTATTTCAAGATCTCTATGTTATGATCTGTATGGTTATGCAATTACTATACTTCTTTATTTCAAAGTATTATCGTTGTGGGATGGATGGATTATTGGATTAGCATATGCGACATTAATAACAAGCTTGTAAGTATCCAGGGATTTTTTAGAAGACGTTAGCATGTTTAGATGCATTTTATCTTTTGTATAGCATTGAAAGAAACAATTACATATCCTTCATTTTTTTGTAGGTTTGAGGAACAGGAAGCACCTGGTTCAAGATCATTTTTCACTAAGTTAGTAGCCTCTATTATGAGTACTTTGTCCTTTGTTAGTTTAAATTTATAAAATGACTACTTTGTTAGTTCAGGTCCAAAAGGGAATAGTTGGGTTGGGATGACACATACCTCTTGGGCATTGGTTAAGTTTTAAAGAAATTTAGGACTTTATTAACTTGATCCTTTTTTACTGGTTATCTAACCCATGCACCTGTTTTGTCAGTTAGCTTAAATGGAAAGCATGATCAGATGGTTTATGCAGTTGTACTGCTTATAGGAGGGGCTGCTTGAGCTTCCCAGTTCCCACATGTCATTAGAATGTTCCATCGGACCCATTACAAATCCTTATTGCAGGTTTCCTCCAAGAAACGGACACTAAAGAAGGGTACATACCACATAGTAGATGTAATTTGTAAGTGAGCATGTCTTGGTTATAATTATGTTGTGATATTGATAAAAGGTTTGGAGCGATCAGATCTCGGTACTGGAATTATTCAGAAACAAAAACAAACATTTGATTTGGAGTCGTACACTACATATATTAATTGGATAATGAACCGTTGTTTATTCTCGGTGCACTACTACCTTTCTTCAGGATTTGTATCCCCATATATTATGGCTATTTTTCATGTTGCAGACTTGCAGCAGCTCTAAGATTTCATTTTAAGGATGATTCAGTTGAAGATCCTGTCCCAACCCTAATGGTAAGTCATTTTCTACTTTTGTTGTATGAGCCAGATTGCAAAGTTACTTTTAGTTATGGACTTTATAGTTGCAGATTTGGATTAAAGTTTTTTTTTTAACTAAGGAGAAGCCAGCCAGGAGCTGGGAAAACAAACACCACAGAGGGACTACAACATCTCCACAAAGAGAAGCTCAAACAGAGGAAAACTAACCCAACCTGGTAACAACCAAAGACCCAAAATAAATAATGGTGAGGGTGATCTAATCTTGATGTCTATTACTCTATTTAGTTGTTACCGAACCAAAAAACCCAACATTAAGATCGACGGAGCTGCACGCAACAAGTAGGGATCGTTGTTAAAAATCATATGATCTGTCGTTTACGTTTAAAGTTTACAGTGCCAAATAAGTTCACTTCCTGTTGAGTCGAATGTCTAATATCTCCAGACATTTGATGGGATACTTAGACTAGAATCGTGGTGGTGATGCACCTACCTCCACCTAGGCACCCAAGTACCTTGTTTTGTAGGACTCTTTGAATCAGTTAATATTTAAAGAACTTTTTTTTCACAACATTGTATGTGACAACGAACTGTAAATTCACAATTATTTAGCTAAAATGTTACAAAGTTGTGGCCTATTTTAATCTTTCAATTGCCAACACATATCCATACACTTATGATCAAACACAGTTTTGTTATTTAGTTATTCTTTATTCCAAGTTCCAACCAAATGCCCATATTTCTAAGAGAAAACATTTCATGTTTTGAACTTTTGATGATTTGAAGTTCCAAAAGTGATGCAGTTACAACCAGTATGATCAAACACATGATCTATGAATTTTAGTTTTTATTATGAACTTTAACCACTATGTCTATGTAAATATATATTGTTGTAGAATAGAAGAAAATCGCTTTTTATGTACTCATCTTAATGTGGGTTTACAGATCAGCTCTGTTTGATGCATTTTTATAAATGTTTGGTCTACGTTGATGGAATTAAGTGTTTAATTATATTTATATGCAGGTGTATGATATTATCTCATAACTTGAGAGGCTTGGAGATGCATCTCAGCTGTGCACGGGGTTTGTTTTCATAGAACTTGAAAAGTAGAAAAAATATAAAAGATGTGTAATGTTGTAATGTTTTATATATTTAAACTTGGAAAATTGGATTTTAATAATACGAATTGTCACTCATTGGCCGATAATAATACGAATTATCACCTTGGCACACAATAATACCAATTAACATTCCGGTCTCTAGAATGATACACCGTTAGTTTTTCATTAACATCGTTAGTCTCTTGCTGACGTGGAACCCTCCAAATCAAGCCACGTCAGCAAACTACTAGGCCACGTCAGGTTTCACGTCAGCAAGAGACTAACACCGTTAGTGAAAAACTAACGGTGTATCATTCTAGAGACCAGAATGGTTAATTGGTATTATTGTGTGCCAAGGTGATAATTCGTATTATTATCGGTCAATGAGTGATAATTCGTATTATTAAAATCCAATTTTCCTTTAAACTTTCCTATTTATTACTATTATATATTCAGTTTATTGATTTCAAATTTTCCTATTTATTACTACTATTTATTCGTTGTGGCGATGGAAGCCTTTGATTGGATGATTTGTAGAGCGAGGTTGGGTGGAATTTTGGGTGGTTTGAGGCTTCCGAACAATGGGCCGGTGGTGTCTCATTTGTTCTATGCCGATGATGCGATGCTTTTTGGAGAATGGGATGACATGAATGCGGCAAATATCGTGAGGATCCTTCGTTGTTTCTATCTTGTCTCGGGCCTTAAGGTGAATTTTGATAAGAGTGCGCTTATTGGGGTGAATGTCGAGGCGGAGGAGGTTAAAAGGTTGGCGGATCTTATGAGATGTTCGGTGGGGGTTATTCCGTTTGTGTATTTAGGTGTTAAGGTGGGCGCGAACATGAACCGGAAGGCTAATTGGAGTACTTTGGTGGATATTTTCAAGAGGAGATTATCTCGTTGGAAGGCTAAAGTTTTATCGTTTGCCGGGAGATTGACTTTGGTTAAGAGCGTGCTTGATAGTCTACCCACTTATTTTTTTTCGCTTTACAAGGCTCCTAAAGCGGTGTTGGAGGAGTTAGACGGGATTCGGTTCCGTTTTTTATGGGGAGGTTCTGGTGAGAACAAGAAAATACATTGGGTGAAAAAGGAGGAGCTTTGTATGTCAAAGGAAGAGGGGGGGTTGGGGCTGGTTAACTTGGATTTGTTTAATTTGAGTCTTCTTAGCAAGTGGCTTTGGAGACTCAAGAAAGAGGAAGACGGGTTGTGGGCTAGAGTTATTCGGGCGATTCATGTGATGGTGGGGAGACCGGCTTTATTCCCATGTAAGAAGTCGTTCACTGGAGTTTGGAAAAATATTGTTTCGGCAGGTAGGGAGCTGCTGAAATATGATGTGAATTTGGGGGGCTGGATTGTTTGGGATAATGATAGTTGGAGGTGGAGGTCCAGTACCGGTAGAGATTTTTCGGCGAAGGAGATAAGAGGGTTAGCGTCTTCTTTCATCGGGGGGAGGTCGAACAATATAGTGAAGTGGTGCAGTTTAACGCCGCCGAAGGTAAATGTTTTTATGTGGCGTGCAGTCCGGGGGCGGATTGCTACGTTTGATGCGCTTTCTAGGAGGGGTCTGTCGATCGGTTCGGGGTTGTGCATGTTATGTAATTCGGAGATGGAGTCGGCTTTTCATGTGCTGTTTCGATGCGGATTTGCTTCCATTGTTTGGAAGTGGCTTGCTTCGTGGTTTAAGGTCCCATCTCTTGTGGCTTCTTCTCTGTTGGAATTGGTAGATGTGCATAGGGGTGCGGGGATTCCAGGCCAACAGAAAGGGTTGCTTCAAGGGGCGATTTATGCCACTTGTTGGGGTATTTGGATGGAGCGGAATGAGGTTATTTTTCAGGGGAAGTGTCCGGTTGTTAGTCGTGTCATTTGTAATATTAAAAGTTCTTTTAAATTATGGTGTGATAGTAGGGGAAAAGGAGGGGTTGATTGGGTCAATATGTATTTGTTGTAATTTGGTGCTTGGGTTGTGTCCAGCTCCTTGCTGGGTAGGCCTGTGTTGTTTTGGTGAATAAATGGTGCTTTGCTGTTCAAAAAAAAAAAATTACTACTATTTATTTAGTTTATTAATTTCAATATAGGATATATTTTGTATTTGGCACACTTTAAAATACCCTTGGGCCTATGGCTTACGACCAATATTTGATAATACAAAAGTTGTAATTTAGAAATCCTTGGCGCTTCATTTTGTTATCATGTCCAGTTCATGGCTTATTTGATGCAAAAGTTATTATTGTCGCTGCCGTCGAACGGCATGTACCGTATTATAAATTGTGTCGCATCACACTAAAAGAAGCAAATATCGCGTTCTACATTATCATCGTCGTCGAATGCGTGGACAAAAAAAAATAACGTGCTACAAACTGTCGCCCACCGCAACGTGATAACGGGTGTCGTGACCGCTATACAAATAATCCTAACTACCTATAGACAGGGTAAGTCGGGTATCAATCCAGGGGAGTTGGTGGTTATTAGTGACTTAGATTTTTATTACCTAACTAAGTTAACTACCCAAATCCTGACTACTGTCACTAATCTGAATTGACCTAAACTAGAACTAAACTAACTTAACCTAATTAATTAACTAAAGTGCCTCTTGGCTGTTGAATCTGGTTGTTGGTTGCAAAACTAAAAGTAACGATTAACTAATTCAAACTAAATTAACTATCTTGCAATCGTTGTGACTAAAAGGTAATTACTTAAGATCCGGATTAGTGAATTACTGATTTGCACTCAGGAGTCTAACCTAGAAATCACATAGACATGACTGTGTTAACGTTTAACCAACCCAACCAACTTATTATCACGCATGTACTAAGTATAGTCCTAGAGCTATGCTCAGAGAGGTAGTCCGGGAGCGGAGGGCACATACAATGATAAAAGTAATTCGATTAAATAAAACAAACACTGAGATTAATCGATTGTCACGGATCAAAATCTCATCTAGAAATTAGAAACACTAAATAAAAATCAGAAAAACACTAACCGTTCACCCAAGTAATCACGAAGGGTTTAGCCGGACATCACAAGCATCATTGATCAGTTTAGAATCAAGAGAAACAAAGAAAAAACTAAGAGAAATTTGTCTCTAATGGATTCTAGTCGTCTCTGGCCGTCAATGGGGCATCAGAACCCTAAAAATATGATTTAAAAGTGTTTAAATAAGTCCTCGATCGAAATCTGTAAAAACTAGCCGACATTAACCCCTCGCGTGTCGCGAGGGTCTTGCTCTTCCAATCTCGCGCCACGATCCGCTTCTTCTTCTGATTCCGAATTCTTGATTTCAATTGCTACCATTTTTTAGTTGTGTTCACACTTTGCACCAAATAATTAATTTAGTTCATGCCTATCTCACGTGCCATTCCCTTTTAATTAGAAAACATCCTTTGCACTTCACATTTAATTCCATGATGGACTTTAGCCTTGTAGTCACGTGAGCAGCTCCTCATCACTTATTTATTTATTTCTTTTGCTGAAAATGATCAAACATACCATTACCTTAGTTCATGAAAATGAATTTCCATTCATGACATCACAGAAGCTCACGACATGTTCTAATTTTAGACCATTAATTTTATCTCATTTTCATTTAAATAATAATTGAAATCTACTAGCCTCACAAAATAAATTATATTTCGTGCACTGAATTCGATAAGTTTTCACTCAACTTAATTACACCATTTAAGCTCATTCTCATCTCAACACTTTATTTACAAAAACCGGTTAAATCTATATACTTTACGCCCAACTCGGTGTGATTAGGGGATGATTAGTAATAATAAAACTGTACTTTTTAACCACTTATCACATCCCCACACTTATTTTTTTCCGTCCCGGAAAAACTGCAATGGAATCATAATTGGAAAATCAATCTCATAATAACTTAACATTTTAATTTGTCCACCAATTCAATTCCTCAAGCCTTAATGTAATCACATGAACTAACTGCAATTGCCAGTATTTCGGTCCGACTAAACCCAACCACTGACCTTTTGTTTCGCCCCCAAAGTGTTTATAATTTACCGAATAGGTTATCAGCCTGCCTATGTGTCCCACATTCAGGAAGTTCAAGTTCAACCTACTCCCGAATCAAACTCAGTCAAAGTAAAGGGTAATTAAGATTGTATTTTTATAGATTTTCCCAACCTCCCTTAAATCAGATACTCAGATGTCCAAAGAATAGTGAATAGATGGATAAGAAGGTTTTTGAGCATTTATTTTTGTAATCAAGTTTTTTTTTTCTTTTTTCATTTCATTTTTTTTTCTTTTTTTTTTCTTTTTTTTTCTTTTTTTTTCTTTTTTTTCTTTTTCATTTCATTTTTTTTCTTTTTTTATATAATTGGTTAATTTTAACTATGATTACCAACGAACATCATCAGAGGCACGCACCACGGGATACTATCCTTAGTTTGTATATGAGTATTTTGCCCGCGAGATCCAGAACATCATCAGAGGTACTCTTTTGCGAGATGCTATCCCCAAAATCGTACGTGAGTATTTTGCCCCTTCACTCTAAAATTATTAACCAATTTATTACCTAATATGCTCAATTATGGGAAGATGGGGCGCCACCGCATTGGTGTGCCAAGTTATTCTAAGGACATAAGAGTTTCTAACATAAAGTGGTATTTTTCCTCCTAATCATCAGTTTCAATATCCCCGTCACCCCTAAAATGGGAACCCACTAGCAGACCGATTTAATTACATATTTATACAACAATAAACACAATGGGCAGTTTAAGCTATTCCTAAGTCAGTTGGGCCTACCGACACATCATAGATTAGTCATGTTTTCCATTCTCTCATTTTCTACCACTTTTCCCTTTTCTTTCTTTATTTTTATTTTTGAAAATCGATTCCCAATTGTACTATCACTTTCCATGATTTTGCAAGTTATTCCAAAGACATTTTTCAAATTTTTTAAAATTTTTTTTTTGGATTTTTTTTAACACACACAAAACAATCATACGAAAATGTGTTATTCCCCTCCCCACACTTGAGTGACATATTGTCCTCAATGTGTTAAAAAGAACAACAAAAATAAATAATAAGTAAAACAAAGAAATAAAAAGAAATATAAATAGGAAACGTACCGGATTCGAGCAACAAAATAAAGCAAAAATTCTGACTGCGCAAGGCGTCGCGTGCCGCGACGACTACCATCACCTGCCTCGCGGGTCGCGAGGGGGAAATTTCTCCGAAAGTTGGTGAATTTCTTTCTTCTTTTTTTTTTAAATTTCATTTTATGCCAACACAAGTTCCAATATATATTAACCTAGACATACCTGAAACCTTGTTTTGCTCAACTTCATAACCCTAAACCGAGGCAATTTCCTGAAAAACACAAGACACGAAAACACACAAAACAAAAACAAAACAAAATCAAAACAAATAAGGATAGAAACCTACTGCTGGGTTGCCTCCCAGAAAGCGCTAAATTTTTGGTCTTCAGCCAGACCCAACGCCCTCATGGAGGTTCAAATATGCGGTTTTCATCAACCGTCAGTTTGGTAGACAGATATTGAGCATATTTCCATTTTTCGTCTTTGATCCATCCCCATTCTTCAACTTGACCTGCTTTCATTTTTACCGCTCCTCTTCCTTGCAGATTCTCTCTATCAGCTGTCTTTCCATCATGCCTTTGAGCCCGAGGGCATGTCATTTTCTCTCTTGGTTTATGAGCATTTTTAGCATCCTTTTGATCGGCCGGTCCAACACTTTCCGGGTCTCCTGTATCACCACACTTGAGTTTAATGACATCCACTTCCTTGAACCTGTCAACCACAAACTCAACCTTCTTTGTGCCACCCTTGTTATCACAAGGGGAACACTTGTTAGTAGCAAACATTCTTGGGAAAGTATTAATAACCGAATAATTAAAATCATGTGTAAACATATTTAAATGGAGTTTTTGGTTACCAAATTCCATTGTGCATGTGTTCGCCTTGCAATTGATTTGCGTGTTCGCGGTTGCTAAGAACGTCCTTTCTAAAATCACCCTCGGTTGATGTCCCGTTTCTTCATAATCTAGCACTACAAAATTCTCGGGGTAAGAAAATTCACCAACCTTGACTACAACTCCCGCTAGCATACCTCGAGGCTTTTTCTTGGACTGGTCCGCAAAGAATAAAGTTGTCTTCACTTCTTTCAATGGCCCCAAGTCCAACTCATCATAAATAGAACCCGGTAACACACTAACCGATGCTCCATAATCTAACAATGCCTTGTTCGTCTTGAATTCACCAATCTGGATTGGGATGAATGGCGTCTTTAGTTCTTCACACTCTTCCTCATCATCACTATCTTCAACATCCTCCGAATTATTGATTGCACTGATTGGGACTCCTCGGACATTTTTAGTACCCAAGGTTGAGGGTTGATGAGATGGATTGACAACTGTATCACTCGGCAACATCCCTGGTTCTCGTCTAGACATCTGCTCTGCCAGTTGCCCCAATTGCTTTTGCATGGATTCCATGGTCTTGTCTTGCATTTCAAATTTTCGTTCAAACCCCTTCAAAGCCTCTAAAATAACAGTGAATTGCACTTGGACCCCATCTTCTTGCCTTGGCGGTTGTCGTTGTTGCCCTTGATTATAATTATTTCCTTGAAAGCCCTGATTGTAATTTTGGGAACGGGATTGGTATTGTGGACATGTGTCGGAATAATTTTGCCCGTTTTGCGCGAAATAAATCTCATCACCACCAATCTTCAACTGAGCGACTTGTTTCTCTAGAAGCATATTTTGTTGTCTCAATTTTTCTATTTTTTCCTCCGCCTCATAATCCATCGCTTTCAAAAATGATCTCGATCTCCTACTAGCTTGAGCTTGTCTCTTGGAAGTGGCGCTCATTCTTTCTAAATTATCCCAATCAACCTCCTCTGAATTTGTCAAAAATGTCCCGTTGCTAATTGACAATAAATCTCGTACATCCTCGGGAAACAATCCATCATAAAAACATTTTATCAAATCCCACGTCTCTATTCTGTGATGGGGGGATTTCCTTAAGAGCTCCTTGAATCTAGAAAAGGCCTCGTGAAATGGTTCTCCTGAGTGTTGTTGAAAAAACCGAATAGATTCCCGTGCCTCACTCGTTTTGCGCATAGGGTAGTATTCATCTAGAAAAATGTTATGCATTTCTTCCCACGTGAAAATACTACCCGCCGGTAGACTATCAAACCAATGTCGAGCTCTATCCTTTAGAGTAAATTGAAATAACATAAGCTTTACCTCATTTAGTGTAAACCCAGAACCTCCGATTATGCCACAAATGGACTCAAATGCTGCTATGTGAGGGTATGGCTCCTCGGTCTTTTTCCCAAAAAACTCTGGTAAGAGGCTAAGGTATTCCGGTCTAACTTGAAAAGCCATCCGATCTCGACCTATCGGGGTCACCACCGCGGAAGAACTCGACATCACCATCGGCTTGAAATGACTTTCTACCCCCTGATCCGGTGCTTGCCTATGAATCCTTGGAACTCCATCTATAACTTCGAAGCGACCCTGATTGTTATAAACTCCATCATTAAATCGTGGGACCCCTCGGGCAGGCTGATTTCTTTGTTGGTTGTAGTAAACTGGTGGTGATTGGCGTTGTTCATAATCCCTGTCATAATCATCATCTTGGTCATCATCATATAGATGGTTCACATATTGACGATCATACGACTCAAGTGAAGTAGGAGGTTCATTACGCCACCCGGTCTCCCATGTTGCTTCACTCTGAACTCCATCATGATGAGGAGATGCCTCATATCCATCTTGTGCCTGATTCGGTCTAAGCCTCATGTTATTGTAACTTGAGCTACTAGCTCTCGAAAACGTGTGTCGGTACTGCGGAAATGGATCACCCATCTGGTTTCTTTGATTGGCTCGGTTCTGCCTAGAAGTTATTTCAATTTCGGGATCAAATATCGATGGTGACTCTCGTCCCGACCTTCGAGTTTGCATAAACCTAAATCCTGCAAAAACAGTCACAAAAACAGAAAACGATCACGTAGTACTGTTCGAAACAATAAATCAACTCAAAGAATGCAAAAAATAATAATAACTAATTACTAAAAATAAATAAACAAAAAAAACAACTAAAATTGCAGAAAATTAAATTTTTTTTTTGAGTTTTTTGTTTAACAAAAATTAACTATACTAAGTAAATTAAAATGCGAAAATAAAAAGAAAATATTTTTGGTTTTTTTTTTAGTTTTTAGAAAAACGAACAAACAAGAAATTAACAAAAAAAAAAAAACTAAAATCACTAACAAGCGCACGTACTCCCCGGCAACGGCGCCAATTTGATAACGGGTGTCGTGACCGCTATACAAATAATCCTAACTACCTATAGACAGGGTAAGTCGGGTATCAATCCAGGGGAGTTGGTGGTTATTAGTGACTTAGATTTTTATTACCTAACTAAGTTAACTACCTAAATCCAGACTACTGTCACTAATCTGAATTGACCTAAACTAGAACTAAACTAACTTAACCTAATTAATTAACTAAAGTGCCTCTTGGCTGTTGAATCTGGTTGTTGGTTGCAAAACTAAAAGTAACGATTAACTAATTCAAACTAAATTAACTATCTTGCAATCGTTGTGACTAAAAGGTAATTACTTTAGGATCCGGATTAGTGAATTACTGATTTGCACTCAGGAGTCTAACCTAGAAATCACATAGACATGACTGTGTTAACGTTTAACCAACCCAACCAACTTATTATCACGCATGTACTAAGTATAGTCCTAGAGCTATGCTCAGAGAGGTAGTCTGGGAGCGGGGGGCACATACAATGATAAAAGTAATTCGATTAAATAAAACAAACACTGAGATTAATCGATTGTCACGGATCAAAATCTCATCTAGAAATTAGAAACACTAAATAAAAATCAGAAAAACACTAACCGTTCACCCAAGTAATCACGAAGGGTTTAGCCGGACATCACAAGCATCATTGATCAGTTTAGAATCAAGAGAAACAAAGAAAAAACTAAGATAAATTTGTCTCTAATGGATTCTAGTCGTCTCTGGCCGTCAATGGGGCATCAGAACCCTAAAAATATGATTTAAAAGTGTTTAAATAAGTCCTCGATCGAAATCTGTAAAAACTAGCCGACATTAACCCCTCGCGTGTCGCGAGGGTCTTGCTCTTCCAATCTCGCGCCACGATCCGCTTCTTCTTCTGATTCCGAATTCTTGATTTCAATTGCTACCATTTTTTAGTTGTGTTCACACTTTGCACCAAATAATTAATTTAGTTCATGCCTATCTCACGTGCCATTCCCTTTTAATTAGAAAACATCCTTTGCACTTCACATTTAATTCCATGATGGACTTTAGCCTTGTAGTCACGTGAGCAGCTCCTCATCACTTATTTATTTATTTCTTTTGCTGAAAATGATCAAACATACCATTACCTTAGTTCATGAAAATGAATTTCCATTCATGACATCACAGAAGCTCACGACATGTTCTAATTTTAGACCATTAATTTTATCTCATTTTCATTTAAATAATAATTGAAATCTACTAGCCTCACAAAATAAATTATATTTCGTGCACTGAATTCGATAAGTTTTCACTCAACTTAATTACACCATTTAAGCTCATTCTCATCTCAACACTTTATTTACAAAAACCGGTTAAATCTATATACTTTACGCCCAACTCGGTGTGATTAGGGGATGATTAGTAATAATAAAACTGTACTTTTTAACCACTTATCACAACGCGCGGGTATCCCGCGACAAAGAAAATTGTAATTGGAACATGAGATGTCAATTATATAAAATGTAAATTCATTTGAATGTGATCTCTAACATGCAATCCTATATTTCATGTGAAAATAGTGGTTGGTGAGCACAAAATCTATAACTCCAATCTTCTATTGTCATGTTTAATCACATGATTTGTTTATCGAAAGATTAAATTTATTATCTTCTCTGTAAAGATTGGTTTAGATTTAGTATCTTTTTATATATAATATACATATTAATTGCTTTCGTGATTTTTACTTTTATGTAACCCACTCTCGCTCGGGTTACATTACCTCCTTGACGCATGGGGTACATTACCTTGGTCACAATGTCGGTTGTAGAAACCCTTGTTACTAAGCGAAGTAACAAACGTACAATGCAATATATCACCATACTATTGATAAACTGATAAAAAAGAAGTACTGCGTTGGTTGATTGTCGCAGTCGCTGCCGAACACGCATAGCCGCATTATAAATTGTCGTCGCGCCGCATAGGATTAACAGAAATAAATATCGCGTTGTAAATTATCGCGCCACCATAACGTGCAAACATAAGACAAATAACACACTATAAACTGTCGTCACCGCAACGCGCGGGCACAAGGCTAGTATATATATATATATATATATATATATATATATATATATATATATATATATATATTCCTTTAGTTAATCGATGACGAAGGTTCTAGCCAACGGATTATAGCAGTGAATGAGATCATTAAAACGCCAATGAGATAGAGGATACGATATACCTTTCGGTCGGTACACGAACCCGGACCCGATTAACCGTAAAACCGTCATGACACTAAAACAAACGAACAAGCAGTCCATTCTGATCAGATTTTCGCCACGAACAATAATTCGAGGTTAGTTTTCTGATTTAACTCCGTTAACCAGATTTAATGTTGACCAGAAAGTTGACTGAGTCGCTCGGTTGACTCGGTACCTAGTTAACTTCAACATGTTCAAAACTTGCATCCAAACACCCCAAAATGCATTACTAACCAAACACACCAACAATTTCACCACCTAAAACTGTTCCGGCGGCCGGAGGCCCAGGGCCGTCGCCGGTAAACCACCACAACCGTGAAGAACTCACATTATCATAATCACGACATCGGGAAACCAAATTTGTGATGGCTTTCAGGCACTACAAGCAAACTTAAACAATTAAGGGTGCATGCAACCTAAAACAAGATCTATGTTTTCACTATGGAACCTATAACTATGAACATATCATAAACCCTAGCAAACAATCAAAATAAATAAATTACTAAGACAGATAGGGTTACATATCTCTTAGTTGTTATAGCAAACACCTATAATAATCATTCTCGACTTCAAGGAAGCTAGCACCACAAACGTCGTGCCTCTGATGGGATCACACCCAAGGACTCGAAAGAGAATATTTAACTAAGGTGGGATGAACTATAAGAAGTTCTTCCACAAGGAGGGAGAAAGAAGGAGGCGAATACTCAAGCCAAAATGAGCGAGTTGGAATGAATCCCTAAGGCCTTTATTTATAGCCTTGACAGAATAAGGTAGAGATGATTTGGATTATCAGAATAGAAGAGAATAAGAGATGATTTGGATTATCAGAATAGAAGAGAATAAGAGAGAACTTGAGAGATAGGATGAAACTAATGATTTTATTGATGCAAGTGTTGTTACAGACGGAAATGTAGTAACACATAGTTAAAGATGTAAAGTAAAATATTCCGAAGATCTTTTCTCCAGCCTTGGTCCCAGCTATTTATAAAGCATTCGACATGTTCCGGCAGCACATGCACATCCGTCCTCGCACCTGTCCAGCACATGCACATCCGTCTCTAGCACCTGTCCTCATAATCATATTGTCGTCATCCTGTCAACCTCGGTATAACACATCAGTTTGCAAGAGAGGACTTGATGAGACCGGGTCGGATGTGTAAACACATCCAAAAACCCTTTTACTTCATCAGATAACCTCCTCACTTTGTAATCCCACCAATGTGGGATACATGTAAAATTTCGAAAATTCCCTTGCCTAAGGGATTTTCGAAATCTTTCAATGTGGGATAACAACTTTCCTAATTTAATCAACTATTGATTAATTTTTAATTATCCCTTTCAACTAACCAAACTGTTAATTAACCTCCCAAATAGTTTTTGTCTAATTAATTATTAAACCATAATAATTAATAAACCATTTCTTTTTCCCTTTTATTAATTCTCCATGTGTCGATTCTTGAGGGCAACCCAAAAGGACTGTGCTGCTATCAATTATAGTTATAGGCTTAGACACCTAATTCAACAGTCTCCCACTTGGATAAGTCTAATAACTATAACTTCCTAACCGATCAGCAAATTGTAGCTTTCAATGACTACTTTTGAATACTGACCTAGTAAGTAATGTGTCCTATGATAAGAGATCATATAATCCTCCGTTATACAATATATCATTCGAACATGAGACATGGAATATAATCAATCTCTTTGTCCAGTACTTTGTTTTCCCAATTTTCGATTTGTAATAACATAGAACTTCCAATTGAACACATCAATTCAGTCCTGGCCGGGCTCGGCACTATAAGTCAACATCAAATCACCGATGGGCCCAAAGATACCGCTTTTCCCGTTAGGGCAAAAGGAACGAATAAACATTGACTTATATGATTGCACCATCTACTCGTCAAATCATGCACAACAATACGTTTTATAACATCGAGTTACCAATGCGTTTACGTATCATCAATGCACAAATTGACTTGCAAACCACAACTCATATATCTCCGTTTAAAAGATTACAAGATATTATCGTCTCAGAATTACCCGTGATAAATTCTATGAAGTAATTCTCTGAGCGTGGGTTAATCCAATACTTAAATCTCTATTTCAAAGTACTCATGAATATTGCAGCAATGCCATTGCTATGTCTAACACTCCTTAGACAATCTACAATTCCATTCATGTCAGTCTTAATTCACTACTTACTTCTAAAAGTATGATTGACTGTGGAGTTTTGAATAATCTAATCATTCGGGAAGTAAAACATGCAAAAAATGAAACACAACAACAACATTTGACAAAAGGTAGTAAACAAACTTATAAATAATTCTCCATTATTTAATCACCAAAAGTCAATTACATTTACTTTGTCATAAGTTTCAACCTAACTACTAAAAATAACATCATCCTTCAGACCAATGCCCCTAGCATGCTGATGGTGTCGGATCCTACTCAGACCCTTTGTGAAAGGATCTGCAGGATTCTCTTCAGATGATATCCTCTTCACAACGAGGTACCATTCTTCTACCTTATGTCTGATGAAATGGTACTTTCTGTCGATATGTCTTGAATGGCGATTGTCCCTTACATCCTTTGTCAAGGCAACCGCTCCTTCATTATCACAGAAAAGTTCCACTGGCTCCTTAATGGTTAGCACGACTCCAAGATCACCGATGAAATTCATCAGCCAAACTGCCTCCTTTGATGCTTCGCTTGCCGCTATGTACTCTGATTCACAAGTAGAATCCGCCACTGTCTCTTGCTTGGAACTTTTCCAAGTAACTGCTCCTCTATTTAAGGTAAAGATCCATCCAGTTTGAGAACGGAAATTATCCCTATCTGTTTGGAAGCTGGCGTCACTATACCCTGTCACCCTCAATGTATCACATCCACCAAGTACTAGGACCCAGTCCTTAGTCCTTCGCAGATACTTGAGAATATTTTTAACCGCTACCTAATGAGCTTTACCTATCTGTTTGGAAGTTCGCGTCACTATACCCAGTCACCCTCAATGTATCACATCCACCAAGTACTAGGACCCAGTCCTTAGTCCTTCGCATATACTTGAGAATATTCTTAACCGCTACCCAATGAGCTTTACCTGGATTTCCCTGATAACGACTGACCATGCTCAAAGCAAAAGACACATCTGGACGAGTACATGTCATAGCATACATGATAGATCCAATGGCGGAAGCATATGGAACTCTACTCATTTCTGCTATCTCTTCATCTGTACTCGGGTTCTGACTTTTACTCAGTTTGGTATTACTCTGGATGGGCAAATCTCCTTTCTTTGAGTTCTCCATACAGAATCGTTTCATTAATTTATCCAAGTACGTACTCTGACTCAATCTAATTAGCCTTTTACTCCTATCCCTTGAAATCTTTATTCCCAGAATATATGCAGCCTCTCCTAGATCCTTCATAGCGAAACACTTTCCAAGCCAAGACTTAACATCTCGCAAGGTTGGAATGTCATTTCCTATAAGAAGTATGTCATCAACATATAATACCAGGAAAGTGACTACGCTCCCAGTAGCTTTGACATATACACAGGACTCATCCTCACTTCTAGAGGAGCCACACTCTTTGATTTTCTCATCAAAGCAAAGATTCCAACTGCGAGACGCTTGTTTTAATCCATAAATGGATTTTTCAAGCTTGCACACTCTATTAGGGAACTTCGCATCTACAAAACCTTCTGGCTGACTCATGTAAACATCTTCAGCCAACTTCCCGTTTAGGAAAGCGGTTTTGACATCCATCTGCCAAATTTCAAAGTCATGAAACGCGGCTATGGCAAGCATTATCCTAATAGATTTTATCTTAGCCACCGGTTAGAAGGTCTCATCATAGTCAACCCCTGGGGTTTGAGTAAATCGCTTCGCCACCAGTCGTGCTGTGAATGTGCTTACATTACCATGCATATTGGTCTTCTTCTTGAAGATCCATTTACAACCAACCGTCTTCCGACCAGGTTGTTGATCGATCAAATTCCAAACTTGATTGTCGTACATGGACTTGATCTCACTGTCCATTGCCTCTTTCCATTTTGCTACCTCAGGGCCTGCCATCGCGTCCTTGTAGTTAGCTGGCTCATCCAAATTCACCAGTGTATTATCACTGATAAACGTGTCCTCGTCTGTAGTTATATGGAAACCATAGAACTCAGGTCGCATGTTAACTCTACCAGAACGCCTAAGAGGTAATGAAGTGTCAACCGGTTCAACTGGAATCTCTTCCTCTGGTTGAACCCTAGTGGTTTTAGGGGTTCCTTCATCGGCTGACTCTTGAATCTCTTCAAGGTCAATGGTGCTCCCACTGTCCTCTTTGAATATGAGCTCTCTCTCTCGAAAGACTCCTCTTCGTGCTACAAAGACCACGTTTTCACTGGGTCTGTAGAACAAATATCCAAAGGACTTCTGTGGATAACCGATGAAATTACATCGCTCACTACTAGGTTTAAGCTTATCGTGAGTTTCTCGTCTAACAAAAGCTTCACAACCCCAAACCTTAATATGTGCTAACGAGGGAACTCTCCCTGTCCACATTTTGTGAGGTGTTTTGGTAACCTTCTTTTTTGGGACAAGATTAAGAATGTGGGCGGCAGTCTCTAAGGCATACCCCCAGAATGAGATTGGAAGTGAAGCTCGACTCATCATGGAACGAACAATGTCCAACAAGGTTCGATTGCGTCTCTCATCCACACCATTAAGTTGTGGTGTCCTGGGAGGTGTCAATTGTGAAACTATTCCACATTCCTTGAGATAGTCGTGGAATTCGATACTAAGATACTCTCCGCCTCTATCTGATCGGAGCATCTTTATCTTCCTGCCTAATTGATTCTCGACTTCTTGCTTAAACTCTTTGAATTTTTCAAAGGTTTCCGACTTATGCTTGATTAAGTAGATATAACTATATCTGCTATAATCATCAGTAAAAGTTACATAGAATCGATTAGCATCTCTTGTGGATGATCTGAAGGGCCCACACACGTCTGTGTGTATGAGATCCAACAAACCTTCACCTCTTTCACAAGATCCAGTGAAAGGCGATTTTTTCATCTTACCCAAAAGACAAGATTCGCATGTATCATCTGGCCTTAGGTCAAATGATTCCAGCACCCCATCCTTTTGGAGTTGTTCCATGCGTTTCTTGTTAATGTATCCAAGACGGCAATGCCACAAACATGCTTTGTCTATACCATTAGACGAATCAATTTGATATACACTATTGCCTAAGTTGTCTACACACATCACAGTTTCATACACACCATTACAAGGTAAAGCTTCAAAATAAAGAACACCATTTTTAAAAGCAGAAATAGAACCATTCTCATCATTGAAAGAATATCTAAAACTTTGTTTGAACAATGCATGAAAAGAGATAATTTTTTGTGTCATTTCTGACGAGTAGCAACAATTCAATAAATCCAAGCTAACACCATTACTAAGCACTAGACTATAAACTCTAATCTTGGTGACAGGTGAAGATCGCCTATTCCCCATGATTAAGTTCATTCTACCATGCTCCACATCCTCACTTTTTCTTAGTCCCTGCAAAACAGAGCAAATGTGGAATCCACATCCTGTATCAAGGACACAAGAATTAGAAGATAATGAGTTATTAGATGAAATAGTGTATGTACCTGCAGAAGATGGCTTCACTTTGCCATCCTTAAGATCTTGCAGATACTTTGGGCAGCTTCGTTTCCAATGCCCCTTTTCGTTACAATAGAAACAAGTGGCCTCTTTAGGATCAGAGACAGGAGACTTTCCCTTCCAGTTTTTTTTGGGAGGACCTTTCCTCTTCTTCCCCTTTCCTTGACCAATGGCCAGAACGGGAGTATTAGCAGGAGCAGTGGAAACACTCTTTCCCTTCATTCCTGTTTCATCTGTTCTCAAGAGGTTGTGCAACTGAGCCAATGTGGTCTCAGTGCTGTTCAAATGATAGGTCAAGATGAACTGATCATAACAACTTGGTAAGGAGTTCAGGACTATTTCAATAGCCAATTCCTCATCAAAGTGCACACCCAACCTCAGAAGTTGATCCACGTAACGTTGCATCCTTTGCACGTGGGCGCTAACAGATTCCTCGTCCTTCATCTTGCTTGACATGAGGGAATTTACTATGTCGTACTTTTCTTGACGAGCTCGCTTATGGTACTTTTCCATAAGGTCCTTGTTCATCTCGTACGACCAGTAATCCTCATAGAATCTTTGGAGTTCAAGGGTCATAGTGGCAACCATGATGCAAGCAACTTTTGTTGCATCCTTTTTCATGTTGCTTGTAGGTGGCTAATTCATCAGAAGTGGATTTCTCTTGGTCAATTTCAACTAGCTCCTTTTTAAGGACATACTCCTTGTCTTCATAGCGAAGGGCCATTTTGATGTTACGCATCCAGTAGTTGGAGCCGTCCAATATCACCTTTGAGCAGATGCCCAACAGGGAGAAGTTGTTGTTGGTGGAGGAGGAGGAACCAGAAGCTTCGGTAGGAGCAGACATTTTCTCTTTAAAAAAAGTTAAAGTTAGATTAGAAAACGGAGTTTGATCCAACTATAAATTTACAACTTAGAAAAGGGAGCCGTAATCTAATTGCAAATTACATAAAGGTAGGTTTCCTCTTGAGATTCATTGAAACTATTCAATGCCATGTTTAATCTTGGATTATGCTCTTCCATTTGTGACTAGGATACCGAGGATCACAAACAAGATGTGAATAACCATGCAAATGTGCTTGGTAACCTCAATGTCATTTATCATCTAATTGATGTGCTGGTTAACCACACACGCTCCATCAACAATAATAATTTTTTGAGATACCCATTACAACTCTTTATTAGTCCCTATTAGTGTGCCAGTTAACCACACACGCTCCACTAGTGACTTATAAAGTGTAATGTGCAATTTCATGGGTTAGCATACAAATTCACATTTTTCCTAAAGTAACTAGGAATTTATAATAAAAGGTTTAGTTACTTTTATTGTCATTATACTTTTAATGGGGTATAAATTTAGTCCTATCAAAACCGTCCGGCTAACGACCCTCCACTAATCAAGGAAGCGGTGGGTGAGAATGACACCCATTCAACTACCATTTTATAGGCAGTTTCCTTATACCCCCTTATAGACTAGCTTCATGAATGAGGCCTACTATTGATTTGACTGACTTTTGTTCTTATACATATAATAACAATTAAGCTTTTAATCATACATATAGTATAAGTGTATCTTTAAAACTTTTAAAAATACCAATATTATATATCAATAATAATAATAATAATAATAATAGGATAATAAATTTAAACAATTAAATTAATCCTTATCCTAAAGGCATTCGAAACTTAGTGGGCAAGATTAGGGTTTAAAAAATCCTAATACCTAAAATCGAAAGTGAGCCTCCTAAAAGTTCAACAATTATAGCTAATTCAATTGAAAACAAACCTTATGCTCTGATACCACTAATGGGTTTCAGGCACTACAAGCAAACTTAAACAATTAAGGGTGCATGCAACCTAAAACAAGATCTATGTTTTCACTATTGAACCTATAACTATGAACATATCATAAACCCTAGCATACAATCAAAATAAATAAATTACTAAGACAAATATGGTTACATACCTCTTAGTTGTTATAGCAAACAACTATAATAATTCTTCTCGACTTCAAGGAAGCTAGCACCACAAACGTCGTGCCTCTGATGGGATCAAACCCAAGGACTCGAAAGAGAATATTTAACTAAGGTGGGATGAACTATAAGAAGTTCTTCCACAAGGAGGGAGAAAGAAGGAGGCGAATACTCAAGCCAAAATGAGCGAGTTGGAATGAATCCCTAAGGCCTTTATTTATAGCCTTGGATAACCTCCTCACTTTGTAATCCCACCAATGTGGGATACATGTAAAATTTCGAAAATTCTCTTGCCTAAGGGATTTTCGAAATCTTTCAATGTGGGATAACAACTTTCCTAATTTAATCAACTATTGATTAATTGTTAATTATCCCTTTCAATTAACCAAATTGTTAATTAACCTCCTAAATAGTTTTTGTCTAATTAACTTTAAACCATAATAATTAATAAACCATTTCTTTTTCCCTTTTATTAATTCTCCATGTGTCGAGTCTTGAGGGCAACCCAAAAGGACTGTGCTGCTATCAATTATAGTTATAGGCTTAGACACCTAATCCAACAATTTGAACAAACACGAACGAGACGTGAGTTTAAGGCACGGAAACGAGCAAGAAAAGGAGAGGGAAAACAATCACAACGTACCCTGGAACGGCGACGCCACCGCCGCCATGGCGGATACCTGAACCGTCGCTGCTGATGTCCTTGAAACAAAACAGAATCGCGAGCCCGGGGGTGTTGTTCTTGCTCGGGAACGGAAGAGAAAAAGGGGAAAAGAGGGAGACGGTCGAAGGGCTGCTCTTGCCTTTATTGTTCGAGACGACGGAAGCCGTCGGTGTCGCAATTAGCTTGCCGAATCAAGCTATTGAGCTTTTCTTCACAAATGAAAAAAAAAACAGGAGGGGGAGGTCGGCTGGTATGAAGAACAAAAAGGAGTAACCCTAAAAAGGGTTTTATTATTATATACTTGTATTTTTCTTTTCTTTTTTTTTTAAATATAGGATTGGGTGCGACCAAAAGACAGTATAATCCCGCGATGCCTGAACATAATGGATTTCAAACGACTCAAATTGCGGACCACCTTAGACCAAACCTCTACACAATTGTTTATCAGTTAAATTAAATATAACATTTTCAACATTTTGAGAACGTTTATAAGGGTTTAATAAATTTTAGTTGTACCGGATAAAGCGTTTTGAGATTTTTAAATTATATAAAAAATATATATCTCTAACGTAATATTTTTTAAAATCTTAATTTTTATAATAAAATGAAATAATTTCTTGCAATACGATTGTTTAATAATTGTTAATTATGATTTCAGAAGTGTAGAGACCATAATTTGTGAGGCTTTTGCATTAGAAATACTTGTGGGCTTGTTTTCATTGTAATTGGGCTAATTTTTAAATGGGTTGATGTGGGCTAGTGATTTTGGTCGTACGTAGGCCATGTGGGCCGAATTTTCTTTCTTGTTTATCAAGTCTAGGGATTTCCTATATAAGGAGAGCTAGTTTAATTGTTTAGGGTTGCTGATTTTGGTGTTTTGGTGAGAAGGTGTTCACGAAATTCTCCCTAGAGAATTTCGAGATTAGTATTGCAACCAAGGTGATTAATCAAGTTTTATTTTCATTACGGTTTGTGTTTTTCATCTTGATTTCATTGATTCTTTATTACTTTTCGTGTGGGGTTAAATCGAATTCCGCACGGTTGTTACTAGACATTGATATCGCGTGTGGGGTTAAATCGATCCTTACAATTGGTATCAGAGCTAAGAAACACAAGTTTCGAGGCTCTCGCGATATCAGATTCAAGTTCTTGTAAACAAATAATTAGAGTTTTGTTGGTGATTTTCAGCTTTTAGCACATTCGAAGTATTTTTGCAGGTTTGGACGCAAGACAGAAGTTCTCGTGGTGATTTGTTCGACTTCAAGTACTTTTCGAACCTGCTCAAAAGCTTTGCGATTGACCTCCTGATCGAAAAGTTCATTTTGTTACAATCCTGTGATCGAGAAAGACCCATTGTGTCTTTTCGAACAGTTGTCTCCTGTCGAAAAGTCCCTTTTTGAGACTTTTCGATCCATCATCCTTCAATCGAGAAGTCCCTTTTGTGACTTCTCGATCAGCCATTTCGATCGGAAAGTCCCCCTTGTGACTTTTTGATCAGCTGTCCCTCAATCGAGAAGTTCCCTTTGTGACTTCTCGATCAGTCATTTCGATCGGAAAGTCCCCCTATGACTTTTCGCTCAGCTTCTCGATTCAATCGGTAAGTCCCCTCTGAAACTTTTCGATCCACCCCTACTTATTGATCGAGAAGTGTGCTTTTCGACCAAGATCCTGTCCGATTGAAAAGTACTTTCGACCAGATTCTTCCGACCGAAAACCTCTTTTTGACCCAACCTCTCTTTGATCGAAAACCCTTGTTTTGTCTCTCTATTGTTTACAATGGCCTTCGACATGTCAAGTCTGTCAAGTGCGACTCTCGAGATGGACGCAAAGATCGGAACCAACGCCAGACCACCTAGTCTGCTGTCTGGAAAAGACTTCATGAGCTGGAAATACCGGTTCGTAAATTACGTGAACTATCATGATCCCAAGATCATGTGATCTGTTGAGGTGGGAGACTATGTCCCGAAGACATCCTCTGCTGCTGGTCAGGAGGCTCAACCCAAGTTAAAGGCAGACTGGCTTGAAGAAGATTGGGAAAAGGTAGAACGTGACAGAAAGGCCTTGGCTGCATTGACCATGGCCTTATCCCCCAAGGTGGCCGAAGCCTTCAAGGAATACAAATCTGCCAAGACACTCTCGGATGCTCCTGTTGCTGTCTATGAAGGAAATGACGACATGAAAGAATCCCGAAGGGAAAATCTCAGGGAGCAAATCAATGAATTCAATTATGTATCTGAAAACATTGAGACCCAGCTTCAGCGTTTCATCAAAATTGTGACCGGAATGAAAGATGCTGGGGTCACCTACACCCAGGTAGAGGTAAACAAGAAGCTGGTGAACTCACTTCCACCAAACTAGGATAGTACTATTGAGTTAATTGAAAAGACAGTGGAAATGAATACATCACCACTGAGTGAGCTCATGTAAACCATTAGAGCTTACGAAGAGAAGAAGCAAAAGAGGACCAGAAAGTTGGGCAATGGAGCATTAATGAACCAAGTTAATCAACCCTTCATCTCACAACCAGCAGCTGCTCCTAACAGCACACACTCTAATCTGATGGGATTTATCTCTCAAGCCACTGGGTCAAGCACATCTGGAACATCAAACCTTATTTCTTTAGATGTTATTGCTCTAACCAAAGAT
This sequence comes from Deinandra increscens subsp. villosa, assembly GCA_039602395.1. Taxonomy (NCBI): domain Eukaryota; kingdom Viridiplantae; phylum Streptophyta; class Magnoliopsida; order Asterales; family Asteraceae; genus Deinandra; species Deinandra increscens. The sequence goes on along the minus strand of JBCNJP010000027.1, from coordinate 114,562,399 downwards.
CCCAATTTTGCACTTGGTGTAGGTATTATGAGTTGCTACCAGGCACTCATTGCAGGGTCTCTTCTACCCACTGACTTAACTCCATATGAAGCCAATCAAGTCAACCTAGAAGACCTAGAGCACTGTTGGATTAGGTGTCTAAGCCTATAACTATAATTGATAGCAGCACAGTCCTTTTGGGTTGCCCTCGAGACTCAGCAAATGGAGAATTAATTAAAAGGGAAAAGTAATAGTGTTGTTAATTATTATAGTTTAATAATTAACTAGACAAAACTATTTGGGAGGATAATTAACAGTTTGTTAATTAAAGGAGATAAATATTAAATCAATAGTTGATTTATATTAGGAATGGGTTTATCCCACATTGAGATTTTCGAAAATCCCTTCTAGGTCAAGGGAATTTTCGAAATTCATCATAATCCCACATTGGTGGAATTGTTAAATGAGGAGGTTACTCAAGCCTATAAATAGGAGCCTTGAGATCTCATTCCAATTTGCACCAAAGGGTTGAGTATTCCCCATTCTCTTTCTCCCTCCTTTGTGGTTTAACCAAAATTCGATTTTGGACTAACCACTTCTAGTTTAATTTTCTCCCTTTGGAGTACTTGGGTGTGATCCCATTAGAGGCACGACGCTTGTGGTGCTAGCTTCTCAACGTTGAAGGGGATTGTGTTAGTTGTTTACTATAACAACTAAAAGGTATGTAACTCTGTCTGTTTTGTTTACATGTTTGTTTATTTTCGAAAATAGACTAGGGTTCGTTATTTGTTCTTAGTTGTAGGTCCAATAGAGAAAACATAGATCCTGGTTTTAGGTTGCATGCACCCTTAAGAGTTTAAGTATGCTTGTAGTGCCTGAAACACATCAAGCACATGGACATCTCATATCAGATGGGAATGTCAGCTTTAAGAGCTAAGCAGTTTATGACAAAGACAGGGAAGAAGTATTGGAATGGAGGAAAAGGGGTCAAGCTCAGTTTCAACAAGGCAAACCTGCGGTGCTACAAGTGTAATGAGTATGGGCATTCTGCAAGAGAGTGCACCAAGCCAAAGGTTGAAAGAGATGTCAAAGCTGGGGACAGAAGTAAAGGCGTGAACAAGGAGACATGAAAGAATGACAGGGCACTGGTGGTTCAGCACACACCAGGATATGATGGGACTTCACAAGTGGAAGACTTGAGTCTGACACTTGATCATGTGGCCCTCCTTGCAAAAGAAGAACCACAGAAAGATGCTGCTGAAGTCTTCCACCATGCATTCATGGCAGACATCACTCCAGGGTCTCAAGCCGGCAATAATGAGGTATCTTCCAATTCAAAATGCTTATCCGTGTTTAATGAATGTAGAGACTGGGAACGTAAGTTTACCAATGAAACACTAAATCATAAGTCAACTGCTAGAGATCTTAGGGAATGCAAAAATCAGAGTAGGATATTTAGAGAAAAACTGGAAGCTGCTAAGTTACACATAAAAAATCTTCAAACTCAAGTTAGTGATAAAAGTACTTTTCTTAGAATTGCTAACTCAAAAGTTGGAAACATTAACCAAGGAGGTAGAGGAACTTAAAGCCAAATTAGGAACATCACAAAATAAAATTGAACGTAATGATAAAATTATGTCGGAAATGATGAAGGCTAGTTCTCTCTTTTACAACACTGATGCCCGAATGCGACATCTCAAAGGCAAATCTTGTCTGGGTCTCGGTACTGAGGTAAAGGACGAATCATCCACACACGCTGTACCAATGCCATTCATGCATGAAATAACTTCAGATCCTGAAATATCAAAGACCACCTTAGAAGTTAAGGCTGACATTGATAGAAAACTTGCTGCTTCTCCAATTAAAATATCTGCTCATGTTTCTATCATTACTAACAATTCTACTTGTTGTGCAGATAAAGGTAATAAAGAAGCAGGGGTAGTGGATAGCAAGGAGTCTTCTAAGACTTACAATTATAATTATTACTACAAAAATTTTGATTTTGAAAAACTTGAATCATCTGTTCAGTCTGAGTTTAAAACATCGAAGTCTGTTTTGTTTGGTAAAAATTCTGAGTGTGGTGTGTTTAACCTTGGTAAATGTGATCCAAAACCTATGAAACCCTTAAGAACTGTTAGAATCTTAAGAAGGGATAAGGGACCACAGGTTTCTGGTCCCAAACCCACTAGTGATGGTTTATTTTGTGTGAAAAATTGTGAGCATAAAATTGATAATCCTGTCCAAAATGTGCAGAAAGTGGGGGACATTAGACCTCATGAATTTGTCCCGTACCCAGAAGTCAATTCTGCCTTTGACCAGTTAAAGCCAATACATCGGGAGTACATTTTGACCACAAAGCCACATGGTAAAACCCTTTGGATCCATAAAAATTATTCAAAACCAACTTGGATATCCACTCGGCGCAACCAACAACAGGATCCCACGTATCCGAAGAAACAGTCCTGTCATGTATGTGGTAGACCAGGACATGTGGCAAGAAATTTCTTACATCGACCATATGAACCCTTCTATCCCAAAAGGGTTCATCAGAAGCCCATTTCAAAGGACCAAATTCCAAGTGTTCCAACTTCAAAGTGTGGTCCTTCAAAATTTAAGGTGCAGAAACCAGCACCACAGGGACAAAAACCCAAGGTTTCTAAGCAGCAAAAGCCAAAGCCTATGCTTAAAGAAATCAAAGTTTTTCAGAAATCACCAAAAACTGTTCTCAAAATTGTGTGGATTCCAAAATCTATTGGATCTGCAAAACCTGATCAGTCTTTTACACCATCCATCCATCCAACACCAGCTGGGCTGTTCAAGCGAAATGGTTGGAGGAAGGATGATAGGTGGAACATCCCAAAAGTGGTAAACCTCTCTTTCAGACCTACTGGTGTGTACAAAAAACACTCCACTACTTTTCAAGAGATGAATTTTCAAAATCAATACAAAAATCCACCAAAAAGCCTTAAGGACCTTGGGAAGAAATCACCATACCAAACAGGTCAAAACAAAGGACACTCTCAGTCCAGCTAACACAGAACCACTTTCACCCGGACCTATTAAGGCCTGGGTACCCAAAACTAATTGATCTCCTTTGAATGCAGGGACAGCCAAGGAGGACTGTTAACAACCTTTGGTATGTTGATAGTGGTTGTTCCGGCATATGACGGGCGACATATCTCAACTACAAGACTTGGAGCAATTTGACGGAGGATATGTATCGTTCGCAGGAGGAGTTGGTGGATATATCAGTCAGAAAGGAACAGTCCGAAATGGATGTCTCAGCTTCCATGACGTCAATTACGTCGAGCAGTTGAAACACAGCTTGTTGAGTGTTTCCCAAATTTGTGATAGGGAGTATCCAGTACCCTTCAACAACAAAGAATGTCTCATTCTCAAACCCGGATACTCCATCCCTGACGATTGGGTGTTCATGCGAACACCAAGATATGGTAACTCCTATGTTCTTAACATGCAGAAACCCCCCACGACTGAGTTGGCATGTCTCCTCTCCAAAACTGCTGAGAACCATGCTCAGTTGTGGCACAGACGCTTGGGGCATATGAACCTGAAGAATTTGAATCGACTTGCTGGAGGTGGGCTTGTCAAAGACCTTCCTATCAAAGAATTTGTGCTCAGGGAGAAATGTTTAGCATGTGCTAAGGGGAAGCAACACAAACGCCCACTCAAGCCAAAGGTGTTTAATAGAATCTCATCAGTACTGGAGCTGCTCCACATGGACCTCTTTGGTCCCGTCAGTATGTTAAGCCTTAATCGTTGTGCATTCCGCTTAGTTATTACTGATGATTTTTCTCGCTTCACGTGGGTGTTCTTTTTGCCCAAGAAAAGTGATGTTGCAGGTATACTGATTGCATTCATCAAACTTATTATAAACAAGATGAATCTGAAGGTGAAGTCTATCAGGAGTGATAACGGGACGGAGTTCAAGAATCGTGTCATTGACGAATTCTGTGCTGAGAAAGGAATTGAACATCAGTATAGTGCTCCCTACACTCCTCAGCAGAATGGTGTTGCAGAACAACGCAATAGGACGTTAATTGAAGCTGCTCGTACTATGTTGTGTGATTCTAAACTACCTACCATATTTTGGGCAGAGGCAGTTAACACTGCTCGTTATGTCCAGAACAGGGTGCTCATCAATAAGCGGCAACAGAAGACTCCTTTTGAATTAGTCTACCATGACAAGCCCAAAATTGGGTACCTTCGGGCTTTTGGGTGTCTTTGCACTGTTTTAGTAAATACTGATTTACCAAAGTTTGCTGCTAAATCTGATGAATGTTATTTTGTAGGTTACTCTGCCAGCTTAGCCTATAGGGTGTTCAACAAAACAACCAGGATTGTGATGGAGTCCACCAATGTGGATTGGCTTGAGGAAAATCCATCAGATGGTGGAGTGGGTCATGCTCAAGCTTTTTACTACAATCAATTCTTCCTTCCGTTAGGATTGGAACCCGTCGTAGCTGAAGAACTCTTTGATGACACAATCTCAGGACCGTCAATAACTCACTCCATTACAAAATCTCCGGTCACTGCCTCTGAAACAGATACTACACCAGTACAGGAAACTGCTGATACTGAGGTTGACAATGAGGCAGACAACAACCCTGGCACATATACTGTTCAAACTCAGGTAGCTGATGCAGAAGTCGAAGGTGAAACAAATGAAGAACCAGACCAAACAAATCTACCACCAGTAATCCCCATTCAAGCTGTTGCTGAAACAAGGATCCATAAATATCACCCCTTGGACAACGTCATTGGTCCATTAGCATCTGGGGTGATAACAAGAAGCCAGTCAGGGGACATCAATCATTGCATGTCCTCCTGTTTTATCTCTTAAATTGAGCCCCCAACATTACTATGGCTTTAACAGATCCTAGTTGGATAGCAGCCATGCATGAAGAGCTTAATCAATTCTCACGGCTTCAAGTTTGGAGGTTAGTGGAAAGGCCTGCTGACAAGAAGGTCATCACAACTCGATGACTGTACAAGAATAAAAATGATGACAATGGCATTATTGTCAGAAACAACGCCAGATTGGTGGTTCAAGGGCATAAGCAGGTTGAAGGAATCGATTACTTGAAGTATATGCACCGGTGGCTCGTCTAGAAGCAATAAGGGTATTTTTGGCCTAAGCATCCTACATGAATTTCACTTAATATCAATTGGACGTGAAAACTGCGTTTCTTTATGCTGAAATGGATGACGAAGTGTATGTTACTCAACCTCCGGGGTTCATCGATGAAGAACACCCTTATCATGTGTACAAGCTCGACAAAGCATTGTATGGCCTATACCAGGCCCCTCATTCGTGGTACAAGACTTTGACTGATCATCTTCTAGCACACGGGTACACAAGTGGAATAGTGGATCAAACGTTATTCAGAAAGGAGGTTGAGAATGAAATAATCATGGTGCAAGTCTATGGGGACGACATCATCTTCGGGTCCACTAATGAAGATTTGTGTAAAGAGTTTGAGAAGGTGATGCGTACAAAATTTGAGATGAGTCAGATGGGGGAAATGGAATTTTTCCTCGCATTGCAAGTGAAGCAGAGTGACAGCGGGATACTTATCCATCAAGCCAAATATGTCACAGAGATTCTGGAAAAATACAAGATGATGGATTCAAAGCCTGTCTCCACACCCATGGCGGCCAGGCCTGCACTTACCAGAGATCCAGATGGTCAACCGGTGAGCGAGCACTTGTACCGGTCTATGATCGGGTCACTGATGTATTTAACCGCCAGCCGACCAGACATCATGCTTGCAGTGTGCCAATACGCACGATATCAAGCTAATCCTAAACTCTCTCATCTTTCTGCAGTTAAATGTATTTTTAAATATTTAAAGGGTATGCCACGGCTGGGCCTCTGGTACCCTAAAGAGTCAGGATTTAATTTGTAAGCTTTCACTGACAGTGATTATGGTGGTAATGAGCTTGACAGGAAATACACATCTGCCGGAGCTCAATTCTTAGGTGACAGGCTGGTGGCATGGCAAAGCAAGAAGCAGCACACGGTGTCCCAATCGACAGCTGAAGCAGAATATGTGGCTGCATCTGCATGCTGTTCACAGGTGGTATGGTTACAACATTAACTGGGAGATTACGGTTTGAATTTCTTTGACACTCCCATTTTCTGTGATAATAATGTTGCGTTACAAATTGTTAAAAATCCTCTGCAGCACTCGAAAACCGAGCACATTGACATAAAAACGCACTTCATTCGGGACTGCTATGAATGCAGGCTCATTCATTAAGAACGGGTGTAGTCGAATGACAATGTGGCGGACATGTTCACAAAACCTCTTCCCAGTGCTAATTTTGAAATGTGTCTCAAAGGCCTCCGGATAATAGCCTTTGATGAGTAATCTGACAACTGTTTTTTTTTTCATGTTCTTGTTTTCTTTTAAATAAAATTGAAAAAAAAATAAAAAAAATGAAAAAAGTAAAAAAGTAAAAAAAATCAAAAAAATTAAAAAAAATGACAAAAATCTAAAAGCAAGGGGAAGATATAAAATAAACATCTGATGTTTCCTTTAAATTGTGTGCTTTTAAATTTTTACTTGTTTTGTTTGACCAGGTTGGGAAGTGATATAAATTTCTAGGTGTTTGCTGACTGCCACGTGTAAGGTGGATGCGAAAAGTTGTGATTCATGGCCGATATGCTTGGTAGGCTATGCTGTGTGTGACACCCGAGAATTTCAAGGTTAACTTCCGTTAGACAAACCCGTTAGTTACGTTATAAGTAGCTAATGCATAACTAGGCCGAATACGTCCACGACCTTTGGTTGATCACCGAACCGCCCATATGTGTTATGTGTTCATCATTGATTATCTTTATGTGCTATGTGATTTAAATACATAACTTACTATTGTGAATTGCATGACAAATTGTAAATACTTGATTATGTGGAAAACTTGCCTTTTTGGTCGCCAGCGAAACTACCGGGCGAAACTGTAGTGTCGCCCGGTAGCCAGCTGAACTACTCGATCAACATGTGACCAGAACCAGTTTCGCCAGCCAGCGAAACTGCCAGTGAAACTAGCCCCTGATATAAATAAACTTAATAAACCCTAGTAGCCTCATTTGCTCAAACCACACCACAAACACACACTCTCCTCTCTGATTTCGGCCAAGGCAAAAGAGGTCACCAAGGAGTCAATTTCCAGTCCCTGAATCATCATCCATCATCATCTAAACCATCCCGTGAGTCCTAACCTTGAGTTCATACGTTTACTTTGGGTTTTTATTAAAAAGCATGCTAGAATCTTCATGATAACGCTTGAAATTGAAACTGAGATGTTGTACATGCTAGATCTATTATAAAGTTAGCAACTTTATGTTTAAAATCTAATCATGTTAGAGATTTATGCTAGTTTAGCCATTTTAGGGTTTTGAACTTGTTTTGGGAGATTTGATGATGAAATTGCATGCAAACGTGTTAAAGTTGCTTGATTTATGTTAGTAAATGCCCATGGATGCTAGATAATGAATTGCATGTATGATCAGAAGCTGTTAGGTTGATTTTTAGGCAAATCCGTATGTTTTTCGCGACCAGCGAAACTGTTGTTCTCTGGGCGAAACTAAGTAGCGAAATTGTGTATCCTTCCAGCGACACTGACCAGCGAAACTATAGTGTCGCCGGGAACCTGACCAGACCAGCTCGAGCGAAACTATCGAGCGAAATACCTGAACGAAAGTTCAAACCAGTTTCCCTGCGAAACTAGGCTAGCGAAACTGCGTCAGCAGTTTCGGGCGAAACTAGCCTAGCGAAACTGTGTTACCGGGCATTGCCTAGCGAAAGTGCTGCCCGTGCACCTAGCGAAACTGCCTAGCGAAACTATGCTAGCGAAACTAAGACCTGACCTAAAAACCAAACTTGTGAAATTGCTTAAGTGTTATGCCATGACTTACATGATTATGCCATGATGAAACATGTTTGATATCTGATTTATATAAACCCTTGCTTATGATCAACCATTGGTGTCGTGTGTCGGTATGTCGAGTCATAGTTGCAACGTGCTATGTTATGGGCCATAGTGACGTTAAGAAAAGATTAGACACGAAACTAATACTTAAGACCTAAACGTGTTCTAGGTCTTCGTTAAACAACGATATTTGGATTTACTTGAAGTGTAGCAGTGCAACCAAAGGTGAGTGTCACTAACCCGCTTACCGTGAGTCCGATGGGCCACACAAAATAACTTAACGAAAAACAATGCTGACAAACTCGAGAGTGCTAGGCACCTCACTGGTAAACATAAGAACACGGGATGCTTGGCACCCACTTGATGAACTGAAGTGTTTTATGGGAACACTTGTGAATTCTGAACAAACGATTTCTGAAACGAAAACTGTTTTAATATGGCTAGTGTAGGTTAAAGTCTAAACCATATGATATCACATGTTTTCTAAGGATGCCTTATAACTTAAAAGTCCTCAACTAAAATTGTGCCATTAATTGTAAAGCGAGGGGATGTTGGGTAGATCTACTGGAGTTTGACAAACTCCGCCCCGTAGCACGGGGAGTGCACGGAGGAACAATATCAGCCTATTTGACCGTGGTCCCGAGAGGACACGGGGGAGGCAGAAAACGCGATGACTTGGTCCGCACTGTACGGGATGGCTCGGCCCCCACAAAATAAGTCAGCTTTGGTACAAACTTCCTTAGAGCATGGAACAACGGATTAGCTACCCGCGATATCGGTTGAGTCCTTTAACTTTACGGAACTAGTACATACCCGATGACGTGGTCACGGACAAACCATTTATAAACTGAGAATTAAATACGAGCATTGCTTTTCACAAATGAACATTTTGTAAGTATATCTTGACATGAATTATGATTATGAGACCGGGCCAATGCATGACAAGCCCACTGTGAACTCACCAACCGTTAGGTTGACACTTGCGTGGTTTAAACTTTTGCAGAACGCTAAGGAGTATCCGGAGCGGGTTGGCATGGCACGTGAAGACCTTTATTTAAATTGAACTATTCCGGGAATTTAAAACAATGTTTATGTAAAGCACGTGGTTAGTGCTAAGACGATGTTTTATTCCGCTGCGTTGTGTTTGAAACTTTGATTTATAATTTGTGTTTGAACTAACCCTGATTCGCTTAGTATTTGTAACTGTGGTTGTGGATCCTGGTCTAGTCGCGCCCCTTAACGGTATAAACTCCGTTAGTGGTATTTTGGGGGTGTGACAGATTGGTATCAGAGCCATAGGTTGCAGAGAACTGGAATCATTTTTGAAAACGATTTGGAAACTGCAACTTGAAAACCTTGGTTACAAAACGAACAAACAAATTCCCAAAGACAAAAATTTTTACGTGCCAACCTGGGATACTCGCTCTGCTGTGTAAGTGAAAGCTTAGTACGTACAGATATATGTATATATATATATATAAGTATATATATAGACCGTGTCTAAGTAGTCTAACGGAAGGACCTTAGGAAATTTTCACACACGAATACGAAATGCGACCGCAAGTACGCACACTACTCTGGGGAAAGCGACAACGAAACGATGCTACACGCTACGTCCTGATTTCTTCTACGACGACTACGCCGACGGTGACTTTATGGGAAGCCGACCTTCGACGATAGCATTTACGACGTTCTTCGACGACGCCTCAATTTGCACGAAAATTTTTCTGGACTAATAGAGGGATAACGGGAACTGGCTAATATACATATTATGGGATATGTATAAAATATAACTGTGACTGAACACTGGCTACTTTAACTGTTCAGCGAGATGTCTGGAAGAGGAAACGGAAGAGGCGGTATTAACATGACGCCCGCACAGCTACAAGCGATGATTGCTGAACATGTGCAAGCCGCGGTGGCAGCCGTCCAAGCTGCATATGCCGCACAGGGTAACTATTATGCTGGTTAAGGCACAAAGCAATTATATCACGACCTGTTTAATTTTAAAGTCCGAACTATTTATGCATCAGGAAACCAACACCACTGCACGTACAAGTCTTTCATGGACTGCAAGCCGATGATGTTTTCCGGCGAAGAAGGAGCTGTAGGACTCCTCCGATGGATTGAGAAGTCCGAGAAGGTCTTCTCCATGTGTAATTGCCCAGCTGAAAGCAAGGTTAAGTTTGCTACTGGTACTTTCGAAGGAGCTGCACTCTCCTGGTGGAACGCTGAAATTCAAATGGTTGGGCTGGACGTGGCTGATAACATGCAGTGGGCAGCATTTAAGGAGCTGATCATGGAAGAATACTGTCCACGTGATCAAGTCAAGAAGCTTGAGGGTGAATTCCTGAATTTGAAGATGTCTGGGTCTGAAGTCGAACAGTATACTGCTCGATATCACGAATATGAGGTCCTATGTCCCTCAATGGTCGACGCTGAGTTCAAACGCATCGAGCGTTACCTGGAAGGCCTCGCGCCTCAAATCAAGGGATTGGTGACTGCCAGCAACCCCGCAAACGTGCAGCAAGCCATTCGTTTGGCTCACAAGCTTACTGATCAAGAGGTCGAGAAAGGTACGCTACCTGCGAAAGCCACTGAAAAGACTGCCTTAAGTGGCAAAAGAAAAGCTGAAGATGAAGCTCCGGAGAACTCGATGAATGTTCAGAGTGTGGGTAACAGCACTGGGAGGTCTTTCAACTCCCAAGGTCAAAGCAAGAGATCAGGGAACAACAGCAGCAACTACCGCCAGGGTGGCAATGGTCAAGGCAACTACAGGGGTAACCTGCCCTTGTGCAACAGATGTGGGAAGCATCATGCTGGTGCTTGTAGGAAGAATGTGAACTGTGAAAGGTGTGGCAAGGGAGGCCACGAAGCAAAGGACTGTTGGGCAACTTTACCCGAGCAGCAAAACCGCCCCAGAAGAAACAATAACTATGGGAACAATCGGGGTAATGGGAACAACAACGGTCAGAACCAGAACAACAACAATGGGGGAGCCCGTGGCTGTTTTGAGTGTGGTGCTCAAGGTCACATCAAGAGAGACTGCCCTCAGCTAAGAAGACAAGGTAATGGCAATCAGGGAAATATCGGTGGGAATGGTAACGGTGGAGGAAATGGTAATGGGAATGGAAATGGAAATGGTGGAAACGGGAATGGTGGAAATGGTAGAGGTCGAGCTTTCGTCATGGGCCAGGGTGAAGCTCGCAATGATGCCAACGTGATCAACGGTAAATTTATTTTGAACGGTTTCTTTGCTACTGTTTTATTTGATTCTGGTGCTGAGAAAAGTTTTATTTCCACTAAATTTGCTAGAATAATTAATGCTAAACCGATTGTCCTAGACGCTAAATATGTGGTAGAACTAGCAAATGGTAAACTTCATGATACTACCCAGATAGTTAAGGATTGTAAGCTAGAACTAGCGGGCCATACCCTAGGAATCGACCTTATGCCTTTCCCAATTGGTAGTTTCGACGTTATAGTAGGAATGGATTGGTTATCCGAGAATCGGGCTGAAATCTTATGTAAAGAAAAAGTGGTTCGTATCCCACTCGAAGACGGTAAAGAATTAACGGTTCAAGGTGAAAAAGGTGGAGCAGTCACCGGCATTATTTCGTTCCTTAAAGCTCAGAAATGCCTTCGTAAGGGTCACTTCGCGATTCTTGCAAACGTCACTGACACGACACATCCCGAGCGCAAAATCGATGATTACCCGATAGTTCGCGACTTCCAAGACGTATTTCCTGAGGATCTGCCTGGTTTGCCTCCATTTCGACAAGTTGAGTTTGGGATTGATTTAGCTCCAGGTGCCGCTCCGATCGCACGCGCACCTTATCGTTTGGCTGTAAGTGAACTCAACGAACTCTCCTCACAACTGCAAGAACTACTCGACAAGGGGTTTATTCGTCCAAGTTCGTCTCCATGGGGAGCTCCGGTACTGTTCGTTAAGAAGAAGGATGGAACGTTCCGCATGTGCATTGACTACCGAGAGCTTAACAAAGTTACGATCAAGAATCGGTATCCGCTTCCTCGCATCGACGATCTCTTCGACCAACTACAGGGTTCAAGCTACTTTTCAAAGATTGATCTACGGTCTGGATATCACCAGCTTCGCGTCCGTGATGAGGATGTTCCTAAGACTGCTTTTAGAACTCGGTATGGACATTACGAGTTCCTGGTTATGCCGTTTGGGCTAACCAATGCACCGGCTGTGTTTATGGATCTGATGAATCGAGTGTGCAAGCCGTACCTCGATAAGTTTGTAATAGTCTTCATCGACGATATTTTGATCTACTCCAAGTCAAAGGAAGAACACGAGGAGCATCTGCGACTTATATTGGAATTGCTCCGCAAGGAACAGCTTTATGCTAAGTTTTCGAAATGCGATTTTTGGATCCGCGAAGTCCAGTTTCTTGGACACATTGTAAATGAGGAAGGAATCCATGTTGATCCAGCCAAAGTGGAAGCAATTAAGAACTGGTCTACCCCAAGAGCGCCAACAGAAATCCGACAATTTTTAGGGCTTGCCGGTTATTATCGAAGGTTTATTAAGGGTTTCTCTCAACTGGCACAACCCTTAACGGCCTTAACGCACAAAGGAGTGCAATACAGATGGGGTGAGAAGGAAGAGCGCGCGTTCCAAACGCTTAAAGATATGTTATGTTCGGCTCCAATTCTTGCGTTACCCGATGGAATAGACGACTTCGTGGTTTACTGCGATGCATCGATTCAAGGGCTCGGTTGCGTGTTGATGCAACGAGACAAGGTAATTGCCTATGGGTCCAGGCAACTAAAGGATACAGAAAAGAATTATACAACGCATGATTTGGAAATGGGAGCCGTTGTTCATGCACTTAAAATTTGGAGACATTACCTATATGGAACAAAGTGCACGATATTCACCGATCATAAAAGTCTACAGCACATCTTTGATCAGAAAGATCTCAACATGCGGCAAAGAAGGTGGGTTGAATTACTGAACGATTATGATTTGGCTATTAAGTATCATCCTGGAAAAGCCAACGTTGTGGCCGATGCCCTGAGCAGAAAAGAATACGAAAAGCCTCGTCGGGTACGAGCGCTTCAACTTACAATACATTCAGGATTACCGGATCGAATCCGTGACTGCCAACAAGAAGCTTTGAAAGCAGAAAACTTCGCAGCTGAAGCACTACGCGGTATAGATGGCCATTCTGAAGTTAAGTCCGATGGACTCACGTATTATAATGACAGAATCTGGGTTCCAATGTTTGGAAATCTCCGTGAGCTCGTGATGGACGAGGCTCACAAATCAAGATACTCGGTGCACCCTGGATCGGATAAAATGTATCAGGACTTGAAGAATCTTTATTGGTGGCCGAATATGAAAGCCGACATTGCTCGATATGTGGCTAAGTGTTTAACATGTTCAAGGGTCAAGATTGAATACCAAAAGCCTTCTGGTTTACTACAACAACCAAAGATCCCAGAATGGAAATGGGAGGACATCTCCATGGATTTTGTAACGGGATTACCTCATCGATCAAATCAACCAGATGCGATTTGGGTTGTCATCGATCGATTAACCAAATCTGCACATTTCATTCCGATGAAGGAAAGTGATAATATGGATAAATTGACAAAGCTGTACATCGACAAGATTGTGAAGCTTCACGGTGTGCCTAAGACTATCATTTCAGATCGAGATCCTCGATTTACTTCCCGGTTATGGCAATCAATGCAGGAAGCATTGGGAACCCGACTAGACATGAGTACAGCTTATCACCCGCAGACTGATGGTCAGACGGAACGAACGATTCAAACCTTAGAAGATATGCTCCGAGCTTGTGTTCTGGATTTTGGAAAAGATTGGGAGACTCACCTTCCACTGGTGGAGTTCTCTTACAACAATAGTTATCATTCAAGTATAGGTGCTGCACCTTTTGAAGCACTGTATGGCAGGAAATGTAGATCGCCCGTATGTTGGGCTGAAACAGGTGAGAAAGGGCTCACTGGACCGGAAGTTATCCATGACATGACCGAACGGATTATTCAAATTAGGCAACGGTTAGCTGCAGCACGTGATCGACAAAAGAGTTATGCCGACAAACGCCGAAAACCTCTAAAGTTTGAGGTGGGTGACAAAGTATTGTTGAAGGTATCTCCTTGGAAGGGAGTGATACGCTTCGGGAAGCGTGGAAAGTTAAATCCTCGCTACATCGGTCCGTTTGAAATTATTGGGGAAGTAGGCCCGGTGGCCTATCGATTGCAACTCCCTGCTGAACTCGATGGAGTTCACAACGTGTTTCACGTTTCCAATCTGAAGAAATGTCTGGCTGAAGACATCGAAATAATTCCTCTGGAGGAATTGGAAATCGACGAACATCTGAGATTTATTGAGCAACCAGTAGAAATCATGGGACGCGAGGAGAAAGCCCTCAAACGTAGCAAGATTCCGATCGTCAAGGTGCGATGGAACTCAAGACGTGGACCTGAATATACTTGGGAACGTGAGGATCAGATGAAGAAAAAGTATCCTCACCTGTTCGAGCAAACGTCCACGGAAACTCATGGTATGATTTAATTTTGGGGACCAAAATTCCTTAACGGGAGGAGGATGTGACAACCCTAAAAACTTTTTACTTTCTTTCCCCAGCGACGATAGCAACGACGACAGCTGATGCTGCGAACGCTACGACACAAGAATAATTTTCGGGACGAAAATTCCAATTTCAGGGGAATGATGTGACACCCGAGAATTTCAAGGTTAACTTCCGTTAGACAAACCCGTTAGTTACGTTATAAGTAGCTAATGCATAACTAGGCCGAATACGTCCACGACCTTTGGTTGATCACCGAACCGCCCATATGTGTTATGTGTTCATCATTGATTATCTTTATGTGCTATGTGATTTAAATACATAACTTACTATTGTGAATTGCATGACAAATTGTAAATACTTGATTATGTGGAAAACTTGCCTTTTTGGTCGCCAGCGAAACTACCGGGCGAAACTGTAGTGTCGCCCGGTAGCCAGCTGAACTACTCGATCAACATGTGACCAGAACCAGTTTCGCCAGCCAGCGAAACTGCCAGCGAAACTAGCCCCTGATATAAATAAACTTAATAAACCCTAGTAGCCTCATTTGCTCAAACCACACCACAAACACACACTCTCCTCTCTGATTTCGGCCAAGGCAAAAGAGGTCACCAAGGAGTCAATTTCCAGTCCCTGAATCATCATCCATCATCATCTAAACCATCCCGTGAGTCCTAACCTTGAGTTCATACGTTTACTTTGGGTTTTTATTAAAAAGCATGCTAGAATCTTCATGATAACGCTTGAAATTGAAACTGAGATGTTGTACATGCTAGATCTATTATAAAGTTAGCAACTTTATGTTTAAAATCTAATCATGTTAGAGATTTATGCTAGTTTAGCCATTTTAGGGTTTTGAACTTGTTTTGGGAGATTTGATGATGAAATTGCATGCAAACGTGTTAAAGTTGCTTGATTTATGTTAGTAAATGCCCATGGATGCTAGATAATGAATTGCATGTATGATCAGAAGCTGTTAGGTTGATTTTTAGGCAAATCCGTATGTTTTTCGCGACCAGCGAAACTGTTGTTCTCTGGGCGAAACTAAGTAGCGAAATTGTGTATCCTTCCAGCGACACTGACCAGCGAAACTATAGTGTCGCCGGGAACCTGACCAGACCAGCTCGAGCGAAACTATCGAGCGAAATACCTGAACGAAAGTTCAAACCAGTTTCCCTGCGAAACTAGGCTAGCGAAACTGCGTCAGCAGTTTCGGGCGAAACTAGCCTAGCGAAACTGTGTTACCGGGCATTGCCTAGCGAAAGTGCTGCCCGTGCACCTAGCGAAACTGCCTAGCGAAACTATGCTAGCGAAACTAAGACCTGACCTAAAAACCAAACTTGTGAAATTGCTTAAGTGTTATGCCATGACTTACATGATTATGCCATGATGAAACATGTTTGATATCTGATTTATATAAACCCTTGCTTATGATCAACCATTGGTGTCGTGTGTCGGTATGTCGAGTCATAGTTGCAACGTGCTATGTTATGGGCCATAGTGACGTTAAGAAAAGATTAGACACGAAACTAATACTTAAGACCTAAACGTGTTCTAGGTCTTCGTTAAACAACGATATTTGGATTTACTTGAAGTGTAGCAGTGCAACCAAAGGTGAGTGTCACTAACCCGCTTACCGTGAGTCCGATGGGCCACACAAAATAACTTAACGAAAAACAATGCTGACAAACTCGAGAGTGCTAGGCACCTCACTGGTAAACATAAGAACACGGGATGCTTGGCACCCACTTGATGAACTGAAGTGTTTTATGGGAACACTTGTGAATTCTGAACAAACGATTTCTGAAACGAAAACTGTTTTAATATGGCTAGTGTAGGTTAAAGTCTAAACCATATGATATCACATGTTTTCTAAGGATGCCTTATAACTTAAAAGTCCTCAACTAAAATTGTGCCATTAATTGTAAAGCGAGGGGATGTTGGGTAGATCTACTGGAGTTTGACAAACTCCGCCCCGTAGCACGGGGAGTGCACGGAGGAACAATATCAGCCTATTTGACCGTGGTCCCGAGAGGACACGGGGGAGGCAGAAAACGCGATGACTTGGTCCGCACTGTACGGGATGGCTCGGCCCCCACAAAATAAGTCAGCTTTGGTACAAACTTCCTTAGAGCATGGAACAACGGATTAGCTACCCGCGATATCGGTTGAGTCCTTTAACTTTACGGAACTAGTACATACCCGATGACGTGGTCACGGACAAACCATTTATAAACTGAGAATTAAATACGAGCATTGCTTTTCACAAATGAACATTTTGTAAGTATATCTTGACATGAATTATGATTATGAGACCGGGCCAATGCATGACAAGCCCACTGTGAACTCACCAACCGTTAGGTTGACACTTGCGTGGTTTAAACTTTTGCAGAACGCTAAGGAGTATCCGGAGCGGGTTGGCATGGCACGTGAAGACCTTTATTTAAATTGAACTATTCCGGGAATTTAAAACAATGTTTATGTAAAGCACGTGGTTAGTGCTAAGACGATGTTTTATTCCGCTGCGTTGTGTTTGAAACTTTGATTTATAATTTGTGTTTGAACTAACCCTGATTCGCTTAGTATTTGTAACTGTGGTTGTGGATCCTGGTCTAGTCGCGCCCCTTAACGGTATAAACTCCGTTAGTGGTATTTTGGGGGTGTGACACTGTGAATCAATCAAAAGGTATGCTTTATCACAATACTTGAAGATAACGTATGATGCTTGATATGAAGCACACACTTAGGTTACTACAATTTTAATTTGACTGTGTACCAGGAATCCTGAGACACACGCCCGGTTCTGGGTTTTGATGTCATGCTCAAAAACTCCCATTCCCTCTGCTTTGCGTAAGCAATGACCTGGGAATGCTGTACGTGATTCAGGACTCCTCTGTTCTGCGAAAGTAGAGACCTGGAACTTCCCTGGTCCACATACATTTAATATCACATTGTACATATATTATAAACCCAAAAGATGCCAATGTGCACAACCAAAAGAGACCCTCAAGAGTCTAAATCCCTCAGTCTTTGTCACTGATGAGAGTATTATTAAAATGTTTCAAAAATTCAGTTGACTTTGTATATTATACGCAAAAACCTCCGTGATCTATTCTTTCTTTTCTCAACCCAGTCTGGAGCATGATGTTAGGCTTAAGGAAATGTGTCGTAAAAAATGTTGTACGGAAACCAGGTGTACTTGATAGAATGTACAAATTATACCTAGGACTTATGTGTGTGACCTGGATAGATTTTCATAATTAATAAACCTTAAAATATACATTATGTGATGAAACTGCCTGAGTAAGGCGAAAGCGACACAAGTTTAAAAATGGACCAAAATACTGGCAATCGCCTGAACACGTGAAGTAACTGAAGCTGAAAAGGGTTCCTCAGTCATAGACTATCTGGTATGATCCCTCACAATGCCTCTTCACTCAAAACTCAGTCGGTTAAGATTTTTGTTTATTTTATTTTATCTTATTTTTATTTTTATTTTTTTTCTTTTATTTATTTTATATTGTTTTAGTCTTATTTATTTTTTATTTATTTAGTGTTAAGTTGTCAGATATAAAATCTCTCGGGCTTGAGTTCAGGGGAAGCTTTCAGTAATAAACGGGATTAACTTTGGGTGTTTGATGATAAATTAAGTTTGATTAAGAAAAAATTGGTTTTTTGTTAAATTTTGGGTGTCAAGTGCACAACTTTAAAACTTAAGGGAGTGATACGGAATTTTTTTATTAAAATAAATTTTGAAAGAACAAGGAGAAGGGTCAGCCCCTTCCCCTCACTCTTCCCGTCTCCCTCTCTTCCACCTTCTGAACCCTAACCTTCGTCACCACCATCATCACCGCTACCCACCACCACCGGCTACCACCACCATCGCACACCACCACATCTCACGCCACCACCCTGCAAACTCACCACCATCTCCCTCATCGAGAACCAATCACCGAAACACCTCCAATTACCCACATTACCGCCGTCAATGCTCCTCTCCAATCCACCGCCGTCTGCCACCGTACCAGTCATCGGACAACACTTTCTTGGTCGTAATCCATCACTGATCACCCTCCCGTTGTTGATGGCGCCCCAATTGAAGCGTGCGGCTCGACCCACTCAGGATCGCCTCGAGTATGTGCTATTTTTTCGTGTGTTTCTTGTGATTGTTGGTTGGGACGGGTGAAAAACTCTGATTGCAGGTGTTTGGGATTGATTTTAAGTGTTAAAACACACGAAAATTGCTTGATTGATGGAGTTACTGGTCTGGAACGGAGAAGATGAGACTTTTCGATCATACCAGGGGCTTTTCGATCAGGCTGAGAAGCTTTTCAGTCAGCCCCCGGCACTTTACGATCAACAGTTACCGATGGCCTGACGCTTCTCGGTCGAGAATCTAGGCTTTCCGATCGAAAGCTACCCTTTTCGATTGGAGCTTAAGCTTTTCGATTAGGACTTATACTTTTCGGTAACCAGCATATTTTCGGTCAGATGGATGCTTTTCAATCGAAAACCTAGTTTTCAATCTGAAAGGTACCTGATGACGTGTTTCAAATGGTTTTTCTCCAGTTTTAAGCCGTTATGCTGCCCGTTTTTTATGACTGGTGAATTTTTGTCTGTTTTGGGTTTTATCTGTTTTTGTGAGTGCAGGGACTTAGAGTTTGTCAAAGACCACAATACAGTGGCTTATTTGCTGGACCCGCCTGCTGAGTACAGAGAGGAGTACATGTCAATGATTGAAGGTTTGAAAATATGTTATCTACACTATGCTCTCACAGCATGTCCTGTTATCTGCAAGCGGATGCAACATGAATTCTGGAAGACTGCGTTTGTATCTGATGATGGAAAGCAGATTATTGCCAATATACAAGGAACTGCGGTGGTGTTGACTGAAGAAAATTTTAGACAGGCCCTTAGACTAAAAGATGGTTACTCAGTGTTTAAAGGAAATGGGATATCACACAGTGTCTCCACCGACAATGAAGACTCTCCTTCCACCATACTGGAGAATGTTGGCTCACTATTTGCAGAAGTGCATAATTCCCAAGAAGAGTTCAACAGATCAATTGAACCAAGTTCACATTCATGCCATGGTGTCACTGGTCAAAGGGGTTCGTTTCAACTGGTCCAGGTTGATATTTGAAGATGTCAAGGCAATAGTAACCGGGGATAAGAAATTTGCTGCAGTCCCAAGGTTCATTCTATTGGCTCTGGATTCTAGATATCCAGCCTTGAGGAAGACTAATGATACACATGATACTAAGCCAATGGGGATTGAGGTCTTCCCTATGATTAACCCCAAGAAGAAATTGACTGATAAAGTTCCATTTGGTGAAAAGTTTGGTGAATTTGCTGAGATTTCAAGAGAGGAGGTTCCTATTCAGAGAAATGTTGTTATTGAATAAGAACACAACGTGCCTCCCTCTCAGAAACCAGTTACTGAAATTTCAGACAGTACAGATTGGGAAGACTTTGACTTGGATGATGTGCAGATCGGAGCTCTGCAGTTTGATGAGAGTGAAAACATAAACTACAATTCATATCTTGACGACATTGATGTTGAGGAAGTAGAGACTGAGACTGTTGAGATACCACTGACAAGAAAACGGAAAGCCATAGATGATCCTCCCCTCGGTGCTTCTGTTACTGAAGATATGACTGAGAAAATAGAGATTGCCACGCAACACCTTAGTGAAGCTCTAAACGACCCTAAAAGAAAATGATGGGACCCACGTGTGCCTCCAGTCACTAGTGCAAGTGCTGGTCAATCATCTTGACAACCCACAGCCCAAGACAAAGGGAAAGCAGTAGAAACACCAGAGTTCAGGTTAGAAAAGGAGCTTAGAGCAGAAATTAAAGAATTGAAATCCCAAAATGCAGCCCAGAGTGAAATTATTGGAGATTTAATTGATACTCAAAAAGTCCACAATACTGAGTTGGAGAATCAAAAGAAGATAAACAGAGAGTTTACAAGGCAGCTCAGAGAGTTACACAAGCTGATCAGGCAGCTTAATTCCGCCAACTCAAGCAAGACAAACCCTAGGAAAGATGACAAGGGTGATCCGGGAAATAAAGAAGGCAGTTCAGGAGCCAGTGGTTCCTCACAATCACCAGTATTTGATTCTGAAGCCGATATTCCAGAAGCATCCGGCCCTGTGATGCCTGAAGGTACTGATGAAGATAAAGATCCGATGGTTAGAGATTATATGACTGTACCTGCTACTGAGTTTTATGGGGGTTGGGATGCACGGACTTTTGCTTATCCTCCTAAAAAATACTTGATTCAGCTTGGTGAGCATTATCATGATAGAAGATGAATTACTGCAGATGTTAAGTCCTGGATGTTTGATGGGGAGAAGAATATGTTTGTGGTTAGAAGGAAGGGTCATTATCCATTGGAGTACTACAAATGTTGGACTCAGTTTTACTCCTGGACGACGGTGGATCTGACAATGCTATATAAGGCACCTTTCTCCAACCCATCACAAAATGAGTATGCAAACCATTTTTACAAGAAGTTGCAGCATGCCTTACTCAGCAAGTTCAAGAGGTTTGAAGACTTTCCACACAAGAATTCTTACATAAAGAAATATCTTGGTGTGTTTAAGGTGGACCCAAAGAAGGACGGAAAGAAGAGCGGAAAGAAGAATTTCAACAACACATTGTATCCCCCAACAGTTGCAGCTAAGAACATTCCTCTGCCGATGAGACATCTGGAAGGATGTTTAGACGATTTCCAGACATGGGCATACAGTGATTATACAGGGGAAGCCAAAATAATTTGCAAGTCAAAGACCATGAGTGTAATGGAAGTCCATGATCTATTGTGGTTTTACAAAAAGGACATACTGGTGTTATCTAAGCATCAGGTTGAGAGTTCTAAAGAGACTAAAGAATATGCCAAGAGCTACACTCGAGTCATGGCAGAAATTATGGAGAAAGAGCTATGGTATGATCCAGCTACTGTGCATTTGTCCAAGAAGTTCAGAATGTGAAAGCAGTCTAATGCTAAAGCCTAGGGGAAGATTGTAGAGACCATAATTTGTGAGGCTTTTGCATTAGAAATACTTGTAGGCTTGTTTTAATTGTAATTGGGCTAATTTGTAAATGGGTTGATGTGGGCTAGTGATTTTGGTCGTACATAGGACATGTGGGCCGTATTTTCTTTCTTGTTTATCAAGTCTAGGGATTTCCTATATAAGGAGAGCTAGTCTAATTGTTTAGGGTTGCTAATTTTGGTGTTTTGGTGAAAAGGTGTTCACGAAATTCTCCCTAGAGAATTTCGAGATTAGTGTTGCAACCAAGGTGATTAATCAAGTGTTATTTTCATTACGGTTTGTGTTTTTCATCTTGATTCCATCGATTCTTTATTACTTTCCAATTGTTCTTGAATCATCTAGTAACACCGGATTCCGCACGGTTGTTACTAGACATTGATATCGCGTGTGGGGTTAAATCGATCCTTACAAGAAGACCGGTTCGGGTCAAATAGATACGGGTTGACATAGTTGTCACAGTGTTGGCCTCTCCATGCGGTAGGACAATTATCCCAAGCCGTGTCCGTCGCATCGACCATTTAGGATTACTATCGTTTTAGATGTATATGTTCGTAGTGTTGGAGTATTTCAACACCGCGCTACGGGTGTGTATTGCTAAAGTGGGCACGGATGAGGCTAAACGTATCGCAAAATATACAAGTATGTATATAGCGGCCTCATATCGAGAGTTGTGACAGTGATTTCGCAATTGACACCCGCTGTCAGTTTGGTTACACAAATTTGCTCCTGAGGCTCATTTGGCGGTCTCAAGTAAACTTGTCTAATCGAATTCTCAATTTTCTTATAAAATAAATCTTACCAATTTATAATAAGAAAATACTTTACATCGAAAATACTAATGTATTGTGCTTTGCTTATCATTTCATAACGGCTAATGAAAACAAATCCCTTCTCCCTTTTAAATCAGTCCTCCAGTAGGACAAATCAAATAACACCAACTTTCATCTTGTTGAAACAAACTCAGAAGATGTTCTGACATTCTTTCATAAACTCTATGTCTTGAAGAGCCCAATCGCCGTAGTTGTGTTCCTTATAGGAATACAACGCGCCTGGATTAAATAACATAATACTAACACCTTTAATGTAGATAATATTATGCAGGCTCGCATATTTCCTGATAGTCAGCAAAATGCAAGACTTGAGTATCAATGACATAACAAACAAGCTTAACTGCATGTTTCGTTTCTCGATGGAGAAGAGCTCCATGCAAGGCTCTTCTCCATAGGACCATGTCATTAAGATGAAAGGGTACCAATATCACCTGATTCAACTTGGTTACCCCACGAGTATCTGGGCTTATACCTTTTCACCATTATAGAACCAGTAATACTGTGTGCTTTAGTGAAAAGTTCAACCAGTTGATAGCATTATGCTCAATTGACACTTCGTGTGTCATAGGTGATTGCTACCGTGTTAAAATGCCTCTTACCAAGAAAAGAGTATCGACTCTAAGGGCAATAAAAGGCTGTGATCATTTGGCATCAACGCCCATGGCAAAAGATTTGTACGATCATTGCTGCATCATCATGACAAGCACCAGTGCTCCATGAACAACAAATCAGGTACTATACACTACCCCGTTAAGCTCAAAGAAAATGGAGAACGTTAGACTTCTCTGTTGGTATTCAAACTAATGTTATTAGATTTTCACGAGCATTCCCCAACGCATGCATGCATGCCTTGTAGGAACATGAAAATAAGAAAAGCTTAAATCGAGGGACACATGATTCGAATTACCCTTTTAGGCCATTTGCTTTCAATCATGTCTTTCACTCCTTGGTAGTATTCAAAACAAGTGGTTGTTTTGACCTAGCTTGTCTGGGATTAATACTTTGCTTTTCACTGGTTTTATACCAGACTAATAACATGAGTTGAAGTTTCTTTATGAAACATACCTGGTTCTAATGATTCTTGTTTGTGACTTATTCGTGTAAGCAAGACATGCATAAAAGGATACGGCCCAACTGGACCCTACGATCCACCATGGGATTAAGTTTCCTGATACGTGTCGTGCTTTCACAAACTCACAACCAAATCCTTCACTCATTCGAGTGAACTGTTAAATGTTCTTTCTAGGCTTAGACACTCTTGTGTTGGCAAACCTAAAAGAACCATATAACGAGAATCATAAAAGTTACTTCATAACTATGACGATAATCATAGTGAATATGCTTATGGTTATAAGCATCAATGAAAATGCTTGAGTTGTACAAGAACATTTCAAAATGAAGTCAAAGAACCAGCTTTACAAATACGATCACAATTCTAAGTCTGATCGTAATAAAGAATACCTAAGCTTGACGAATCCTAAAATCATCTTAAGATATGTGAAAGATCTTTCACTAATCTGGTCCTACGTGCACAGCCTTGACCTGAGCACATGATAGGAATCAAACGATGCTTGTCAACGTTTGAAAGATGGTATATAGGAAGTATTTGCCATACATGCCCCTGTTGAGTATCACTCTCTTCATCACCACTCGCCTGATAGATCTAGTATCGAATGTCTTTTGACAATGAGAATTTATTCTCGTTAGATACTACATATAACAATGGATACTACTTCCACCATCCATATGGAATTCTAATTCCACACAGAAGATAGAAAGTTGTGTTCTGGCTTCTGAAATGGAAGGTTAAGTTCCCAAGTTATTTAACTGGAACTAGAAGTAAAGGACATTGATCTTGAAGTGGTTCAAGAGTCACAAATCCATTGTTCGCATATTTCCTGACCAACAAAAGTTTGTTGCATTAAACAGGAAATACATATTTAAACACACTTGCAAATTCAAAATTGCAATATCAGATCTTGAATCTGAGAATGGCTTAATGCCATAATTTGATGTGTTTACATAAAGGCTAGTGGGAGCACTATATCAATCCTCACCCGTATGACGATGATATACTGAAAGATAAAATAAAATCCTTATGTGATTTTACATAATATGGATTTTATGGTACAAAGAATTCAAAAGAAGTTTCTTAATGGATAGAGATCCATAGGTATAAGCAACTTCTGGGGCAATATAAATCACACATTGAATATGTGATTAAACAAAGATGTCACTGTACAGAGTTACATTAATGACATCAAAAGGGAGAGATCACTGTACAGAGTTACACTGAGGATGTCACTGTACAGGGTTACACTATGGACACCAAAAGGGAAAAATCAATGTACGTAAGTTACATTGATATCGTGAATTGTTGAACACAATACACTAAGTTGCATTGGTATTAACATTCACCGTGTAGAAATACACTGCTACAAGTTTTCATGATTGACCAAGACATCTCTTGCTCATAATAAAGATTTTACATTGTGGCAGATTCCACAACTAAATCTAAATTAATTAGCCAAACTCAAGTGACATTAAACTGCTGCTTGTCTGAAAGGTTCAGAAGGATTCTTGACATGGTTAGAGTTTTAACCAAACAAGACATTGTGATCACACAGTAACAATGGTGAATACCAAGGATCACTATGATCACAAAAACCAGCACACTTTGAGGAAATTCCACTATTCAGAGAAATACTGGTACAATGAAATATTGGATAATCAAAATAATAGCACATTTCAAAACCTGGTCGGTAAAACAATGAATTGCAAGACTCATTAACCTCATACTAATGATGTTCGACCAATATACACTACATGTATGTTTTGAACTAGTATTTGGATGTACGAACTCTAACGGTTATACATTATCATCCGGCTTCCTCTAAAGGATTAGATGTAAAGCTAGATTCTATAACTGTGTTCGATTTTAATACGTTTAAATCCATGAATAAATGCATATTATTCCTCACAGTCAATCAGAATCGTGGACACGAATCTGAAGTGAGACTACTTATGAGTTTGGACTCAAGAGATTGACAATCCAAACTCACATGCATTATTTCATAATGATGCTGAGGAATAGATATATTATTCTAAACAGTCCGTAGTCGTTCAGACTCGTGGGAACGAATCTGAAGTAAGACTATTCTGACTCTGGACTCAATGGTTGACAATCCAGACTCACAGACCTCATTGGGGAATGACGTTGGACGTAACTCGCATCAAACCATCTTCATGGATTCAATCATAAGATGGATTTGATTAATGGTATACTCATTAGTATCCTTAGACCTGAGATACATGAGCGACCTCCCCTTTACCAAAGACTGTTCTTTGATTGTAGCTTAACGCTGTCGCGTAACTGCCAGTCATAACGGCTACTTTTGGGAATGGATCTGAAGTTCAGTGGGAGCTGTATGTAGTCGACATGGGATTCTGTACTCTTGCACTAATCATGCAACAGCTAGACATCGTGGCGCCCTCGTTGATTCCAAGTGTAAAGTGTAAGGCCTTACCCAAACCTACTGTGTGTTTGTTTTGGACCACTTCGAATCTATATCGAGAAACATAATGATTGAACATTAGATGAGAATGAATTGAATCCATGTCCATCGTTCAATTGATGTCATATACGGAAGGGATACAATGACTTCGAATTACCACAAGTCTAATATCAGTTGCTTCACAACAGATATGCCTTGGTTGTTGACTTGAAGTGTCATAACTGGTTGGGACAGTCATGTGTAGCTAGAGCACCTCTGTCTGTTTCTTAGATCTTGTCGCGATCAGTCCAAGTGGGAGACTGTTGGATATTATGTGTCCTGACCCGACAAATCTTGAACCCGACCCGGTTACGACCCGTAAGAGTTACACTGGGTGCAACGAACTCTAAACCCGCTTAAGAGTTAACCGGTAAAAGAAACGGAAACGTTTGATTATATATACTATTTATAATAGTTATAAATAATTAATAATCACTAATATTATTATTACCGGCTTAATAATAAAGGGTGAACGATATTTAAATAAAAGTGTTTTATTTAAATTCACGGTCGAGTTATACGTTAGTGAAATGTTTACTAACGTTAGCTCGTGGACTCGCGTACGAAAGATGGGCTTTATATTCGAGACGGGCCTGACATCTAATAAATATTAGATGATTAGGGATTAACCCTAATCACCTAAAAAAAAGATGTCGACGGCAAACAAAAAGGATAATAATTCTCCTTCTTTTTCCTCTCGCAAAATCCCACACAAAACGGCCGAAGCCGTTTTTCGCCGTTCGCCGTCGATCTCCGCCACCGGTGTGATCCGGTGGCCATCTTCGCACCACCATAACTTGGTGGTGGATGCTAGTTCGGCTGCTCCGTCAGTCAACGCCCGTAGACCGCCTTACGGTCTACAGATCGCCGCCACGTACGCCCAAATCCGCTGCTCGGTTCGCCGCCAATCGCCGCCGCAAAACACGCCGATCACCACCGTGGAACTCGACGCCGCCGCCGCCGTCGCCGCTGCCACTCGCCGTCGTCACCACCGTCACCCGCCGCCACCACCGCGGATCGCATGCCGTCGCGATGACCGTCGCCCCGTCGACGCGAGTCCGACGCCTTTTCATCATGCACCGTCTCCGGTTGCAATCAGATCTGAATCTGATTGATCTCGTAGTCTCGCGAGACGGGACGTCTGTCAAGACGTACTCTCGCGATGCGTAATGACCACTTGTCATAAACGCCGTCCCGTAGGGGTACGCGACACCGGACCACGAGAATAATCGCGATACGCGACAACCGTCTGAGACCGAAAGTGGTTCGTTCCGTTTCAACCTAGCGCTTCGTTCGTTGAAACTCGGTGTCTTGAACGTTTGTTCAACACCGCCAAGGTATATCTAAACTCGCTATTAGTTTAGATTATTTATTTATATTTCTGTGTTTGCGTGTTCGGTAATCGGATCCTGTTGCGTACTGGTATTTGCGTTAATTGATTAATTAGTTTTAATATATATATAATTTGTTATATATATATATATATATTTATTCCGCTGCGTTACAGAATTAATTATAAATTAATTCGGTAAAGTCTTTTACAAACTATTAATCTATCGGTAACGTGATTTTTAAATATGTCACCAGGAGACCCGAATACCACTGCCAAATCCCAACACTTACTGCATAAATGTGCTTATAACTTATGAGTATTAACTGCAATATCAATGAGTTTAATATGAAATTTTAATGCCCGGTTATGAACGAAAAGTCTTTGGTAATAGTTTATGAAGTTGCATATGAAAAAAAATCAGTTTATATGAATGTACTTTAGGAAATGAGTATTATTAAGCATTGAGTTTTATTTGAGTGTTAAAAATCACAACATCATACTAATAAAATGGGTATTAATATGCATTGAGTTTAAACTGAGTTTAATGAAGGAACTACACAAAATGTGCTTATAGTTTATGAGTTTAAACTGCAATTTCAGTGAGTTTTAAACATATAAAGTATTAATTCCTGATTATGAACTAAAACTCTGTACTGAGATTTAATTTCGAGTTTTGTAACATGATTTTAATATGAACATAAGTAGCTAGTAATTATGAGTCTTAAAACTCCCTGCAAACTTGACTTCAAATTAAAACGAAGGATTTTTCAGTGGATTTTAATCGCAAAACTTAATGTTAGTTATAGTCTTATAGATGAATTTTCTATGTTCATAGGATTTTGTAAACAAGCGGCTGGTGAAGGGAGAATTTTTAAACTCACGGACATGTAATCTAATTGGAGGTGTTGTTTGAGTCTTTAGAGGATCTAATAAACGTGGATGGGATCAAGCAAAATAGATGAGCAATTTAAAATAACCAAAGGCTATAACAAAAGGAGTGGATTATGGAAGTGTTGGGTCATACAAAGTGATTGTGACTTGGGGCGGATAACCATATGGGAGAATGTATGTGCAGGTGGGTTTATTTTATATAGAGTTTTAAAAAACAGGAATGTATAGTGAATTATATCTTGTAGTGAGTTTTATTGTTTAAATGAGTTTTAGAAGTAGTGAGTTTTATTCTGTAATGAGTTTTCTTCTATTGTGAGTTTAAAAATCATTAAGTTTTAATGAGTTTTACAAGTAGTGAGTTTTATTCTGTAGGGAGTTTTATTTCTATTATGGTTTAAAAATTATTAAGTTTTAATGAGTTTTACAAGTAGTGAGTTTTATTCTTCTTCATTTTGAGTTAAAACTCAATGAGTTTTATTCACTGCTGAGTTTAAAACTCACTATTGACTTTAAAACTCAATGTTGACTTTAAAATTGTATTTAAAACTCACAGTTTGTTTAAAAATCACTAAGGATTTAAAACTCACTAAGGATCTAAAACTCACTAAGGATTTAAAAACTCATAGTTTACTAAGGATATGAAACTCACAGTTTGTTTAAAACTCACTAAGGATTTAAAACTCACTAAGGATTTAAAACTCACTAAGGATATAAAACTCACTAAGGATTTAAAACTCAGTTTGTTTAAAACTCACTAAGGATTTAAAACTCACGGTCTGTTTAAAGCTTACTAATAATATAAACCTCACTAAGGATTTAAAACTCAGTTTTGAATTTGCAGTGAATTTTTATAAAATTAAAAGTAGAGTGTAAGACAGAGTTTAAAAAACTCACTAACTTTTAATTTTTATATACTAAGTTTTATAAAATATAGTTTAAAACTCAATGAGTTTTATTTGTGCTTTAAACTAGGGGTGAGCAAAAACCAGTCTGACCCTCAATAACCGATGAACCGAACCAACCGAAGCGAAGCGAAAAATCATTTATTGGTTCGTTTCTCGGTTCTCTAGTTTTGCATTTTTAGGTCTCGGTTTGGTTCCGGTGTGAAAACCGGTCTGGCCCGTTTGGACCATGAAAACCGAATATTATTTAAGTTTTACTTTTAATGGGACAAACATGCTATACACATACCCCAATGTATCTAGTTTAAATCTCCTTTAAGTTTCTGTTTAATATACGCCCTGGTTTCTAAATGCATATCCTTTCGGTTTTTGTTTTATATAACTAACTGAGTTTTATTTGTGGTTTATTGAATTTGCCGTGAGTTTTATAAAGCAGTGTGTTAAATAGAGTTTAAAACTCACTGACTTTTAATTTTATATAGTGAGTTTTAAGATACAGAGTTTTAAAAAAACATAAATATATTTTCAGTGAGTTTTAAAAAACAGAGTTTAAAACTAACTGAGTTTTATTTGTGGTTTATTGAATTTGCAGTGTGTTTTATAAAGAAGATTGTAAAACAGAGTTTAAAACACACTGACTTTTAATTTTTATATGGTGAGTTTTATACCTCTGTTAAGTTGGTTACTCGCACGGCCTGTGGTCGTAGCGTGTCGTGGGTAGCATCGTTTTTCAGGATGAGACCCCCGAGTAACCGAGTGTTTGCCGTTAAAAAAATTGATCCATATGGTTCTTTATGAATGTTTGTAATTGATCCAAATGATTACTGTGAGCAAATGACACATGTTTTGAGGTGTTTAAGGAATGTACGACTATTGTCATTGTCATTGCAGATGTTTTTGGCAAATTCACCAAATCTGCTATGACCATATGAAAATTGTTTCATAAATAATTTTACACATGAAGTAATTAATTCGTAGTAACCAAATGACTATTTTTATGAAGTGAACTAAATGCATAGTAACCAAGCTAATTGCTCAATGTTAGTTGTACATGGTCCGAAAGTTAACAATAATTAATCAGCGCATCAATAAAATGGTCCAATTTTGTTAGAATTAAACCTAAACCATCCAAACCATGCATTTGATTTCATCCAAAGTTAAGAAAATACATCAAAACCACATTTGATTTCATCCATAGTTGTAAAGAAAGTTAGCAAAGTACATCAAAAGATACTTAAGGTTAGATAAAGTACATCAAATCACTACAAAAAAAACACGGTTAAAATAAACTTGCAGCCATTCTTCAACCTGTTCGATCACCCCTTCCTCGACCTCTGGCCCTACCCTTTCCCCTCCCTCTATTTTTGTCATGCTATCCTCTCACCTTTGGGATATAAAATCGACATGTTCCATGGTCTTACGAAACTATATTGTTGACTTCTCAGAAACAACAGAAAATGACGGGTAGTTCAATCGGCCCGGGTCACCTATGCTTTTGCCACACGTAGTAATGTTAGGACGGTTCACCACAGACTGTACTTGCTTAATGGTGTAGGCTAAAGAGCAAACAAATGCAAAACATTGATGTACCTGGACAAAATTAACAATAGTTATTAAAACTGACTGAAATTACAAAAATAACTGAAATTAAAACTCACTTAAATCGAAAATCTAATAAAACTCAGTGACCAAAATACCACTTTGAACAACACCGTCATCATGGTTGGACCCGGTCAGACCACAGATCTCCTCCTGACCGCTCATCAGCAGCCTTGGCGCTACTACATTGTTGCACGAGCTTATGCAACTGCTAAAATTGCCACTTTTCAAGTTTTGAGTTCAACATAATATCCCTTGACAGAGGATTCACGTATTGTTGACTCTCTTGAAATCAAAGAGTCACTTCATGATCTATCATCTATGTGATAATGCAAGCCTAACCATAGCAGTGTAGGTATTTGAACATCAATTGGTTTTGACTTTTAAGAGTCAAAACATTGTTGTTGTAAAGAAAAAAAGCAAAAAAGATGGAAAGTTTTCTACTTTTAAAAGTCAAACAAATTTGTTTTTAAGTTCAAATTTTACTAAAACTCACTTAAATTAGTACCCACTAAAATTAAAACTATATTAAAACTCACTGGCCAAAATACCATTTCGAACAAAAAACTAGATCTTCCCCTTCAAGTGAGTTTTATCCTCCTTAGATGGTTTTAAACATAACAATGAGTTTCAAAAAATAACGAGTTTTAAGATTGTGAGTTTTAAACATAACAATGAGCTTTAGACAGAATAGTTTTAAAAACGCATTAATATAATGTCTTTGATATTTTCTATGTGCCTAAATAAAAAATGGCTAAAAGGCATACCTCTATAGTTGCATCTATAAAATCAAAAGAATCATAGCTAATGAACCCAAATCCACGATAATTCCTCTTCTCTAGATTTCTCATGATCTGAAACACATAATTATAGATGTTATTTCCCTTCGAATTTCAAACTGCACCAATTTTATTAATAAACTAGTATTGTTTCAAAAATTAGCTAATATCATAGAGTCTTAGTAATCTTGTAAACTTAAAAGCATACAATGGATGTAACTACTAATAAACTCAATACATAAGCTTTTAAAAATTTCCATCATTAAGAATTAAAAAAAACAGATTCTCAACCCTTACCCGATTATAAACACACTTTGCCAACTCTGAACAACATGGAACTCTACTCTCTCATGAGGCTGTAGACTTTATGTTCTTATACAATTATAGTGTTTTTGCATCTACAAGTCAGCCATCTTACTCCCCCCACTTAAGCAACGATGATAAGCTCAAACCGGAAGGATATAAACATAATCACTACATATATGATGATGATAAATAATTCAATGTAAATATGGTTCAAAATTAAACTCACTACATATATGATGATGATAATAATTCACAATAATATAAACATAATCATGTATAGTCACTGCAAATATGGATCAAGTTAAAACTCACAGCAAACTCTATTTAAAAAAAAAATCAAGACAAACTAAAACATTTATCTAACACATAGAGAACACACAAGTGGAAACAGGAACCAGTTAGAACCAAACCACTATAAATAACTTAACTACACAAATAGTTAGAATAATTGCTTCGAACAATGTCGCTAGTATATGAAACATATAGTTGAGAAAACAGAAGTGTGCACTTTTATCCAAGGGAGAGGTTCAAATGAGAAATTTGTTTTGGGTAAGAAGGATAAGAAGGAATTTCAGCTATTGAATCTTGATTTAATAAAAAAGGAAGGAGGGGTATTTTAGTCTTAGCCATTTTTGTTGACTTTTTATCTATTCCCCCATTTTTTAAAAACATTCATAACTTTCACATAGGACATTATTTTTTAATAATAATTACACCATAAAAACGAGTGTTTTTTATTTTTAAAACGCGTATAGTGTTACTATATAAAAAATTTTAAAAAATTTTTCTTTGGATTTTTGACACAATGTTTAGATCATTGTGTCATTGTGTCAACATGTTCCGATCATTGTGTCATTGTGTCAAAAGTATATATATTGTTGCTATATATTAAATTTAAAAAAATCACTCTTTCGGTTTTTGACACCATATGACACAATGATCTGAACATTATGACACAATATGACACAATGATCTGAACATTATGACACAATATGACACAATGATCTGAATATTTTGACACAATGACCCAATGATCTGAATATTTTGATACAATCGAAAGAGTAAAAAAAATAATTGTATATATAACAAAACTGTATGCGTTTTAAAGATAATAAACGCTCGTTTTATGGTGTATTTTAAAAAAAAATAATGTCGTAGTTATGAAGGTTTAAAAAATTAGGGGAATTTGACAAAAAATCCAAAATAGCCTTCCATCATTTATTTTATTTAGTTTTTTCTCTTTAATTTACCCAGAAAAATTTTAATCATAGATCTTCATTTAATCGAAGATCTAATGGCTATAATTCATTTTTATCTTTCTTATCCAAACTAAACTTTTTACAATAATCTCACCCTTTATCCAAATGGTGAGGTAAATGAGTAATGGAACACAAACAGATATACAGTTCAATGTGTTCAAATTACTCCCTATTAACAATAAGCAAGTCCTTGATGAATAGATGAATAGTCTTTCGGTGAATAGTCTTTCACTGTGCAGTACAACCCCCAACCGTGATTTACAAGTGATTGTCTTTAAAACCTTGCTTGAATGAAGAAACATTGAACAGTTCCTTTGGAAACGTAATGAACACTTCTTCTCCTACCTACCATCAGTATGATTGTTTCAATCAACCACACCTCCTTACCTGCCGTTCCTAATCCCTGCTAATTGCATCAGGTTTGGCTACATATACGTTCCCATCTTCAGTCCTCTCCAGTTTATTTTCTCACTCATTTTGCAAAGGTTTTTCTGTAGGTTTTGGCTGTAGCGATGTGTGAGGAAACCGACGAAGATCGTTGCACTCTGTTGGCGGCGCCCAGATCTGTTCAACCCTAATCCGGTAGGGTGATATTCCATTTAATTTTTGTTTGTTTATTGATTTTCATTTGTTCAGTGTCGAAAGCAACTTTGACTGATATGTGTGTGATTTGCAAGCAAAGAGTCCGATTGTTAATCACATTCAACGAAATCTTGAAGTAATTGATCTTCCACACTTCTCTATCGTCCCACATCTCGATTCCAAGCCCTAATCCGGTAGTGGTATTCCATTTCGTTTTTCTTGAAGTAATTGCTTGACTTCTGCTTCTAAATGTATGTTTCTATTTTGATTCTCTGTGTTTCTTAGTGATGTGTATGTTTGACGACTAGCGAAACCTTAATCTGTTAGAGCATCGACTCATTGTTGTCGCCACCTCTTTCTTTCTTTGAACCAGAGGTGAGGTATTTGTGAATATTTTGTATACGTATGAACCTTAATTGTTTATTGCATTATTTCTTCTGGTACTCTATTGCTTCTTAAATCACCAACTGCAGGTTTCGGGCAAACTACATTCATTAATTGAAGATTTTAGATTACTAACTACTTCACTGTGAATTTATGAAACGCCTCCATTTGCAGGTTTTCCAACATCTTATCTATATAGAATGCAACTTGAAATATATGTTTGATGTGCTTTATTTTTAATTTATCGTTTCTGTTTCAAATCTCTATTTTTTGGTTATTAATTATTCCTGCATCGCTAATTCTGATTTATATTTGAACTTGAGACTAACAGAAAACTATATTTACCTTAATCGTGGGTTCTTTTAGTTATTAAATTAGCATGGTATAAAGATTGGATCCTAAACAGAAGTCAATAGTTCTCCTGTTAATATTAACTTGGTTGCTGTTAACATTAGGGGAAAAAATGGTTCACCTGTTAGTGTTACTTTTTTTGTTGTTAACTTTCACCATTCATTTGTAAATGAATATTCTAATTGTTGGGGGAATAATAATTTCTTACATTTAAAAGTTATTGGTCATTATATCTGTTGCATTATTTATCCAATTTAGTTTCATTTGAATTTTAAACAGTATGTGACATATCATCCTAGGTTTTTTATGCTCAGAATGTCATCTTTAAAGAGATTCCAGTGCTTTTCAGAAGCTCACAAAACTATGTGTCACTCTTCAAGGATGGATATGTTCGGGTTTCACGAGTTTAATGATATTTTGCCTTCAATAAATGCCTGAGACTAGGATGAGCTGGGGATGCGGGTATGTGACCATGAGCTCACTTGATGAAGCCAAAGCAGCAACCGCTGCACTTGATGGTTCTGTGAGTTTTTGAAATCGTAAATCGTTTTTATGTTGTCGTTGTCTGTTTCTATGTACACCACAGAATTTCTGAATTCAATTAACTAGGGGCCTATAACGATATCAAAGAAATTAACTTTATTATGTTTTGATACATACTTGAAATCGGTTATGTTTAACAAGATGTTGATGGGATAGATATGCGATTTGGGTTTTCAGTTGACATGAATAGTAAGCGGGGAAGCACAATATCAAGTTCGTGACCTGAAAAGAGTTTGGTGTTTGAATCACCTTACAAAATTTATGCTGGTGATCTTGCCTATAACACTGTATCAAGTAAACGGGGAAGCAGAATATCAAGTTCACGACTCTATAACACTGTTCTTGCAGCAACCACTGGACTTTTCACATACAATGGTGAGGTAACCATCTTCTCTTATTTTGCTACACACGCTACTAAAATTTCTTTGTTAAACATTCATCATTTAGATGAGATTGTTGAGATTATCATCCATGATAATTAATTTTGACCTTTTCAGTTGAATTTCTTGGTTATTTCTAATGTTTTCCCAAATTATTTGTGGATAATTTGATGGGGAGTTAACTTAGAGTTGAATTTCTTGGTAGTTATTATGTATTTCATATGTAATGCCACATTGAAATTTTAGTAGCCATTCAATTGAATCTCCATGATACCAAGTTCTTATCAACTTTGATTCACTATCAGTAGTTAGTGAAGCTAATGTTACATTGATTAGGGAAGTAAATGGGTCCTGCTACTTATTTATTGTCTATTAAGTGGGCATTGCATTTTTAGTGATATGTGTTACATGAAATTTCATAGTGCTTTTGAATTGTAGACTGTGTTTGATGTTGTTTTTGTATTTGTTTGGCAGTTGGTAAGGGAGTTACATTGCCTCTTCCACTTGGTTTACATGGTTTGTTCATATTAGGTACTGCTCTGATTTTATGCTCACTTTATTGTAATAGAGTTTGCTTTTGTTTTCTTATTAACTCTTTATCACCTTTGTTAGAAGCTAAATTTGTAATAGAATTTTAATGGCTGTGATTAATTTTCTGATATATTTTGTCGATTCCATTTTTCCTTAAAATTTATGTATAAGGAGGTGATTCTGGGGCTCCGTATGTTATTTCCATTGGAGTGTTAAAAATATTATAGGCTCCTAAAGCATAACGTATAAGGCTAACTTACAATCTTATTCGAAATAAAGGTCATATAAACATTCAAGCCTATAACTAAGTCTTTCCACTTCTGTACATTCTGGAAGGTAACCCACCAGTTTTTCCTTTATACTCACTTTATAGCATTTAATTATGCTTTTGTTTATTTAATTACTCTTGATTACATGTATCTATTTCTTTCACCGTCTGATTGTGTTTTCAGTTTTGTAGGTTCTCTAAGGTAAACCACCTTAATGTTTATGCTATAGATCATTGTATCCCTGTTGGTCTAAACGATATCAAATTGCTCATAGATTTTATAGTGCTAACATATCATACATTGCGACCATTATGCCTTATGGATTGACATGGATTGCTTTACTTTCCTATTTAATTAGATTTAGATTTATACATTGCTTATGTTTGTTGGAGTTGTTGACTTTGTAGTACGAATTCCGAGTTTAAAAAATAAGCATCATCCATCTGCTTCACGAAACGGTTCAAATGCGATGCATTCTAGGTGTCTTTGGGTCTGCGCGACATGAATCGTGGTCTCTTGCACGCACGCATATAACAATAAATGGGCATTTACACCGCTTCGCGCAACGCGCGAATCTCGGGATCTAGTTAAAAATAAAAAGGATAATGAGACAAACAAAATAGATGAGCAGAGAGATATCTTCCAAACAATAAAATGCAATTAACTGAATTTAAAACTCAATCAAAAAGCCAACTCTCTATACCAAATCATATCGTTTTCCTTTATTGGAGGACAATTTTGATGTAAATAATTTCATAGATGTGAAGATGGTTGCAGAGAAGCTACAACATCGATAATAGACACTAATATCTTAGATTACTAGTTGTAATATTGTGACTACTAAACTAATTCAAACATATTCAAACGCACAATCAAATTGGACAAGGCGAATGATGAAAATCTCTAAACATCAAAGACGGATCCATCAGAATCATCAAATCAAAAACCCTAATCAAGAAACCTACTAAATACTTACGTATATGATGAATCTGCTGAAGAAAGATTAATCAATCCTCTGTACAAATGTTGAAGAAGATGAAAATAGTTGAAAGAATTGCTCCGCGTTTTAAGGGATTGGATGAGTTTTCGGATCGACCATAGCTGACGGATTGACGAGAATTATCATCTAAACGTAAAATGTAAAATTACCTCAGGCCCTTCCGCGTGATTTAGCTTAAAAATCTCATTAGCATAAGCAAGTCAATTCCTTTTCCCTTTCAAGAGTGAAAAATCTCATGTCACAGATCCATTTTTTAATTTTCACGCTCCCACCGTAATGGGATAAGGGGCGGGGTAGGATTTTAAACCCACTATAAATAGCCTTATTTCTAGTAAATTTATTTCTAGTTAATAAAAGTTAAGCAGAAAATTGAAGCAAGTAAATTAAAAAACAATGCAGGTCCTTGATTCAATTGAAATCAAACACATGGATGGATCAGTAGTTGTTGTTGGCCGCCTTCTCAATGAGCTTCTTTTGTTTCTTCATTTGTTCCATACGCGCGAGTCCTGCTTGTACGTACATAAGATCACATCGATCCCATCCGCGCTCCATGTCCTCCAGTTCTTCCTTAGAAAGAGACGTCTCCATCTTTTGTGCAATCAAGTCTACGACTCGGTCAAGTTCGATACCTACTCTGATATTAGCACAAGAGTACATGTGTACCAAGTGCCGACACACGTTTGGGTAAGTCTTCAAGAAAGGATCGTCTTTCACTTCCTCTGAATCATCATATGAATCATCATCTGAATCATCTGAATCAACAACTTCATGGTCTCCCCACACCTGCACCATAAGCTTGTAAACAGCAGGATCACCCTTTGACTTGTTGCTCGTAAACTTCCTCTTCAGCTTACGGACCTTATCCGCAAGCTGATTCTTGGTCGCTTTACAGTCCAGTTTGGCACCCACGGCGGCATATAGCCCCGTCATGTCTGACCTCTTCTGCAGCTTCTTCAAGCCAACCAAAAGTGTACATTCATCCTTCGTCGACCATAGTCTCCCTCCTTTTGATTCGGGGACGTAATCCATGTCCTCCTCCTCCTCCTCTTCCTCTGCCGCTGCTGATCTTTTTCTTTTCGATCCTGCGGCGCCGGCGGATGATGAAGATGCCATTTCCCCCCCTCCCTTTTTTTTTCTTTTTCTTTTTTTTTTGTTTTGAAGATGCACGCGGGATGTATATATATATATATATATTCCGTTCGATCCGTTGATGAAATATTCCCTACCAAATATTCGATTCCTTAATCAATTGATTTTTAGACAGACGTACGGTGGTATCAAATGTTTACCATATATATATATATAGTCGTCATGGCAATATATTATGTGACTCAAAAAACATATTATGATATTAAATGTGATTGCATATTGAATATTTTCATACGTATAAATATATATGCAATATTTTCCATATATATTTAATTAGAAAGAATTAGAATTAACTGACCAGATAAAAAAGTCGTCGATCGTATATTGAAAAATAAAATGATATTAAATATGATTGGAGATATAAATATTATTGTGTAAAGAAATCATGATGAAATTAGTCAATTACATTCCAAAATTATTGGGATTGAATATAATTAAAAACTTAATTTAATTATGCAAATATTATAACCTTATAAAAATTATTATATAAATATACACTAGTCTTTTAGACCCATGTGTTACATGGGTCGGGAGTTTAGAAAGGGTTCTAATAAAAAATAATAATAATATACTCAATAGTAAATGTAAATTAAGTTTGAAAAATGATATAATTACCAAAGTCATGTAGCAAAAAAATGACATTTATAAATCAGAGAATCAAAAGAACTACAAATTATTAAGAAAACTACTATCCGATATGAAGAAAATGAATACGAAGGTTGTGTTTGGCGCGCTAACTGATAAGCTAGCTGATAAAAAATAACGTTTTGTAAAAACTAGCTGAAAAATATTAAATGACATAAAAGTATATGTCATAAATGTAAATAAAGATATTTATTTATAAGTTAGGGAATGGTAAAACTGAAAATGTTATAAAAGCTAATTGAAACGCTACTCCAAATAATTTTTAAAAAGCTAGCTAATAAGCTAGCTTTTTAACGTTACCCAACAGAGTTTTTTTTTTTTAGAAAAAACTAACTTTTTATAAAAAAAACCTATTTAGCACGCCAAATACAACCTAACAAACTTTGAAAACATCAATAAAAGAATTAGTGTTGGTTCAAACTACATTACACAATGTAAACTTTGCAAATTGGAACGCATGTAAACCTTTATAAAATCAAATTTGAAAATTTAAAAGTTGTTACCGTAACATGTTCCTTACTTCTCGTTAGTATCTTGTTTTTATGCGTTGTTGTGGACCACCCGTTTATGATTTTAGTTTATTGTACCTTACATTCAAAATATTTATTTTTAGACATAATTAGCTCAAAAAACGCGTTTTAGCTGTCAATCCGGAGGAACACGCGTTCCCGCTCGAACAGCGGAGCAACACAAGTCTGCTTGAACCTTCCGGCTGAAGCACACAGGTTCCACCTGAACCGTTTCCGGTTTAACTCACATTCTGCGCGCCTGGTTTAACTCACATTCGGCGATGCGAAGTGCAAAGTACGCCATCAATGTGACAACCCGTAAGTTTCCAAGGACTTAAACCAATAATATATACTTATATGTTAACTATGTTACGTAACTGATTACTTGCAACGTGCCAATTTTATCATATTTGAATTAATTACAATAGGAATATAGCCTTGACGTAGCCTTAATTCATGTTGAAAATAATACTTGAACATGATGACTTCTTTGCACGGAATGGTCGCTGGAACTTCAATAATAATAAAGCAACTAACCAAAACCGTTTATCAAATTTACCAAACTATGTAATAAACGTCATGCATGATCCCATCATCTTGGGATTTATTATTAATATCATTATTGTTTAACGTTCATTTAAATTATAACATTTGATCAACCTTTATCATTTTATCATTTACATATTCCACAAATAACATTAATTAACAAACAATTTCGTATTAAAACGACAATGTGTTTAGACAACGACAATAACCGAGACTTGTGGCAATTCCTTACATAAACGACGATTTAATTTACATCCAAAACAATTCATAAA
This sequence comes from Deinandra increscens subsp. villosa, assembly GCA_039602395.1. Taxonomy (NCBI): domain Eukaryota; kingdom Viridiplantae; phylum Streptophyta; class Magnoliopsida; order Asterales; family Asteraceae; genus Deinandra; species Deinandra increscens. The sequence continues at coordinate 114,522,214 of JBCNJP010000027.1, read as the reverse complement.
GCTTTATTAAGGTTCGCGACAAATGTATTTTCACATGCATGCAAAATATATATACATGCAACGTTAATTTTTCAAGTTATTAACCCTCGAGTATTCTAGTTCCAAACCGAGTCATTGTTTTATTATTTTATGCCGTCATGAATAAATATTTTATAAAACGTTCAAACTCAATCCGATTTATTTATTTTCTTTCTTTCCTTCTCGATTAAACCAACCCATCACCTTTTCCTTTCCCATCTCCCTCTCGTTTATCCTCAACCCAGTCGGCCACGAGATCGAACCCGTGACCCGTTTCCCTCTCTTTGGCCGAAATCAACCACCCACCACCACCTTGCTCCTTTATTTTTGTAGTAATTTGGTTGCTTCTTGGTTTACTTCCATTAGATCCTCTTCACATCAAGTGTAGACAATCTCTTACACCCTACAATTCCTTTTGACAAACATAGGTTGATCTTGTCTCATGTTATGCCAAATCTATTGTCCATTGGACAAAGATTTCCCTCCTTGAACACTCATGCTTTCCCTCTCCAAAATCTTCCATAAACCACAAGAAACACACCAATTATCATAAGTGTTATACACCTCTTGAACCCCTTGGAGCACCCCCTTGAGCCGACCAAACATTGGCTCAAAGGGGAACCCCTCTTTTCCTTCTCTCGGTCCTATTCCAACCCACACACACACACAAACACTTAACCTTTTTATTTGACCACACTTGGTAGATATTTTATCACTTTAACAAGACCTAAACACCCTCAAATTCTCCTCTCATCTCTCTCTATCTCGTCTCTCTCCCTCACGGTTTTATACAAACCGTAACCCACACCCACACTTAGCCAAACACTCCTATTTTTGCTAATCCCTCATACTTAAACAACATCATCGAATCCTAGCCTCATTTACATCTTCTTTTCTCAAGAACACACCTCCTCTCTCTCTCTCTCTAAATTTCTTGCTTAAACACACTATCTCATGGTGATTTATGATGTTAGGAAGCTAGCACACTCAAGAATCATCATCACCATCATCATTCACGACCTCCATCTCCTTCTAGTGAGGTTTTATCTCCACTTTTCATAGTGAAATCTTATTCTAGTAGTCTTTTTAGTTTCTTTTCATGACTATAACACTCCATGTACAAGTCTTGACTCATATTGTTGTCTAAACAAAGCTTTAACTCATGAAAGCTTACTAGTAGGTAGTTATCTCTATGTTCAACCATGTATTTTCCTACTAGAAACTCATGATACACATTTCCTTAGAAGAATATGTACAAAGTTTGATTTGTAGGACTTTTACACAAGTGTTTGTTTAGGTTGTATTTTTAGTCAGAAAGATTACTTGTGCTTAGACTCACCATAGGGAACTTTTATTACCCAAAAGTACACTTTAAACACCCTAAAAAGCACTTTTAGCCAAGGATCCGTTTTGACCAGAAGTTTTAGGCTTTTAAACAGTAGGTTGTGATGGTTGAAATTATTTTAAAACATTGCTAAAAGACGGGACTAAAACCGACACCCGACGGGCCTGGAAACGTCATTTTTGTAACAAAACCCAAATATAAATTTTAAAAAAAAATGTTTACAAATACATATGGTGAATTTAGGAACCTAATGGTGTCATTAAACGGGCAAACGGGACCAAAACGGCAAAACCGACATAAAATCCATAAAACCGGCAAACTAATAAAAACCGACACTTGAAATAATTATCTACCTAATTTGGACAGAAAATAATCATATTTTATTTTACTTGATTTATTTCTAACTTAAACGGATAACTATCGTGTAATAGACAGTTACCGCGAAATCGCCCGGTTTTCAACTAATTAGTCAAAATAATCAATTTCTCATATGAAAACCCTCATTTTGACTTAATATTTATTTTTATAAATATTTACCATCTTTAAATATTATTTGGGAATTTTTGTATATTTTATTTTAAGGAAAATTGGATTTTAATAATCCAAGTTATTACCAATTGGCCAATATTAATCACAATTTCAAAATTGGCCTACATTAATCCCAATTATTAAGGTGTTGGATTTCATTGGACCCCCGTTAAGTTTTCCTTAACTCTGTTAGTTTTTTGCTGACGTGGCAGCCACGTGGCTATTATTAATCAGTGCCATGTCAGCAAAAAGCTAACGGAGTTAAGGAAAACTTAACGGGGGTCCAATGAAATCCAACACCTTAATAATTGGGATTAATGTAGGCAAATTTTGAAACTGGGATTAATATTGGCCAATTGGTAATAACTTGGATTATTAAAATCCAATTTTCCTTATTTTAAATATATAATTTACATTATTTCCAAATAAACATATAACCGGACACTTTCACTTTGACTTTCCGAATCATTTAACCCTAAGGCTACCATGAATATTTAGGGCTACACTTTCGTTGATCGTGCAACCGAATTACTTATTGTATGTCTTATAAATATTTAGGGCTACACTTTCGTTGATCATGCTACCGATTTCCTGTTACTGAATCATGTGAGTTTTTCACGGCCCCTTTTACCTTTAACTATTTTTTATCTTTGGGGGAAAATTCATAAATACTTTTCCATGTTAGACAATTAGACCTTGTTATCATATCTGTTACATGTGCTTTTCCATTTTCTAAACTTGTTATCTCATGTTCATTCATGCTATAACCCAAACCCCACTATTAACTTAATCCGATTAATTATCATTTGCAAACGGTAACATTTGAATAGATCTATTGGGTTAACGCCCCTGCTCTGATTGGTAGCTCCAATCGTGACTCCGTCTTTATAATCAAAGGGTACAAATTGTTATGTCATATCTATGCGGTATCAACCGGACTAAAGATACCAAGAGTGGGTAAACAGTCAGTTTCGGTATTCAGGGTACATGGTAACATTTTCAACTAGTCTTATCTAATATTGTCAAATTATTAACATGAACTGTTTTCAATTACTATTTTCATTCAACTTTTAACTGTTAGCAATTTAAACCTGTGAAACTCACCAACAATTATTTGTTGAACGTTTTCTCGTATGAATTCTCAGGTACTTGACCTTATTTGCTGTGCATGCATCGGACCTGCTTGCTTTTTCTTGTCATTGCATTTTAGGACTTTCATTTGCTTTCTGGAGTATGGTTTAGCCTTTGGAGATTTTCCCGACATAACACCAAACGGTGTCATGTCCTAAAAATCTTTTGAAACTTATGTGTTGTAAACTTAAACAATTTACTTTTCTCATTACAATTAATCCGCTGCGTAATGATATTGGAAAAACTCCTATTTACTCCAACAATTTAACAATTTCTAAAATGGCTCTAGTTGTTGACCATCCAGAGTACGTTCGTAACCTTGACTGTGATAACCTTTTTCGCATCCTGACATAAATCTTACCGGGTGTGACAAAGTGGTATCAGAGCAAGGTTATAGAACTAGATTGCAAACTTAGAGTCTAGACTACAGCCTAAGCTCTGTTAGTCATACTTGCATGCATCACTATTTGCTCATTCTAACTATTCCATTACTATACGTAACATATATATTATATAATATATATATATATATATATATATATATATATATATATATTGTCAACTTTACTTGGAAACTTTTTCGTAGCATGGCTTCTCATGGACCTATCGACTTATCTTCCGATTCGGAGACAGAGACCTACGTGGATCTGGAGCAACCAGTGTCGCCAGTCACGACCATGGCCCCGCCATCTCCCCGCTCGCCTACCAGTGTGTTGGAGGACCCATATGATGCAGACTTAGAGCCTGAGGAAGACTGCATCCGACGAGGATCCGGAGGAGGATGCGCCATTCAGTGTCGACATTGCTGAGGCCGACCCCGCTCAGGACGGAGACACTTTAGTGGTTACCCTGCCCGCATCCAGCCCCATCTCTCCCGACCGTGAGCCCTCGTTTCGACCTTACCGCTCCTCACCTAACGCCTCTTCGCATGTATACTCCTAGGAAATCCATCATGCGTAGCCGACAGCGTGTTCCCGGCCTAGTTGCTGAGTCCGAGCCGACCCGTAAATGGTCCCTCTCCCCAGAGCCCAACGAGCTACCCACCGACCCAGAGATGATGCCACCCTAGAAGAGGGTGAAGTTTGCCGACAACACCTTTGAGTTCGGAGAGTCATCTACTGCTACCGAGGACCAGGATGAGCCACCAACACCCCATACCCCCGCTAGCTCTGTTGCATCCGATGCACCCCCTGTCCTTTCTGGCATACCTGTTGAGTCTCTTGTTTCTTCACTCTTTGCTTGCATCTCCCGCCGTGACGATGAGATCCGCCAGCTTCACGCCACCATCCGTAGCCTTTCTCCACCAACCACTATCACTGCCATTGACACCCGCCTTGCTATCCTGGAGGCCCGTGTGACCTCTCAGGACCAGGAACTCGATACCCTGCATGTTCATTTGTCTGACGCCTATGGAGTCGCTGTTGAGGCCAACCAGGCTATCCGAGCTCTCGCAGCTACTACCCCTTCAGCGGAGGACTTTGCCAACATTATTCGTCTGTTGCTATCAGTGATTATCCAGTTCCGTGACATCCTCGACATCATTGATCGAACACCATTTCATTAGAGTTATTTTATGGAGTGACTGCTACTCTTGTATGGTATTATGATGTATTCGAAACTTGTATTATTGGTGAATCTGTTTTTATCACCGATCAAATGTTTATATTGGTCTGAATAATTGTGGACAAGAATTGATTACTTTGTAGACTGTACCTTTATTATCAACTCTATTGTACTATGTAATGTAATGTGCTGCTATGTAATGTAATTTGCTGCTATGTTATGTTATATTGTGGTGATTGTTATGGATTTTGGCATGTCATGTTTTGATTGCATTCACTTATACTATGTGTAATGTCTTACTTTATTTTATCTTAGGAAATTTAAAGTACAATGTCAAGACGCTCAAACCGTGATAGTGACCATATTGAACCCTCAACCCTGGACGACGCGGCTATTGAAGCCCTGATTAACCAGCGTATAACTGATGCGCTTGCAGCCACCAAAGCAGATCGAGCCTCTGCCTCAAACAGAAGGAGATCAGGATTCCTTGGTGGTAAGACTAAGAGTTTTCTTCTATGACCGGAAGATTTATGACTACAATTGTATGAGTTGTATTCAAGGTTTTAAGTAACTTACAGGTGTTCGAGAATGCTCTTACAAGGATTTCATGAATTGCAAGCCCTTACACTTCAAGGGTACCGAAGGAGCCGTTGGACTCATTCGCTGGTTTGTGAAAATGGAATCTGTGTTCCGTATGTGTAACTGTCCCGATAGTTACAACGTCAAGTACACCACTAGCGTTTTTGGAGAAGGAGTTCTGAGTTGGTGGAACTCTCATGCTGAAGCCCTCGGACAAGACCTGGCTTACGCCATGGCTTGGAGCGAATTAAAACTACTCATGCGTGATGAGTACTGTCCTCGTGAGGAACTGCAACTATTGGAAGTCGAATTCTGAAACCTGACCATGAATGGATCAGACATAGCTGCTTACACCCGCCGATTCCATTAATTGCCATACATCTGCCCTATATGGTGACCCCTCTGCACAAAAAACTCAAGTGATACATCTGGGGTCTTGCTCCCGCCATTCAGGGAAGTGTTATGGCTTCTAACCCCGCAGCACTCCAAGCTGCTATCCGTCTGGCCCACAATCTGACCTATCAGGAAAACCGCCAAGGCTTGTCTTTCTCTCGTAAGGTTGCTGAATCCAAAGTTATACCTCTATCGTCTGTTCCCTCTAGCAAACTGAAAATCTGACCGCAAGCGCAAACGCGACCATGATGGAAAGAGGAAGAAATCGTCTGACTTCACCGAGAATACACCTGAATCTGTGAAGGTTTATGCTGTAACTGTTGGGATTTGGCAGTGGTATTCGGGTCGCCCGGTGACATATTTTAAAATTACGTGACCGATTAGATTAATAGTTTATAAAAGAGTTTACCGAATTAATTTATAATTAATTCTGTAACGCAGCGGAATAAAATATATATATAACAAATTATATATATTAAAACTAATTAATCAATAAACACAAATACCAGTACGCAACAGGATCCGATTACCGAACACGCAAACACAGAAATATAAATAAATAATCTAAACTAATAGCGAGTTTAGATATACCTTGGCGGTGTTGAACAAACGTTCGAGACACCGAGTTTCAACGAACGAGCGCTAGGTTGAAACGGAACGAACCACTTTCGGTCTCAAACGGTTGTCGCGTATCGCGATTATTCTCGTGGTCCGGTGTCGCGTACCCCTACGGGACGGCGTTTATGACACGTGGTCATCACGCATCGCGAGAGTACACTTTGACTTACGTCGCGTCTCGCGAGACTACGAGATCAATCAGATTCAGATCTGATTGCAACCGGAGACGGCTCACGGCGAAAGGCGTCGGGCTCGCGTCGACAGTCGACGGTCCAGTGACGGCAGGCGAGCGGCGGTAGTGGTGGCGGGTGACGACGGCGGACGGTGGCAGCGGCGGCGTCAGCGGCGGCGAGTTCCACGGTGGTGATCGGCGGGTTTTGCGGCGGTGATTGGCGGCGAATCGAGCGGCGGATCAAGGCGTACGAGGCGGCGATCTCTAGACCGTAAGGCGGTCTACGGGCGTTGACTGACGGAACACCCTAACTTGCAACCACCACCAAGTTATGGTGGTGCGAAGATGGCCACCGGAGCATGCGGGTGGCGGCGATCGGCGCGGAAACGAGATCGGCGAATGCCGATCTCTTTTCTTTTTGGTGTGCGTCGAGAGGAGAGAAAGAGGAATTACGATCTCCTCTTTTCTTTTTTCTTAGCCGTCGAGCATTATTAGCTGGTTAGGGTTAATCCCCTAATCATCTAATATTTATTAGATGACCAATAATTCGCGACGGGCCCCTCTCGAAAATAAAGCCCATCTCGTACGCGAGCCCACGAGCTAACGTTAGAAAATATTTCAATAACGACTAGCTCGACCGTGAATTAAAATAAAACTACTTTTATTTAAATATCGTTCACCCTTTATTATTAAGCCGGTAATAATAATATTATTGATTATAAATTATTTATAACTATTATAAATAATATATATAATCAAACGTTTCCGTTTCTTTTACCGGTTAACTCTTAAGCGGGTTTAGAGTTCGTTGCACCCGGTGTAACTCTTACGGGTCGTAACCGGGTCGGGTTCAAGATTTGTCGGGTCAGGACACATAATATCCAACAGTCTCCCACTTGGACTGATCGCGACAAGATCTAAGAAACAGACAGAGGTGCTCTAGCTACACATGACTGTCCCAACCAGTTATGACACTTCAAGTCAACAACCAAGGCATATCTGTTGAGAGCAACTGATATTAGACTTGTGGTAATTCGAAGTCATTGTATCCCTTCCGTATATGACATCAATTGAACGATGGACATGGATTCAATTCATTCTCATCTAATGTTCAATCATTATGTTTCTCGATATAGATTCGAAGTGGTCCAAAACAAACACACAGTAGGTTTGGGTAAGGCCTTACACTTTACACTTGGAATCAACGAGGGCGCCACGATGTCTAGCTGTTGCATGATTAGTGCAAGAGTACAGAATCCCATGTCGACTACATACAGCTCCCACTGAACTTCAGATCCATTCCCAAAAGTAGCCGTTATGACTGGCAGTTACGCGACAGCGTTAAGCTACAATCAAAGAACAGTCTTTGGTAAAGGGGAGGTCGCTCATGTATCTCAGGTCTAAGGATACTAATGAGTATACCATTAATCAAATCCATCTTATGATTGAATCCATGAAGATGGTTTGATGCGAGTTACATCCAACGTCATTCCCCAATGAGGTCTGTGAGTCTGGATTGTCAACCATTGAGTCCAAAGTCAGAATAGTCTTACTTCAGATTCGTTCCCACGAGTCTGAACGACTACGGACAGTTTAGAATAATACATCTATTCCTCAGCATCATTATGAAATAATGCATGTGAGTTTGGATTGTCAATATCTTGAGTCCAAACTCATAAGTAGTCTCACTTCAGATTCGTGTCCACGATTCTGATTGACTGTGAGGAATAATATGCATTTATTCATGGATTTAAACGTATTAAAATCGAACACAGTTATAGAATCTAGCTTTACATCTAATCCTTTAGAGGAAGCCGGATGATAATGTATAACTGTTAGAGTTCGTACATCCAAATACTAGTTCAAAACATACATGTAGCGTATATTGGTCGAACATCATTAGAATGAGGTTAATGAGTCTTGCAATTCATTGTTTTACCGACCAGGTTTTGAAATGTGCTATCATTTTGGTTATCCAATATTTCATTGTTCCAGTATTTCTCTGAATAGTGGAATTTCCTCAAAGTGTGCTGGTTTTGTGATCATAGTGATCCTTGGTATTCACCATTGTTACTGTGTGATCACAATGTCTTGTTTGGTTAAAACTCTAACCATGTCAAGAATCCTTCTGAACCTTTCAGACAAGCAGCATTTTAATGTCACTTGAGTCGGCTAATTAATTTAGATTTAGTTGTGGAATCTGCCACAATGTAAAATCTTTATTATGAGCAAGAGGTGTCTTGGTCAATCATGAAAACTTGTAGTAGTGTATTTCTACATGGTGAATGTTAATACCAATGCAACTAAGTGTATTGTGTTCAACAATTCACAATATCAATATAACTTGCGTACATTGATTTTTCCCTTTTGGTGTCCATAGTGTAACCCTGTACAGTGACAACCTCAGTGTAACTCTGTACAGCGATCTCTCCCTTTCGATGTCATTAATGTAGCTCTGTACAATGACATCTTTGTTTAATCACATATTCAAGGTGTGATTATATTGCCCCATAAGTTGCTTATAGCTGTGGATCTCTATCCATTAAGAAACTTCTTTTAAATTCTTTGTACCATAAAATCCACATTATGTATAATCACATAAGGATTTTATTCTATCTTTCAGTATATCATCGTCATACGGGTGAGGATTGAAAGAGTGCTCCCACTAGCCTTTATGTAAACACATCAAATTATGGCATTAAGCCATTCTCAGATTCAAGATCTGATATTGCAATTTTGAATTTGCAAGTGTGTTTAAATATGTATTTCCTGTTTAATGCAACAAACTTTTGTTGGTCAGGAAATATGCGAACAATGGATTTGTGACTCTTGAACCACTTCAAGATCACCGTCCTTTACTTCTAGTTCCAGTTAAATAACTTGGGAACTTAACCTTCCATTTCAGAAGCTAGAACACAACTTTCTATCTTCTGTGTGGAATTAGAATTCCATATGGATGGTGGAAGTAGTATCCATTGTTATATGTAGTATCTAACGAGAATAAATTCTCATTGTCAAAAGACATTCGATACTAGATCTATCAAGCGAGTGGTGATGAAGAGAGTGATACTCAATAAGGGCGTGTATGGCAAATACTTCCTATATATCATCTTTCAAGCGTTGACAAGCATCGTTTGATTCCTATCATGTGCTCAGGCCAAGGCTGAGCACGTAGGACCAGATTAGTGAAAAATCTTTCACATATCTTAAGATGATTTTAGGGTTCGTCAAGCTTAGGTATTCTTTATTACGATCAGACTTAGAATTGTGATCGTATTTGTAAAGCTGGTTCTTTGACTTCATTTTGAAATGTTCTTGTACAACTCAAGAATTTTCATTGATGCTTATAACCATAAGCATATTTACTATGACTACCGTCATAGTTATGAAGTAACTTTTATGATTCTTGTTATATGGTTCTTTTAGGTTTGCCAACACAAGAGTGTCTAAGCCTAGAAAGAACATTTAACAGTTCACTCGAATGAGTGAAGGATTTGGTTGTGAGTTTGTGAAAGCACGACACGTATCAGGAAACTTAATCCCATGGTGGATCATAGGGTCCAGTTGGGGCGTATCCTTTTACGCATGTCTTGCTTACACGAATAAGTCACAAACAAGAATCATTAGAACCAGGTATGTTTCATAAAGAAACATTAACTTATGTTATTAGTCTGATATAAAATCAGTGAAAAGCAAAGTATTAATCCCAGACGAGCTAGGTCAAAACAACCACTTGTTTTGAATACTACCAAGGAGTGAAAGACATGATTGAAAGCAAATGGCCTAAAAGGGTAATTCGAATCATGTGTCCCTCGATTTAAGCTTTTCTTATTTTCACGTTCCTGCAAGGCATGCATGCATGCGTTGGGGAATACTCGTGAAAATCTAATAACATTAGTTTGAATACCAACAGAGAAGTCTAACGTTCTCCATTTTCTTTGAGCTTAACGGGGTAGTGTATAGTACCCGATTTGTTGTTCATGGAGCACTGGTGCTTGTCATGATGATGCAGCAATGATCGTACAAATCTTTTGCCATGGGCGTTGATGCCAAATGATCACAGCATTTTATTGCCCTTAGAGTCGATACTCTTTTCTTGGTACGAGGCATTTTAACACGGTAGCAATCACCTATGACACACGAAGTGTCAATTGAGCATAATGCTATCAACTGGTTGAACTTTTCACTAAAGCACACAGTATTACTGGTTCTATAGTAGTGAAAAGGTATAAGCCCAGATACTCGTGGGGTAACCAAGTTGAATTAGGTGATACTGGTACCCTTTCATCTTAATGACATGGTCCTATAGAGAAGAGCCTTGCATGGAGCTCTTCTCCATATAGAAACGAAAACATGCAGTTAAGCTTGTTTGTTATGTCATTGATACTCAAGTCTTGCATTTTGCTGACTATCAGGAAATATGCGAGCCTGCATAATATTATCTACCTTAGAGGTGTTAGTATTATATTATTTAATCCAGGCGCGTTGTATTCCTATAAGGAACACAACTACGGCGATTGGGCTCTTTAAGACATAGAGTTTGTGAAAGAATGTCAGAACATCTTCTGAGTTTGTTTCAACAAGATGAAAGTTGGTGTTATTTGATTTGTCCTACTGGAGGACTGATTTAAAAGGGATAAGGGATTTGTTTTCATTAGCCGTTATGAAATGATAAGCAAAGCACAATACATTAGTATTTTCGATGTAAAGTATTTTCTTATTATAAATTGGTAAGATTTATTTTATAAGAAAATTGAGAATTCGATTAGACAAGTTTACTTGAGACCGCCAAATGAGCCTCAGGAGCAAATTTGTGTAACCAAAATGACAGCGGGTGTCAATTGCGAAATCACAGTCACAACTCTCGATATGAGGCCGCTATATACATACTTGTATATTTTGCGATACGTTTAGCCTCATCCGTGCCCACTTTAGCAATACACATCCGTAGCGCGGTGTTGAAATACTCCAACACTACGAACATATACATCTAAAGCGATAGTAATCCTAAATGGTCGATGCGACGGACACGGTGTTGAAATACTCCAATGTCCTCACCTCAGAAGGTACCCTCGGCACCAAGTGCGGTGTTGAAATACTCCAACACTGATGCTCCGGTAAATACGTTCCAAGTTCGACTTGAGATGGGATGGCACGAACTATCAGTTTTTTTAATTACCAGATAGGGATATTAAAATCAATTTTAATATTGGTGATCGTTGGACGCAACCGATAAACCCTATCATCACTCGGGACATTCATTTTAAATAACCTATTATGTAAAAATACAACTAGGTTGTCGCGAGTTATGTAACCAGTCAAAAGTTAATAAACGACTTATTAAGTTTGATTGAGTTTTATAAAGTTTGAAAATTTTCAAAGAAAAACTCATTAAGGTGGTTACATTAAAATTTAGGTCAAGTTGTAAAGGCTTTTAGAACTTGTAACCTATAGATTGTATTCTCAGTTTTAAAACCATTTTAAAAGGATTTCGGTGTTTTAGTTGGTGTGTAATACGACTTTAAACCAAGCAACCAAAACAAGCAAAACGAATATGTATTCGGCCATTAGGGTTTTGGTCTTGCTAGAGCCTTTTAGCGAGACCAAATGGGTCACGGGACAAAAGTATAAAACAACCACAAGGCAGACATCTTCATGTAGCGTGCAGGTTTAGTAAGCTCCCACTGACCTCAAGACGCCTCTTGACATCGATTGGATCTTCGGGTCTTCTTGATGACAACTTTTGCCAAAGTAGAAGATATCGTAAAAGGAAAAACCTAATTACAATTTTGAACCCAAAAATGTGGGCCAACCCAAAGTCTAAACTATTATAATAATGGGCCAAAACAAGGGCCAAACCATAACAGTAAAATAATCAAGCAACAGTCAAATAAGGGTCGGGCCGAATACATATAAAACACAATCAAAACAAATTGCAATTTTAATTGGTCAAAATAAAGTTGACCAAAATGCAATTTAATTATGCAATACAAATAAAATCTGATTCGCAACTTTCGGGCGTTTAACCCCAGTTTGCGAATCCACCGGTTTAAAATCGACCGGTTCCGATTTGCGCGTGGTAATCAAGGCTCTGATACCACTGTTGGGATTTGGCAGTGGTATTCGGGTCGCCCGGTGACATATTTTAAAATTACGTGACCGATTAGATTAATAGTTTATAAAAGAGTTTACCGAATTAATTTATAATTAATTCTGTAACGCAGCGGAATAAAATATATATATAACAAATTATATATATTAAAACTAATTAATCAATAAACACAAATACCAGTACGCAACAGGATCCGATTACCGAACACGCAAACACAGAAATATAAATAAATAATCTAAACTAATAGCGAGTTTAGATATACCTTGGCGGTGTTGAACAAACGTTCGAGACACCGAGTTTCAACGAACGAGCGCTAGGTTGAAACGGAACGAACCACTTTCGGTCTCAAACGGTTGTCGCGTATCGCGATTATTCTCGTGGTCCGGTGTCGCGTACCCCTACGGGACGGCGTTTATGACACGTGGTCATCACGCATCGCGAGAGTACACTTTGACTTACGTCGCGTCTCGCGAGACTACGAGATCAATCAGATTCAGATCTGATTGCAACCGGAGACGGCTCACGGCGAAAGGCGTCGGGCTCGCGTCGACAGTCGACGGTCCAGCGACGGCAGGCGAGCGGCGGTAGTGGTGGCGGGTGACGACGGCGGACGGTGGCAGCGGCGGCGTCGGCGGCGGCGAGTTCCACGGTGGTGATCGGCGGGTTTTGCGGCGGTGATTGGCGGCGAACCGAGCGGCGGATCAAGGCGTACGAGGCGGCGATCTCTAGACCGTAAGGCGGTCTACGGGCGTTGACTGACGGAACACCCTAACTTGCAACCACCACCAAGTTATGGTGGTGCGAAGATGGCCACCGGAGCATGCGGGTGGCGGCGATCGGCGCGGAAACGAGATCGGCGAATGCCGATCTCTTTTCTTTTTGGTGTGCGTCGAGAGGAGAGAAAGAGGAATTACGATCTCCTCTTTTAGATGACCAAAGCCGTCGAGCATTATTAGCTGGTTAGGGTTAATCCCCTAATCATCTAATATTTATTAGATGACCAATAATTCGCGACGGGCCCCTCTCGAAAATAAAGCCCATCTCGTACGCGAGCCCACGAGCTAACGTTAGAAAATATTTCAATAACGAATAGCTCGACCGTGAATTAAAATAAAACTACTTTTATTTAAATATCGTTCACCCTTTATTATTAAGCCGGTAATAATAATATTATTGATTATAAATTATTTATAACTATTATAAATAATATATATAATCAAACGTTTCCGTTTCTTTTACCGGTTAACTCTTAAGCGGGTTTAGAGTTCGTTGCACCCGGTGTAACTCTTACGGGTCGTAACCGGGTCGGGTTCAAGATTTGTCGGGTCAGGACACATAATATCCAACAGTAACAGCTCCCGCACCTGATGCAAGAAAACCTAGATACACAGGAAACCAACCCCCTGTGTGGAAAATGTAACCCGCACCATACCCTGGATTGCAGCGATATCTATTGCAAAGGCTGCAAGGCAAAAGGTCACATTCACCAGGATTGCCCAAACAGTTCGAACAAGACGCACCTCCTTGGAACCTGCTTCGAGTGTGGCAGCACTGGCCACTTCAGGAATGAATTCCCGAGGCTTAAACGAGAACCTGCCAGAGGACGAGCCTTCATGCTCAATGCTGCTGAAGCCCGTCAGGATCCCCACACCGTAACGGGTACGTTCATACTCAATAATCATTTTGCTTCCGTTCGATTTGACACTGGTGCCGACAAAAGCTTTGTGTCTAGTGAGTTTAGAAACTATCTTAACGTCATGCCATCTAGATTAGACACTAAGTATATAGTTGAACTAGCCGATGGTAAACAAATCAAAACGGAAGAAGCCTTTCCAAACTGCTCATTGAACTTATCCAGTCATCCTTTCTCGATCGATCTATTGTCGGTACAATTGGGAAGCTTCGACGTAGTCGTTGGAATGGATTGGTTGAGTAAAAATCGTGCCGAAATCATTTGCCATGAAAAAGTATCCCCGTGGAAAGGCGTCATTCATTTTGGCAAACGTGGCAAGTTAAACCCTCGCTACATCGGTCCATTCGAAATCATTGAAACAATCGGACTCGTTGCGTACAGACTACGTCTACCGCCATAGCTTAGTGACGTTCACATTGTTTTTCAAGTCAGCAATCTGAAGAAGTGCCTTGCCGAAGAAGATCTTACCGTTCCCCTCGATGAGATACACCTTGATGAATCCCTATAGTTCGTTGAAGAACCCGCCGAGATCGTCGACCGCGCCGTCAAGAAATTGAAGCATAGATGTATACCTCTCGTTAAAGTTCATTAGAACTCATGCCGTGTTTCTGAATTTACATGGGAACGCGAAGACCGGTTTCGCGCCAAGTATCCTCATCTTTTTCCTATAGCAGCAGCTCACCTATGATGACAAGCTGAATTTCGGGACGAAATTCTCCCAACTAGAGGAGGATGTGACAACCCGTAAGTTTCCAAGGACTTAAACCAATAATATAAACTTATATGTTAACTACGTTACGTAACTAATTACTTGCAACGTGCCAATTTTATCATATTTGCATTAATTAGAATAGGAATATAGCCTTGACGTAGCCTTAATTAATGTTGAAAACAATACTTGAACATGATGACTTCTTTGCACGGAATGATCGCTGAAACTTCAATAATAATAAAGCAACTAACTAAAACCGTTTATCAAATTTACCAAACTATGTAGTAAACGTCATGCATGATGCCATCATCTTGGGATTTATTATTAATATCATTATTATTTAACGTTCATTTTAATCATAACCTTTGATCAACCTTTATCATTTTATCATTTACATATTCCACAAATAACATTAACAAACAATTTCGTATTGAAACAACAATTTGTTTAGACAACGACAACAACCGAGACTTGTGACAATTCCATACGTAAACGTCGATTTAATTTACGTCCAAAACAATTCATAAAGCTTTATTAAGGTTCACGACAAATGTATTTTCACATGCATGCAAAATATATATACATGCAATGTTAATTTCTCAAGATATTAACCCTCGAGTATTCTAGTTCCAAACCGAGTCATTGTTTTATTATTTTATGTCGTCGTGAATAAATATTTTATAAAACGTTCAAACTCGATCCGATTTATTTTTTTTCTTTCCTTCATGATTAAACCAACCCGTCACTTTTTCCTTTCCCATCTCCCTCTCGTTTTCCTCGACCCGGTCGGCCACGGGATCGAACCCATGACCCGTTCCCCTCTCTTTGGCCGAATTCAACCATCCACCACCACCTTGCTCCTTTATTTTTGTAGTAATTTGGTTGCTTCTTGTAGGGATATGATCACGTATAAATAAACGTATGTCCGGAAAGTATTTAAGCCTACGGGGTCACACGTCTCGACACTAATATATTTGTATTATATAATCAGTTAATTAATATTTATAATGAACGAGGAATCGTTAAAACTAACATGTTAACTAAAGAGAGTTGTAATTGGATTACAATTAGGAAAGGCTTTGGGAGTAGGCCTTAGGGCCGAATTCGTGAAGGCCTCCCCATCCCAAACCCTAGCTTGTTTTCCAAGTTCCTAAAACATATAAATAGACCCTCTTGGTTTAGGGTTTAAGGTGGTGCATTATACCTGATAAGTGCAAACCCTAATTCTCTCTCTTTTCTCTCTAAATTTCGGCAAAGGAAAAAGAATCCAAGGGATTCGAATTTCTTGTGGTTCGACCAAGCCTTCATCAAGAAGAGGAGTTCGTGATCAAGTACTAGCATACATACATCGGTGTGTCGTGTGTGCGATTGTAGAGGGATTTACTTCAAATCCTAGAGGATCTTCTCCTGCCGAGCTAAAAAGGTACACATTATCTATCCAGTTAGTTAGATTAATTTATAGGATAAAATCCACTGCGTACTCGTGTTTAAATCGATAATTAGTTATATAACCCAACACTTCTTGGTTGACTTCCATTAGATCATCTTCACATCAAGTGTAGACAATCACTTACACCCTACAATTCCTTTTGACAAACATAGGTTGATCTTGTCTCATGTTGTGCCAAATCTATTGTCCAATGGACAAAGATTTCCCTCCTTGAACACTCATGCTTTCCCTCTAAAAAATCTTCCATAAACCACAAGAAACACACCAATTATCATAAGTGTTATACACCTCTTGAACCCCTTGGAGCACCCCCTTGAACCGGCCAAACATTGGCTCAAAGGGGAGCCCCTCTTTTCCTTCCCTTGGTTCGAATCCAACCCACACACACACAAACACTTAACCTTTTTTATTTGACCACGCTTGCTAGATATTTTATCACTTTAACAAGACCCAAACACCCTAAAATTCTCCTCTCATCTCTCTCTATCTCGTCTCTTTCCCTCACGGTTTTATACTATCAGGACCGATTTCATACAAGAATCTCGACTTTGAGCAAGATTGAAGATTAGATGAGGAAACGGGATGATGAGAATCTATGAACATCTATAACAAGAAATGATAAATCAAACAATTCATTGATTATTACTGAATGATTACAACGAACCAAATGATTACAAACTCGTCATAGGAAATCCACGGTCACATTAGGTTGAGCTCAAACCCAATGTGAGACTCTCTCTCTCTAGAAAAATGATAGCACACATTACTCAAGATCATCCTTATTCCTTCTTATTCTTCCTTATTACAAATGAAGCTATCACTTCCTATTTATAGAGAGCCATGTGCTCACTAGCCCACTAACTAGCAAGACACAAATAAATGAGCAAATTATAAATAAACAACTAAATTAAATTATTAATTAAATCAAAGTTGATTTAATTAATATGAAGCTTGACACGCTCGAACCGATCTTCCGTTGACTTTTACGTTGACCATTGACTCGAACAGCTGACTTTTCAAGAAAACGTCTTCGGTCCAAACTTGCAAGCCTTGATCATCACAACCGGCGTCTCCGAATCAATTCACAATGGATTATTCAAGCGAATTATCCGAGAATAGATTTGATGGCGTCAGTCACACTTATTTTTAGTTCCAACAATACATACCGTAACCCACACCCACACTTAGCCAAACACTCCCATTTTTGCTAATCCCTCATACTTAAACAACATCATGGAACCCTAGCCTCATTTACATCTTCTTTTCTCAAGAACATACCTCCTCTCTCTATTTGCTCCCAACCGTAAGTCCCTCTCTCTCTACTCTCTCTCTAAATTTCTTGCTTAAACACACTATCTCATGGTGATTTATGATGTTAGCTAGGAAGCTAGCATACTCAAGAATCATCACCATCATCATTCACGGCCTCCATCTCCTTCTAGTGAGGTTTTATCCCCACTTTTCATAGTGAAATCTTATTCTAGTTAGTGTTCTTAGTTTCTTTTCATGACTATAACACTCCATGTACAAGTCTTGGCTCATATTGTTGTCTAAACATAGTTTTAACTCATGAGAGCTTACTAGTAGGTAGTTATCTCTATATTCCACCATGTATTTTCCTACTAGAAACTCATGATAGACATTTCCTTAGAATAATATGTACAAACTTTGATTTGTAGGACTTTTACACAAGTTTTTGTTTAGGTTGTATTTTTAGTCACTAACTTTGTATATATTGTGTGTTGTATGTTAATCTTGTAATTTTGGACCCCATATTGCCTATGACACGTTTCTAGACTTGTTAGATAGTCAAAACATGATATCTTGGACTTTAGAAAGATTACCTGTGCTTAGACTCACCATAAGGAACTTTTACTACCCAAAAGTAGACTTTAAAAACCCTAAAAAGCACTTTTAGCTAAGGATCCGTTTTGACCAGAAATTTTAGGCTTTTAAACAGTAGGTTGTGATGTTTGAAATGATTTTAAAACATGGCTAAAAGATCCCTTAACAAATTACTTGAATTTGGGCACAAACATGGACTAAAACCGACACCCGACGGGCCCGGAAACGTCATTTTTGTAACAAAACCTAAATCTGGTCACAATCAACTAATAGAGGTATTTCAATGGTAAAACATGTTTACAAATACATATGGTGAATTAGGACCTAATAGTGTCATTAAACGGGCAAACGGGACCAAAACGACAAAACCAACATAAAATCCACAAAACCGGCAAACTAATGAAAACCGACACTTGAAATAATTATCTACCAAATTTGGACAGAAAATAATCATATTTTATTTTACTTGATTGATTTCTAACTTAAACGGATAAATATCTTGTAATCGGCGGTTACCGCGAAATCGCCCCGTTTTCAACTAATTAGTCAAAATAAGAAATTTCTCTTATGAAAACCCTCATTTTGACTTAATATTTATTTCTAGAGTTGTAAATTATGGCTATCGTCCCTGTGGTTTGCACTTTTTTCACCTATAGTCCTTAAACTTCGTTTATTACGGCTTTGGTCCCTAACCTTTTTCGACTCGTTACGGCTTTGGTCCTTGACGCTAACAACCTTTAAAATTTTCTGTTAACTTTTTTAGAATGACAATCCTGCCCGTGTATTCAAAACTAGAAAAAACAAAAGAATATATAGAATTACAATTTTACCCTCTTCATTTGTTCAGCACCAGTATGGATCCTTCACCGGATCCTCATTGTTATTCGGCGACCCTGCACCATCCTGTAACTTCACTGGCGACCTAGCAACCTTCCAGCACCATCCGGCGACTTCACCGTCGACCTAGCAACCTACCACCAGTTTCTGCCGCTGCAATCTTCTCCGGTCACGACCTGTTAGCAACCTTGAATTCATATAAATCTTATCTAAATCTATAAATCAATAGAGTGTTTGGATTCAAGCTCTTCTCTGTCATCTTCTCCGGCGAATTCAAGTTATTCTATGATTGTAAGAATTCTAGCTTGTCATCAGCAAACAAACAAACATCTATATGGATCTGGCCCATCGATTCAAAGCTAAATAAAAAGATCCAATATAGGTCAATTTTACAACATAAGTCAAACTTGAACTTCCAGGTCAATAATCTCCGAAAGCTATATAATCATACAAAATAAAAAACCCTAAAATTCCTATTGCAAAATGATTAAATTCCTTCTGATCTACCGAATTCCTCTCATCATTATAAAAACAATGCAGAAGTTAAAATCCTATGTAATTTACTTAATATCATAAAGCATGCATTGTAAAGCCTTAGATAAAATCACCAGATCTAATTAGCCAACCTTCGTAATGATCATTAACTCCTTCTCTAGGGCGATCGATCATGTCGACGAAGCTTCTGTCTCTATCTATAGTCGAAGAACCATTGACAGTGGTGTTTATTAACAAAGGCGTCGAATTCCTTTCTGGCATTTGGTGGTCGCCGACGGTGGTTTGGTGGTCACCATTGCGAACCACAGAGACGGTGGTTAGACAGGTAGGGGACGGCGATGGAACGGAGTAAATATAAGGGTATATTTTATTTGTTTTTAATTTATATTTATATTGGTTTTTTTAAGGAGGGTATAATGGTCTTTTCATACACACTTAACGGAATTTATTAACGCCCGTCAGCCCTAGGGACGACCGGTGTAACGGACCCCTAAACCTTGGGGACTATATGCGTAAAAATTGAAGCCTAGGGACTATAGCCGTAAAACGTGCAAACCATAGGGACTATAGCCGTAATTTACTCTTTATTTCTATAAACATTTGCCATCTTTAAATATTATTTGGGAATTTTTGTATATTTTATTTTAAGTATATAATTTACATTATTTCGAAATAAACATATAACCGGACAATTTCACTTTGACTTTCCGAATCATTTAACCCTAAGGCTACCATGACGTAAAGACTTGACCTACCTAATTGGAGTGACATTGATTTTCAACCCAATTACTTATTGTATGTCTTAGTATTACACGTTCATTGATCGTGCTACCGATTTCCTGTTACTGAATCATGTGAGTTTTTCACGGCCCCTTTTACCTTTAACTATTTTTATCTTTGGGGGAGAATTCATACATACTTTTCCATGTTAGACAATTAGACCTTGTTATGATATCTGTTACATGTGCTTTTCCATTGTCCAAACTTGTTATCTCATGTTCATTCATGTTATAACCCAAACCCCACTACTAACATAATCCGATTAATTATCATTTGCAAACAGTAACGTTTGAATAGATCTATGCGGTATCAACTGGACAAAAGATACCAAGAGTGGGTAAACAGTCAGTTTCGGTATTTAGGGTACGTTGTAACATTTTCAACTAGTCTTATCGATATTGTCAAATTATTAACATGAACTGTCTTCAATTACTATTTTCATTCAACTTTTAACTGCTAGCACTTTAAACCTGTGAAACTCACCATAAAAATTTTTTATTGACTATTTTCTCGTATGAATTCTCAGGTACTTGACCTTATTTGTTGTGCATGCATCAGACCTGCTTGCTTGTTTCTTGTCATTGCATTTTAGGACTTTCATTTGCTTTCTGGAGTATGGTTTCGCCTTTAGAGATTTTCCCGACATAACACCTAATGGTGTCATGTGATGAGTGGTCAAAAAATGTATTTTATTTTATATTAATCACTCCCTATACACACCGAGTTAGGTATAAAATATATTGATTTAATCGGTTGTTGTGAATAATGTGTTGGTAAGAAAATGAGTTTAAATGATGTGACTAAGTGGAGTCCGAGTCATAAGATGTTGACGAGTCGGGTGCCATAATTATCTTTTGATAGTTTAAACTTTATTTTTAATAAATGAATAAATGAAAATAAAATAAAGTTATATGACTTCTTGTTTTGTGTCGTGATCAGAGAGCTGAGAAGGAATCCAAATTATATATATTACAACACAAATTGGAAATGAATAGTTAGTTTTTGGCTTTATATAACTTGGTCACGTAAGTTTGACACTTTAACATTTTATACCCTTAAATTTAGTAAACTTTAAGTTTTCATAATTTATTCACATATGTTTCATACTTTTACGTTTTCTACCCTCTAACTTTAGTAAAAATTGTTTTAAGTTTTGTGGTTTTCTATTTTGGCCACGAAACTTTTAACTTTTCTACTTTCGTTTTTAGTATACTTTAATAGTTTTATACTTTCACCACGAGATTTTTTAACTTTATGTTTTCTGCCCCTTAACTTTTTAACTTTCATTTTTTATTAGACTATTTTTATTTTTTAGTATACTTTTAAAGTTTTTGACTTTGGCGACGAATTTTATACTTTTATACTTCGAAGACACAACTTTAAAAATTTGACGTTTTGTTCCCTTAATATTTCCTACTTTCATTTTTTCATTTTTTTAGTATAATTTTTTTTATAGTTTTATACTTCGACGACACGATTTTAGACTTTGACGTTTTATTCCCCTAAAATTTTCTACTTTCGTTTTTTAGTATACGTACTTTTATAGTTTTATATTTTCATTACGAAAACTTTAGACTTTTATGTTTTATACTCCTTAACTTTCCTACTTCCGTTTTTAGTATACTTTTAAAGTTTTTGACTTTGGACAATACTTTTATACTTTTGTCACATTAAAACGTTTTTTACTTAAACTGACGGATAATTTGGTTGCCCGCCGTGAAGTGCGAACGGATCACATAATCAAATAAAACTGAACGACACTGTCAATGCAGGGCCGCCGCAACGCGCGGGCGGGTCTGCAACTTGTTCATATGAAATCTAAAGTGAATTGAAGGTGATGGCGGATGATGTAAGCAAATGGAGGACAACCAAAATAAATTAAAGATCTTACGTGCGCATATTATTTGATAAAAGATTGCTCAACAGTAGTGTGAACATAATTTGAGCAGAAACGAATTGACCAAGAATTAGCGGCCCAACATCCGGATCGTGGCGTGGCAAAAGAGAAAAGATAACCTCACGACACGCTAGGGTCGGGAAGTCGGCAGATTTTCGTAATCCTCGATCGGGTCCATATTTAAAGAGAGAGGTTCAAATGAGAAGTTTGGTTTGAATAAGAAGGATAAGAAGGATTTTCAGCCATTGGATCTTGATCTAATAAAAAAGGAAGGAGGGGTATTTTAGTCTTAGCCATCTTTGTTGATTTTTTACCCACTTCCCCCATTTTTTTAAAACATTCATAACTTTCACATACGACATTATTTTTTTTAAAAAAAATTACACCATAAAAACGAGCATTTTTTATCTTTAAAACGAGTATAGTGTTGCTATATAAAAAAAAAAAATACTCTTTCGATTTTTGACACAATGTTCAGATCATTGTGTCATTGTGTCGTCGTGTCAAAAGTATATATAGTGTTGATATATATAATATTAAATACTCCTTCGGTTTTTGACACTATAGGACACAATTATCTGAACATTTTGACACAATATGACACAATGATCTAAACATTTTTTGTTCAGATCATTGTGTTATTGTGTCATTGTGTCGTCGTGTCAAAAGTATATATAGTGTTGATATATATAAAATTAAACACCACTTTCGGTTTTAGACACTATATGACACATCCATCTAAACATTTTTGACACAATATGACACAACGATCTGAACACGTTGACACAATGACACAATGACACAATGATCTAAACATTTTGATACAATTGAAGGAGTAAAAAAAAAATTAATTTTTATATAGCAACACTATACGCGTTTTAAAGATAAAAAACGTTCGTTTTTATGGTGTCATTTTTTTTTTAAAAATAATGTCATATTTAAGAGTTATGAAGGTTTAAAAAATGGGGGGAATTTGATAAAAGTCAATAATGCCCTTCCATCTATTGTTTTCTTTAATTTTTCTCTCTAATTTTACATAGGAAAATTTTGGGCCATAGATCTTCATATAATTGATGATCTAATGGCTATGATTCCTTCTTATCCTTTTTATCCAAACTAAACTTCTCATAATAACCTCACCCCATATTTAAATAGCTTTAATAATAATTTTTAGGGTTTTTAGCACCCAATCTCGGCTGTGGCCGACCAGAATACTCCCAGAACGAATTTCTTCATAGTTTTTCATGGTTTTCTTAGTTTTTAATCATTCGATGATGGTTGTGAGTTCCGGCTAAGTCCATGTGATTACCGACGGTGAACGGTTAGCGTATTACTATTCTTTTCAGTTATTCTTTGTCTATATTCTGATTCTATAAACATAGTGACAATGTTTGATTCATATGGATGTTCAATTTAAGTTTATTTATCTTGTGTTTTGATTGCATATGTGCCCCCCGGTCCCGGACTACCTTTCATAGTATAGCTTTAGGACTATACTTAGCTCATACGTAATCTAAATGTTTGGTTGAATTGAGTTGAACTGAATAATTGAATTGGATTAGAAATTAGCTAACCGGGATCCTGAGGTTGTCACGGTTTTAATTTACTGTTTTCTCAATCAAGTTAAAATTAGATTTCTTAGAATTAATATAAATCAATTTCAACAGCTAAGAGGCATTTAGATAAAGTAATTTAGGATTTAGTTTAGTTCATCTGAGTTAGTGACAGTAACTTAGGTTAGATAATTAGAGTCGCTAATAACAACCAACTCCCTTGTTCGATGCCCTAGCTTGCCCTACTACAGTTTAAGTTAGGTATTTGTGTAGCGGTCACGACACCCGTTATCAAATTGGCGCCGTTGCCGGGGAGTACGTGCGCTTGTTAGTGATTTTAGTTTTTTTTTGTTATTTTTTCTTGTTTTGTTCGTTTTTCAGAAACTAAAAAATCCAAAAATATTTTCTTTTTGTTTCTATAATTTTAATTTTGCTTATCTAGTTTTCATAAAAAATATAAAAAAAAAACCAAAAATTATTTTCTTTTTGTTTCTGCAATATTAATTTTTCTTCTCTTGTCATAAAAAAAAAACCCAAAAAGATTTTTAATTTTTCTATAATTTTTAATTTTTAGTAGTTTCGTTCAATTTCAGAAAAAAAAGTTCATAAAAATTGTTCGGATTGCGCATTCTTCGATTCCATTGCGTATATTTTATTATTTCGATCAGTGCTACGCAGTTGGTTTCTTTGTTTTTGATCGTTGCAGGTAGATTTAAAGATCAACATGGGGAAAGAGGAAAAATGTTAAAACTGCGGGAGTTTTTATCACATAATCAAATTTTGCTCGACGTTACCAAGTGGAATTCGAATCGTGGAGGATTCAGAGGATGAGGAGGAGTACGAAGATTCATATTACCAATATCAAGAGTCTCCATCTGTCACACCCCCAATTTCCACTAACGGAGTACAACCGTGTGGGGTGTGATCCAGACCAGGATCCAAGTCTTTAGTTACAACCAAGCCATAGTTAAAGGGTAAACCAGTCAAGTATTACATTTAATAAATCAGAGTTTACATTTCACAAAATCAGCGGAAGCATTAAAAGTTTACAAGGTTGTTGTTTAGTAAAAGTGATTACTAAAGTGTTTGAAATACAATTGCCAAAAGGGTTTTACAAAAGGTAAGTATTTCCAACGCCCGTGCCATCCATGATCCCCCAAGAAACCTGAAAAGCATTTAACAATCAAGTGTCAGCCAAGGCTGGTGAGTTCACTAAAGCGGTCTACCCGTCACAAGTAGACCTAATGTTTATGAATAAAGACAGGTAAAACACAATCAATATCATAAGACCAGTAAATTCCATATCGTATGTAGCTAGCCTATAGTTATGTACACCTGAATTGTTCATAACCGAAGCTGACAATGTTTTGATAGGGGGTACCTATGAATTTGCCTTCCCGTGTCTTGACGGATCACGGTGGGTAGGCTAACATTGATCTCAGTCCGACCGCCAGTCGGGAGGGTGCATCCCGTGCACTGCTGAGCGTGGGTGTCAGTCCCCAGTAGTACTACTCAATATTACCTCGCTACTGTATATTAACGGCCCGAAAGTAAGGACTTTTGTATTAAAAGCAATTCAGTGCAACATATGATATTTTGTCGAAAAATTACTTAAGTAAAGATATTCCTTTACCGTTGGGTTTCCATCCTACACCGGATGCAACTATCTGTGCGTTATCATCCTAAACTGGATATAACAATAATAGTAAGTGAACTCACCTTAGGGTGCACTAGTACTCAGCACTTGGTTCCACCGGTTGGTCAATATTAACCTATTCGGGTAAAATATGGCCTAATCAGATTAGTAGGTGTCGCTAGGACGAAAATAGCACATAAACACCTAAACATGTTTTATACAATCATACAAGCCACACAATGCACATACAAGTCCCAATTTGGGAGAAAATCAAGAAATTGCAATTCAAGTCAAAGTTTTGCCAAAAAGTCAAACTTCAAGCATTTAACTAGTGACATAGCTAAAATCCACAATACTTGGAATTAAATCCTTATATTTTTACAGGTATATACTACATATCAATTAGGACTTGTTGCAAAAAGAATCAACCCAAAAAGTAAAGAAATGAGAAAGTTATGCACGTCGGAAGTTTGCAAAAATCAACATTATTGTCACTAACACACCGTTTGGGAATACGCCTAATTTGCTCCATATTTGGAGTTAGGTTCTAAAATTTTACCGACATATACTTCCCAATATTTAGAACATGTTGCAAAAAGAATCAGCTAAAAAGGTTAAAAATTGGGGAAGTTATGCGCGTACGAAGTTGGCTAAAAATCACCTTTGTCAAACATTAACACACCATTTGGTGACATAGCTAAATTGCTCATTTCTTGGAGTTAACTCCTAAAATTTTGCAGGAACTAACTACTCAACATTTAGGGAATGTTTCTGTTGGTATAATCAAGTAATCACACTCAATTTTGGCAGAGATTTGACACACTAAAACATACTATTGAATCTTGAATATACGTACATACATATAGACTTGTCGATGGGTATATATAACCCTATAACCGACATAACTAACTTACGGTTATAGACTTTCAGACTTGACATACAGACCCCTATACTATATACAATGACATATTTGACTCTAAACTTAAACTTTGACTTATTTACACAAACGACCCAAACTATTTTAGTTTAACTTTCAATACTCTCCCTTAAACTAAACATAGTTTAAGTGAGATCTTCAACTTTCTTGATTTTTCTTCACAGGAGCGTTGGTTCATCATCTTCCCATACGAGATGAGCCTCTTGATCTTTGCCTTTCTCCTTATCCTTCCATTTGGTACAAGTCTTTGCAAAATGACCAAATAGACCACATTCATAGCATCGGAACTTACATTTGTCTTGATTTCCATGATCATTACCTTTTCCACGTCCTCTTCCGAAGCTTTTTCCTCGTCCTTTTACACGATTATTATCACCACGTCCCTTTCCATGATGCCAGTTATCTGAATTACTTGAACTTGCTATCAGGAGTTTGTCTTGATCATTCTTTTCTAGTTCATCTGGATCTTTGACGCGTTCTTCAAATGCTATCAGTCTTCCAACTGCTTCTTCAAATGGCATTTCATCCACTTTTGTACATTGCTCGATGGTTGCTACAATTGGTAGAAACTTCCTTGGGACCGAACCAAGCAATTTCCTTACGATTATGTTATCTTCAAGGGTGACACCAAGACTTTTGAACTTCGTCTTTATACCGCCCAACTTTCCTGAAGAGTCACTTACAGTTTCACTTGGTTTCATTCTTAAGTTCTCTAGTTCGCTCCTTAGTGTTTGTAACCGTGCTTTCTGAACTAGATCTGCACCAAGGTATCTGACTTTAACAGAATCCCATACTTCCTTTGTAGTTTGATATTGAGCAACTTGCATTAAGATATCTGGTGGTAGTGTTTGGAATATCATTGCCTTTGTTGTATGCATCTTCTTTTCATCAATTCCAGGGCTTCCTTCTTTCGACTCAATTGTTTCCCAAAGGACATAAGCCTTCAAGATAGTTTCCATCAACACAGTCCATGTTGTGTAGTTTGCATCGGTCAACTTTAGGCATTGAAGTGAGATATTCCCTTGTTCACGGACTTGTGACGAAGTGTCTTCTTCTTTGTTCGTCATACTTTCTTGCCTTCTTTCTTCTTTCTTTCTTTGACTTGCTTTCGCCTTTCTTGCATTCTTCTTTCCTATTTTTCACTTTCTTGCTTGCTTGCGTTCTGACTTTCCTTCTTACGTGTTCGTTCTTGCTTTCAAACTTGCCGATCTTTCTTGCTTTATTTCTTTCTAGCGCGTAGTTACGTGCTTCCTCACGTTGGTGTACTTGTTTTCTTTCTTGTACGTGCTTACTTGCTTGCACGAACTTTCTTGCTTTTTGAGTGTGCTTACGTTCTTGCACACGCTTTCTTGCTATCTTTCTTGCTATCTTGCTAATGAATTCAAATTTTTGAACCCACTTTCTAACTTGCTATTTGAATCACGAATGGTTCGATTTTACTTGCTATGAACCAATACGGATTCGGTTTCTTACTTGCTATATGAATCAAAATGATTTGATTTCTTTCTTGCTAACTTGCTATTTGAACCAAAATGGTTTGGTTTCTTTCTTGCTATTAGAACCGCGAATGATTTGATCTTGTTTGCTACTAAATCATACGGGTTCGAATTCTTGCTTTCTATATGAACCACAATGATGTGATTCTGACTTGCTTTCTTTCGATTTGAATCACGAGTGGCTCAATATTACTTGCTATATGAACCAGACGGATTCGAAACTTGCTATCTTTCTTACAAAATGGATTCAAGAATTTGAATCCAAATTTCTTTCTTACTAATTGAACACCGAGTGCTTCGTTCTTGCTTTCTTTATCAACCAAACGGGTTCAATTTTACTACTTGCTACTATCTTTCTAAATGATGTATTTCAATTTGTTTGTGTTGGAACCAGATTTGCGTTTAATATTCTTGGTTTTGATAACAATTATCATAAGCAAAAAGTTTGGAATCTAAACAGAAATTAATTCTTGAAATTTTTGTAGAAACCAAAACGTGATTTTGACTTTTGAAACTTAACATGGAATAAATAAATCAAAACCTTGAATGCATGAAAACGAATCTGACCTTTACGATTTTGCCAAACAATTTGGTTTTTGATAGCCACAAAACTGTAAATCGCTTAATGGTTCCAACACTTCTGATCAATTCCGTTCCTTTCCAATTGGTATCGCAGATTTCAATTGCAATTTTCAAATCTGAGATTCCTTCTATCCTTCCTTTCAATCGCTAAATGGGCACTGACTTAAAACACTGTTATTTGTCTTTTACTTTCGATCGATTGCACAGGAACAAAAACGATGTTTTTCTTTCTTAAAACTACGATCGCTGCTTTCGATTTGGCGATTACACAGGGTCGAAGTTTTGATCCTTTCTTTCTTCTTCGTTCTTGATCGCGATTTCTTCCCTGGTTTCGATCGATTGTCTTGCTTTCTTCGTTCTTCCCGCGATCGATTAGCCTTGCTCTGATGCCAAATGTTGGTATAATCAAGCAATCACACTCAATTTTGGCAGAGATTTGACACACTAAAACATACTATTGAATCTTGTAGGTCCGGAAATCAACCAATCACGATATCTTAATCACAAACGAGTGCGGAATCCTCGTGTGTGATCGATTCAAGAAGAAAGTAGAAGAAATAGATTTGATCTAAGATAAAGATCAAATCTTGAATGCAAAACACTACAATCTTGAAGCTAATGAACCCGATCGGAAACACTAGAGTGAGAGAGAAAATCGTAAATGTAATCCAAAAGCTTAACTTGATCATAAACATGAGAGGTATTTATACTGCCTCTTACACAACCTAGGGCCAATCATAAACACTATAGGCCCAATAATAAACACAAAGAAATCGGCCCACATGGCCTAAAACATAAAATAACTATACCCAAAACTAATTATAAGCTAGCCCATAACTAATGTTCATGCCTCTAATAAATATAGCCCAACAATCTTCCCCTAGGCATGAACCATTAGACTATCTACGGCAGCTGGAGATCGAATCTGAAAGTGTTCTGCACATTGTTTGACCACCATCCATTTTCCACGATCCGATTAGCCGTTCCATGAAAGATCCCCACCCTTATAGCATTTTCCATATCATTCTCATCACCGAGAATAGGTTGGGAAGCGAGGAGCTTGATGTCTCTTTCTCCAAATCTCAGTAGATCAACTGGATCGTAGAAACGGAGTTGCCTCAATCTCTTGCAGAGCACCACCACCTCGTGAGTCGTTGGATCATAACACCAACAGTCAAAGTTTTTGACTAAGGTACCGTCTTCGATCTCATCCAACATATTGATCACTCTAGTGCACTTGGTGGGTGGCCTCCTTGCTTCTCCTATCGACTCTCCAGTCACTGGGTCAGTTCCAGTCTTGACACATCTCACTTGCTTCAGCTCAAAGTTTGCAAAATTGTTCTCTAGTTGGCTCATCAGGTTGTTTCGAATAAGATCTCCTTCGGTGCTGTTCCATCTGTTGATGTATGGAGCTCTTAGCAAACTTCTAATCTCAGGCTTAGTCCAGGTATGAAATTGGGCACGTGTTCTGCAATATTCCACTGGACTGTAGCCGTCACGGATTATGGCAAACAACTTCTTCTCCGTGTCATAGTGCCAGCACAGAATGGCTTCACGACTCCCCCTTTTATCTATTAAGCTTTCACCAACATCAATGGTGTATTGAGTGGGGGCTGGTCCTTGAAAGAATTCTTTAAACCAGTTGTCATGGCCTACTGGCGCTTTGGAGATGACCCTTCCACTTCGGGCATAATCTGACATTTCAATAGTGTCATCTCCATCATCAACATTCACTGCTTCTGCACCTTGCACTCCTTGAGATGAACCTTGACCAGGGGCACCTGAAGCATTTGACTCCACAACATTTTTCAAATTACCAAACTTCTTCTTCAGGTCCATCAAAGTCTCATACAAATACTTCATTCTGTTCTTGTCTACCGTCTCCTTGTCCTTTAACCTTCTGTTTTCTGCCTGGAGTGCTTTTATCTCAGTTTCCCTAATTCTGTTCTGAGACATCAGAAATTTTATGTGAGGGTCTGCACTTATCCTCATCTCAATTGGTAGCTCAGCAGCTTGAAGTGGGCGGAAACTTGGAATAACAGTTGGCGGCAAGCTTGTTCCACTAGAGACACTTATTCTCACAAGGCTGGGTATAACAACAGTGTTATCAACCTCCATAGATTGCCTTTCTTCATTAACATGGCTACGTTCATTCAGAGGAGGGCTTTCAGTCTGAACCTGGGCAGGTTGATCTTCAACATTTGGAACTGTTGATTCTTCTTGAGCAGTTTGACTTTGAGAACTAGACTCAGTTGGATGGACCATTAACAGACTTGAGCTAGTCTTTGTGAACTTGAATCGGATACTTCTTGGATCTATCTTCTTTCTGGGAGATGGTTCACGGAAGGGGACAGGCTCTACGGGCATTTCATTCACATTGAACTGAATATCCAATTCTTGATGGATGGAATCACCACTTGAAGATGAATTCAGTACATCTCTTGATCTTTTCAGATTTATTGGCTCCAAGTCTCCATAGATATCATCATCCATATTTCCTTGATTAGCAAAAATGTCATCCATAACATTTTCTTCATCTGAAGGTATCTCCACATCTTCTTCTTGGACATTTACAGCTGGAGTTGCTGTTATATCTTGATCTTCAGCAACAGATGCATTTACAGTTGGCACACCGGCTTCAGGTTCAGGTTCTTCAACTTCTTGTTCCCTTGCCATCTCGGGAAATGCACCCCTCTTGACCCATTCAAGCCTTCCTTGAAAACTATTTTTACCCCTTCTGTCTTGGGTCTGTAGTCCAAACACTCCACAATCCATTACCTTAATATCCAGTTTTTCCACCCTCTCTTCAATCCTGGCATATTTCTTCATGACCACCATCTGTACGAATCTTGGTGTCATCAGGAACTGTTCTCGGGCGTTCAAGTCAGCATTGCCTATCCAGTCTAATAGCATCATCTTGGAGAAGTTGAAGTTCCAGTCCAAGGCCAATGCGACAAAAGAAGTTCCATGAAGTTTGTTGAGCTGATCAAAGCTAGTTCTCTTACCCAGAAATGATTTCTGCATATAGTGTGCCAGGCACCTCCAGT
The DNA here is from genome assembly GCA_039602395.1 of Deinandra increscens subsp. villosa. Classification (NCBI taxonomy): domain Eukaryota; kingdom Viridiplantae; phylum Streptophyta; class Magnoliopsida; order Asterales; family Asteraceae; genus Deinandra; species Deinandra increscens. The sequence goes on along the minus strand of JBCNJP010000027.1, from coordinate 114,490,795 downwards.
AGTGCGGCAGCAACTTCTTAAAAATGGGCGGAAACTTTCCTTCATAACCCATAGATTGAGCACCCGCTAAAACAACTTCCTTGGGATACTCAATCGGATCAACAGCTCGATCATTGATGTTCAGCCCTTTTCTGATATCTTCTTCCAGAATCACAATTTGTCTGTTCTGAACTGTTGCAGTAATGCTTGTCTTATCAGCATTTGCTCTCGCTGTTCCCCAAAACTCCCTCACAAGCTGCTCATCAATCAGCACACTTGATCTCAAGGCATGGTTTATCTTGCAGATATTCATCCCGGCCACTAGTGAATAAAATAATTCCATATGCTTCTCCGGTGGGTCTTCAAGATACGCCGGGATGCAGTGATCACTTTCAAACTTTATGTGACATCCGGGAATTTCAAGGTTTAC